>CM055270.1:92800357-93158862 GCA_029237695.1 Conchocele bisecta
TTTACGGTAATCGATTCTTCGTCAAAACGACATAATTATGTGATTAAAGCCGCCTATACAATAAAGGGCAACGTGTACCGCATTTGCTGCGGTATATTTCATAAAAATATGTCATTCCATTAGAAAGATATTAAAGGAAATACTCTGTAAACACATCTAAAATCCATGACGTCACGCCGTTCGGAAACACGTGATCCCACACCTTGACTATGTTTGTTTAGTTATTGTCCGATGAATGTGTATGATATGGTAGAACGTCATACATGTAGCCCAGCAGGCGCAGGAATGACGTTACGAATCGCGCGTGGTGGCACAACAAGTCATTTTGTAAAATTATGAGTCCCACGTACAGTTCCTTTAAGGCACTTTTCTGGAGAGCTTATGCTTGACAGCTTGGAACAAAATGATTTGTGACATTCTTTATTTATAGCTTTAAGATTTTAACACCAACGCACTATAATTACACAATCTGAATCGCACGAAAATCGTGTTAGATGTTTATATGATTCCTGTTTCTGCCAGAATTTTACTTGTCAGTGAGGCTTCAAATCGTCGCATTCCTTAGGCTTGCTTGTTAATTCCGTTTGATAACTACATATTTATGCTTCTTCATTGACCTCGATGAAAGATATGAAGGTGTATTCTTTATTATGATATAGTTTGGGCGATTTCTTGGAGATTTCAAAATATCACTCTTTTTTCTCTGAACGAAGATTATCAGGCACCCACCTTGCGTAAATTGTTCTCATTTTCAAACGCTTTGTAAAAATTGTATAAAAGTATGATGTTGTATGATGAATATGACTTATTATCTATTCCCGTTTCAGTTGCCCAGCTATGTCATTTATTTGTATAATTTTCTCAACATTATCTGCATCTGTAATTGAAATCAGTAGTTCCAATATTTCATAGTCTCCCGTCAAGCACTGAAAGTTGCCACACATTTTTTGACTGACTGGTAAAGTAACACTGGCTTCCTATAAACGCGCTGCCGCATATCGCGTATTTCTGCGGTTGTTTTAGTAGTACTACTGTGCCCGGTTGCTCAAAACCTCTGTTAGCTTCACAGACTGTTAAATCCTTAGCAATGCTAAGGATTTAACGGTCTGTTAAGCTAACAGAAGCTTTGAGCAACTGCGGTTGTTTTCATGCTTATTTCTTCTATTTAAATATACCGCATTTATTTTTCGTTAGCGATTCTGACCTCCGTGCCAGACATGACGTCATAACGAATTGTTATATCGTGTGAACGAATTGTCAATTTGACGGAACGAATTAATTAATTGAGGGAACGAATTATCATTTCGTGGGAACGAATTGTTAATTCGAGGGAACGAATTCTCATATCGCGGGAACGAATTGTTAATTCGATGGAACAAATTGTTAAATTGAGGGAACGAATTTTGTTTCGTGGCAACGAATTAATAAAAAATAAATCCATGTGCCTGCGGGGCTCCGTAGTAATGACATGTGCATTGTCACTGCGGTGCGGTAATGGCGCCCAATGCGTGTGTATTTTCACTGTGGCGGTGCGGTAATGGCGCTGCAGTGCGGTAATGGCGCTGCAGTGCGGTAATGGCGCCCAATGCGTGTGCATTGTCACTGCGGTGCGGTAATGGCGCCCAATGCGTGTGCATTGTCACTGCGGTGCGGTAATGGCGCCCAATGCGGTGACACCGCAGTGACAATGCACACGCCCGCAAGCATTTGTAAGCCATGTATGAGGCGTTCACATGCTTTGTCAGTTACTGAAATAAATTCCCGCCAATTATCGCCAAACGTGTCTCCTGCTGTACATGTATGTGTTATTGGTGTACTGATGATGTTTGTAAGGTCAATAATGGAAATGCGCCATTAAACTAATGTCATAAATACGTTCTTGCCAACAGTTGACATCCGCATGATGCCCCGTCACATGGGCCCCGTTTCAATATGGGCCCCGTTTCAATGAACTTCGATAAACTTACAATGTTCTTACGAAGATTTTTATGAATTGGCTTCTCACATTAATGTGGGTAGAAAATGCTACCATTTTCCACCTACGTGTACGCATCATTAAATGTGAACGCAGCCACAAAGTATTTACCAGCATCGGCTATACGTGCAAATGTTGACGTAAATTTTAATTTTGCACTTACGAACTTTAGTTTAGTGAAACGGGCCCCACTATTGCACATAAGTAGATGACACCCGGTAATACATACACTATATACACAACCGCCTGCGTTAATCTTGCCCAGATGCCAACGTTTCTCACCATCTTAATTATCAATCACGACTCGTAATCGAACAGTTTGATTGGCCGAGCCTGAGCTGTAGCACAGCTCAGACTCGGCCAATCAAACTGTTTGATTTCAAGCATAATACATGTATGCAAGTATTTGTTTAAATACAAATGATTACAAACATTGGCAAGATTAGCAGAGTCGTTTGTGTAGATAACCAGTCTAAAATGTGTTCTTACTTTTCTACACAACCAGTCTAAATTGTGTTCTTACTGTTCTGCACAACCAGTCTAAAATGTGTTCTTACTGTTCTACACAACCAGTCTAAAATGTGTTCTTACTGTTCTACCCAACCAGTCTAAAATGTGTTCTTACTGTTCTACCCAACCAGTCTAAAATGTGTTCTTACTGTTCTACACAACCAGTCTAAAATGTGTTCTTACTGTTCTACACAACCAGTCTAAAATGTGTCCTTATTGTTCTACACAACCAGTCTAAAATGTGTCCTTATTGTTCTACACAACCAGTCGAAAATGTGTTCTTAAAGTTCTACACCAGTCGAAAATGTGTTCTTAAAGTTCTACACCAGTCGAAAATGTGTTCTTAAAGTTCTACACCAGTCGAAAATGTGTTCTTACTATTCTACACAACCAGTCTAAAATGTGTTCTTACTGTTCTACACAACCAGTCTAAAATGTGTTCTTACTGTTCTACACCAGTCTAAAATGTGTTCTTACTGTTCTACGCAACCAGTCATAAATGTGTTCTTACTGTTGTACCCTGTATCGCCAATCGTCTTGTAATAACCAATACTACGGGGGCCGTTTCACTAAACTTCGTACGACTCAAATGTTCGTAAGCGCAAATTTTGGATCGACTGGAAATTTCAATTTATGGATTTACATTTATTGAGCATAGGCTGCATATGCAGCCTATGCTCAATAAATGTAAATCCAATAATTGTTTACAAGAACACAATGTTAATGTTAATTTGACAGAATATCATAATTTTGCATTTACGAACATTTTAGTCGTACGAAGTTTAGTGAAACGGTTATCAGCTACGTTTTAGACAGCTAGAACGCAGTAACAAAAACACACGTGTTAAGCTATAATTATAGTTATACACAAACCTTCACCCAAGTACATAACGGATTGCATAAAATAAGCTTTGTCGGTGTAATAACACTGTGACAGTGTATTAAACATGAAAATACACCAGTGTAATAAATATGTCACCGAAATCACGTTAGGTCATAAGTACATATTCAATATATAATGCTGTGCTTATACACCAAATATAGCATTGTGTCGATTTAATACGATATTTCTTAAATCCATTAGCTGATTTCATAAGAAACTCGGCTGCTGAATGAGTTTAATAAATATCATATACCGGTCATCAGTCATATAGTATCATATATAACTACACACCTACATAAATACATATACGGATACTTACATCAAGGTGTCTAAATATGACAAGGAATACGATGTGTAACGAAATCCCTGCGTCGTCTCGTCTTTTCTCGCAATGCCAGGAACAATGCAATGGCCACAAGTATGTACACTATTTCTTTTTCAGTGTCCACGTACGTTATATAAAAGCTATATATATATATTTAATATACTATTTATAAAATTTAACGACGCTGTAAAATATTTACAACGCTTTGACAAATTTAAGCATACACTAGTAAAAACATTTACATATATACGTGATCGGAATATTATTTACAAAAGCACTTTCGAAAAGTTTCTCGTATCATTAACAATATTTCCTGATTTTTCAATTAACTATTTGTGTTCTCTATTTCTTTTACTCGTTTTTTTTACTTTTATTTCCGTATTTCACTACTGTCAATACTTGTGGCAAGTTCCAGTAAATTGTCATTCCATTAAACTAGCTTTGTTTGTCCATTAGGGAGTGGAGGTTTCGCCAATCATCGCTAGATGGCTTAAATAGTTACGAGTGATGCGTCGCGCCTCCGCCCCGATACTCGCGGTTTTCAATATTCAACTGACGGCTGTTTCCGGCGCAGCGCACCTGATCGCGTTCTTATTAATGTAAATGTGCCTACGCCGAGCAAAATAGGACCTGGATATTTTTTCCGCACTGGCGAAGAACGTCTCGCATCGTTTGTTCCCAATGTAGCCCAAAGGTCATGGGCAACTATATGCCATGTCAGTGTCTGCTACAATAAGCATAAGATCAGCAAAGCGATGAAACATGTACATTTTACCAATCCGTACACCTGATAGAAACCTGGGGCCCGTTTCACTAAACTTCTTACGACTAAAATGTTCGTAAGTGCAAATTTTGAATCGTCTGGAAATTTCAATTGATGGATTTACATTTATTGAGCATAGGTTGCATATGCAGCCTATGCTCAATAAATGAAAATCCAATAATTGTTTACAAGAAAACAGTGTTAATGTGAAATTTACAGACTATCACAAGTTTGCACTTACGAACATTTTAGTCGTAAGAAGTTTAGTGAAACGGCGCCCAGGGGGCCCGTTTCACTATACTTCGTACGACTTAAATGTTCGTAAGTGCAACATTATGATAGTCTGTAAATTTCACATTAACAATGTTTACGTAAACATTTATTGGATTTACATTTATTGAGCATAGGCTGCATATGCAGCCTATGCTCAATATATGTACCTCAATCAATTGAATCAATCAGACGATCCTAAATTTGCACTTACTAATATTTTAGTCGTTCGAAGTTTAGTGAAACTGGCCCCGGTACCTTACTATACGAATTACATATTTGCAAAAATATACAATTAAAGTATGTGCCATCGTGCCGTTTACCGGGTTAACAAGTACACAACCGACAGCGTCAATCTTGCTCAGATGCCAACGTTTCTCAACCATCATCTATAAGCAATCTCCACTCGCAACCAAGCAGTTTGATTGGATGAGCCTGATCTGTGCTCAAGGATAATATTCAAGTATTTTGAAATAAAAATAATTACACATGTATTTAATCTCATAATTATGTCGTTTTGACGAATGATCGGTTACCGTCAATGTAATGAACAATTTAGAGCTCGTGACTGTCAGTAATGAACCACACCCGATTCTTAGGTATACCTTATTATTGCAATCAACTTTGAGAGCACCAATAAAACACTTGTGTCATCGTCTTTGGTGCGCTATATATCATCAATATCCGTCCATTTGTTAGGGAGTGTTTAAAGACAATCTACTGAATCAAATGACGTCTCAGAGTACGTCACATCGGAAAACAAGTTTGGAAACCACGTGATCACATACCACGTTTATAGATGACATGTTGTCGATCGAACGTACATGCAATATCCACAATCACTGAGGTCGCTGTTGTTTGTGGTTCTCGACATTTCACCATTTCACCCTTTAAATCCTACAGATCATAAAGCCAACATTAGCAAACACTGTAGATCCAGTGACCAGCCGCCTCAACTGGATATTCAGTGTTTGTCATTATTGTCAGGATTTAAAAAAACAAAAACGTTTATGTTTATGTTTAATGGAATAGTCCAAAATAATTGTATGACGTAGCCAATATCAGATATTTAGAGGTGAAAGGGTTAACTACATTGTATTGTGTTATGCTAGCTTATTTTGTTAAATATTGTGTTACCATGGTTACGCTTTACTTCATTTATACCCATTAGACGCTGACTTCGTTGACTTACAATCGCCTGTGTTAGCCCAGTAGCCTATTTCACCAACATAGCAAAGTATACTTTTCTAGCAAAGTGCATGTATACTTTGAGGGAGAAATTTTCAATTTAAAGATAAATTTATTAATTTTTATTATACTGAATGTATTACATTATCACAGCCATTTTGGCTGTGATAATGTAATAACATCAGTATAATAATTCTGCATACTTGTAATCATCAAATATATATGCAGTCGTTAGTTCTATATGAAATAATGCATTTCGGGAAAAATAACTGATTACTCCCTGAAAGTATACTTTGCTAGATAAGTATACTTTGCAATGTTGATGAAATCGGCTACAGATGCCAATGTTTCTCAACATCTATTAGCAATCTCAACTCGCAATCAATCAGTTTGATAGGCTGAGACCGAGCTGTAGGACAGCTCAGGCTCAAACAATCAAGCTGTTTGATTTCATACGTAATATGCAAGTATTTTGTAATAAAGAAATTGACAAATAGTGGCAAGATTAGCGCAGGCGGTGGTGTATTAGCAATATCAACTGACAATCAAGCAGTTTGATTGGCTGAGCCTTTGATTTCAAGCATAATATTCACGTATTTGAAATAAAAATAGTTACACAATTGGCAAGATTATACATTATGCTTATTATACCCGTCTCAGCACGCACTCAGTCTATCGTTTGACACTGAATACTCAGGCGCCTGCATTAATCGTGCCCGACGTCAACGATTCTGCACATCTATTGGCAATCTCAACTCGCAGTCAGGCGGTTTGGTTGGCTAACCCTGAGCTGTAGCACAGCTCAGGCTCAGAGAATCAAGCTGCTGGATTTGAAGCGCAATATTTAAGTATTTGGAAACAGACGGAAAAATGTTGGCAAGATTCGCGCAGGCGGTGGTGTATATATAGCGTTCACAGCGGCGACCGTGATACACTAACCCTTAGAACGCGGGAAACGAAAATTATCGTCTGCTGTTGTTATATATTTTTCTTCATTCTCAATAAAACATGGTTTGGCAGCACTTTAGAATCATTTCCATTCCATTGGAAATGATTCTAAAGCGCTGTCAAGCCATGTTTTATCAGAAAAACTGTAAATATTAAAGAAACAGCAGACGATAAAACTTAATTCAGCAATGTAATGGTTAATTATAAAGGAAACCTCGTCAGAAGCGCGCACTTTGTTCCAGTCACTGACAAACTAATTAACCGATGATATCGACAGCCCTGGACCCTCCTTCCGCTTCCTACAATTACCATGGTAACGTCGCCATAGGAACATACATGTACTGCTCTGCCGTTGTAACGTATGATGCATACAGTTATTGGGAAAAGGGAATCCGAGCTAGTTTCATAAAGAACTTAGCCTCTTACTTCCTTAATTTCTTTAGTTATAAAGGCAATATATCCATATTAACCAGCCATTTAAGTGGCCGGATTAGCTGAGTATGTTGAGCGTCGGACTACGGATCGGGTTCGATTCTCACCTCGACCTGCTCCGAATGGCCGATTCGGCGTGTCCTTGGGCAAGACAATTTCGCGCTAGTCTAGCCCTATCGGTTGGTGACTTAAATAGTCGGTCCCGACATGCAAGGTCATCTAGCCAGTGCCGTCGTTAAATACAAGCATTTACATTTTACATGAACATACCGATAACTGACAACCACGTTAGCGCATGGCACCGACAGTAATTGAAACAGTCAGTGGACAAAGGGGGACTGCGGCCATTTAACCCTTAGACAGCTACTCACAACAATTGTCGTCTGCTGCTGCTTTTATATCGTGCCTTATTTCTCAATAAAAAACATGGTTTGACAGCGATTCTGATGTGCTGTCAAAGCATGTTGTAAATTATTATAAAGTACTGTCAAAGCAGGTTGTAAATTATTATAAAGTACTTTCAAAGCAGGTTTTTGATGGTAAAAATGGAAAATAGAAAATAAACAGCAGACGACAAAAAAAATAAGATCTAAGGGTGCGTACAGTGCGTATGTGCCGTGAAACACGGCGACGTGAAACATTTTTGATATCCAGTCAATACTATTTTTGCATTTTACAGCCATTTGTAGGTGTTGACGGGATAAATAGAATAGTAGGTTAGTGCTGTGAATGGGAAAACATATCTGGCGCGCCACGGAAACGGGATGTGCTCGGCATAGCCTCGCCCATCCCGTTTCCTGAGCCTTGCCAGATATTTTTTCCCATTCACGGCACTAACCTACTATTCTCTATCTATTTTCCTTATTTCTGAACCAAAGTATATGTTGTGACCACTCATTTTAACCGTCTCGGCGAGACGGTTCAAATGAGTGGTCACAACATATACTTCTGATGAGAAATAAAGAATTTCTTGAGCCTTGGCGGATATTTTTTCCCATTCACGGCACTAACCTACTATTCTCTATATTATACTTTCCATTCGTCTTACAGTGAGGAGTTGTTCCTCGTTCCATAAACACACGAATGCCTATCATTTACACGCCATTTTGACATCGTTTTCGTTGTTATAATTTAGAGAACGGTATTTAA
Organism: Conchocele bisecta; assembly: GCA_029237695.1. Taxonomy (NCBI): domain Eukaryota; kingdom Metazoa; phylum Mollusca; class Bivalvia; order Lucinida; family Thyasiridae; genus Conchocele; species Conchocele bisecta. The sequence continues at coordinate 92,808,801 of CM055270.1, forward strand.
TGATGATTTAAACGACGTTTAAACCAACGATCACATCAGTTTCTAATTCAAACAACGAAAACTATGTCAAACCGATGCGTTTAAATAAACGACAGCAGTTTAAATACTTGAAATCCGGTTATTTAATCAAACATATCGTTTACACATTCGAATAAAAAGCAAACGATGATCGTTTCCATGTATATCGTTGTACAGAACGATCGCTTTCCAGTCGTTTTCGCTTGCTTCCTTTGGGAACCTTCAACAACTCTTCGATGTAGATTATTGGATTTTACAGAGACAAATATACAACACTCTCATGGAACATGATCACGTTGTTACAACAACAACAACGTCGCCCACTCCAAAGTATGTATCATTTTATATTTTCCTTAATATGCAACGGATTTTGATTGTAATGGCGCAGCAAACGCGTCTTCATGAGCTGCATTTGGTGGTCCAGGGTGTTTGGCACAGACTTATGTCGTTTTTGCGAAGAATCGATTTCCGTGTCGGAGACAGACACGGAAATCGATTCTTCGCAAAAACGTCAGAAGTTCGGGCGAAAATACAGAGACCACCAAATGCAGCTTAACAAGACGCGTTTGATGTGCCATATTTCATGAAAATCCGTTACGTAATAAGGACACTATAAAATAATACGTACTTTGAATCAGATGGATTCTGAAAATGTCAGTACTTGTTGTTGTTGTTAGTACCACGTGATCATACACATTGACTCTCAAGCTTCACAATTATTACATGTACTCTAAATCCTAAAACAATTGTAGTGAGATGTTTCACATGAAACCATCAATTCTATTGTAGATCACAATGTGGCTGTGGCTGGAGAAAATGGGGTTTATAGAATTTATGGCCAGTCTCGCTTCTCATCATGTAGCACAGTTCGGCGGCGTGGTAAGGACCAATATTTAACTGTTTGTTAGAAGCGGGCCAGGGGCCCGTTTCACTAAACTTCGCACGACGAAAATGTTCGTAAGTGCAAATTTAGGATCGTCTGGAAATTTAAATGTATGGATTTACATTCATTGAGCATAGGCTGCATATGCAGCCTATGCTCAATAAATATAAATCCAATACTTGTTTACAAATAATGTTGAAATTTACAGACTATCATAACTTTGCACTTACGAACATTTTAAACGTACGAAGTTTAGTGAAACGGACCCCTGTTGTATCAGTGATTAAATAGCGATCAGTGGAGATCCTGAGCGGCTGAATCTACACTGGACGCAAAAATCCTAAACCCATTTCACAGCCGCATATTTTCGGTAAATGACGTCGAAAGTTAACAAAAGTTGACAAAATTTGACATGTGTCAAACGCTACAAGAGGGAAACTGGCCGATAGCTATCGGCCAGTTTCCCCTCTTGTAGCGTTTGACACATATCAACATTTCGTCATCTTCCTATGTTCTTTATAGAAAATATATTTATGTCATGAACAACCGCACATGTTCTTAGGTAGTACGAAATCACAAGGCGTGTCTCATATTATAGTTTGAAAAATTCCACTGGTTGCTACGCAGATACACAAACAGCAACCGACGTGGGTATTTGCACGAGGCGGACAGGCAGCATTGTCTGTGACATCCACGGTACATTCAGTAGACTACATGTACACACCGGGCAACCTATTGACGTCATTAATTTCGCTTCTGTCAAACAAATTGACGATTTAACAGTATTCACAATCAGCATTAAGGCAGTCGTCTCGCCCAATTGTAGAATACATCATAAATATGTGAAATAGATACGACAATGCCGTGACGAGATATCGTGTAGCGGTTAGCACGTCCTGCCGCGTCTGTTGTTGCTGATTAGCAAGTAAGGTATGCCATTATCCTATTTATTCCTAATGGTCGCAAATTACGGTGGATGGCGGACACAGGTGAACTATAGTATATGCGGCTTGTCACGATAAAAACGGTCTTATTTGTGGTAGTGACTGGAGAAATGGGGCTTATGGGATCTGTGACCAGCTTAGCTGCTGATCTAATAGCACACCTTTGTAGTCTTATACCGGTCCGTATTGATTGTTAGAAGCTCTGTATGGTGTTTAATTGACGGAATGGCGAGCAGTGCAGATCCTGATCAGCACAGCACAGTCTGATCTGGATCTACACTGGTAACAAAAAGCATATTTTTCCAGTCACAGTCACGTTTAGTTTGTGTCCAGTATAGCTCCAGATAAGCCTAGTAATACACGTTTATGCAGACTGATACATGAATGATTCGCAAACTACTATCTGTTCCAGGTTTTTTTCTGCCGACGAACGTTTGTTTATTAAACACATTAAATCTAAGAACTATTTAAATGTAAGTACTTTTTAATCAACAACAAAAAGTCACCTTCCCTCTTTCTTTCTTTTTTGATGAAATTCCATCAATTATTGATTTTATTGAGAAAAACGATTTTCCTATGGGAATTTAGCATGGGGCAAAAAGGAGGTGGGGAGCGAGGAGGAAGTTCGAAAAAAGAAAACTTTTGGAAATCGACTCCGAAACCTGGCGAGATAGCTTAGAAATAAAAAGTAATTCGCTAAAGCTCGCGGATTATCTCCATCGTACATGTAGACGAACGGTGATCTAACTATGGCAAATATTACTTACAGTTACATATCTTTTAGACTTAATGTGTTTAATAGCCAACGGTTTGTCGGCAGCACACCGTGGAACAGACAGTAGGTAGCCCTACTCATGATGCATGTCAGTTCCCTCACTTTGTGGCTGGGACTGGAGAAATTGGGCGTATGACTTTTGTGACCAGTCTAGCTCCTGTTGTTTTGGCATTCTCATGTAGTCTCTACAGAACCATATATGTTTGTTAGAAGCATGACATGTGACTAAATGACTGAATGGCGAACAGTGAAGGCCCTGGCCAGTCTGCGTGGAAGCATAGTCTGACAATGTCACAAACTAAGTAAGCCTTCACTTGATCGTTTTGAGTCGCATGCGTGTTAAAACATTATAAATGATACATTAGGAATGTCGCGACGAGTGACATATCAATTCGCAGAGATTGTTGGAGCGTGGATATAGAGAATATTAGGTTAGTGCCGTGAATGGGAAAACATATCCGGCAAGGCTCAAGAATTTCTTTATTTCTCATCAGAAGTATATGTTGTGACCACTCATTTGAACCGTCTCGCCGAGACGGTTCAAATGAGTGGTCACAACATATACTTTGGTTCAGAAATAATGAAAATAGATAGAGAATAGCAGGTTAGTGCCGTGAATGGGAAAATATCTGGCAAGGCTCAGGAAACGGGATGGGCGAGGCTCTGGCGAGCACATCACGTTTCCGTGCCGCGCCAGATATTTTTTTGCCATTCACGGCACTAACCTACTATTTTATTTATCCAGTCAACACCTACAAATGGCTGTAAAATGCAAAAATAGTATTGACTGGATATACAAAATGTTTCACGGCACCGTGTTTCACGGCACATACGCACTGTGTTGACGGGATAAAATCCTTTCAAGCATACAAACTGTAAAACGAACATTTGGAAGCACGTGTATTTTAGCAGGTAACGAGCTTTGTATTGGCCTAATACGTACCGACTAATACCATACTGTCGTATCAGGCATTGACCTGATACAAATATGCAGGTTACGACGAATTGAAAACGGAAGTTTCATTGGTCGAATGGCTTCACATGACATTAACGAATAACGTAAGTGTACCGATGCAAGGTAAACAAGTCCACCTTTATTTAAACTATTATTTGTATAGTTGTTCATCAGCTAGCATAAAACGTTACCTGATAAATAGAATACCAGCCTAGTGTCTGTTGATATCGCGTTTATCAGACTCGGCTCGGAAATGGTAGGATTTCCTCGGCGAGCCTCAGAATTCCTACGCGTTTCCTAGCTTTGCCTGATACCAGTTGAGACAAGCCACGAGATGTTTTACCTAAGAAGATATGAGAAATTTCGTAAAAAATATGTATTACATTTATGAAGTTTTCCGTAAATGACGTCATTAGTGGCTGCGAGTGGAGAAATGGGACTTTTCGACCATTGTAGATCCAGATCAGCATGTGCATCCGCGCAGTTCCCTGAACTTAACGATTCGTTCCCACGAATTAACAATTCGTTCCCACGAATTAACAATTCGTTCCCTCAATTTAACAATTCGTTCCCACGAAATAACAATTCGTTCCCACGAATTAACAATTCGTTCCCTCAATTTAACAATTCGTTCCCACGAAATAACAATTCGTTCCCACGGGAACGAATTGTTAATTCGTGGGAACGACTTGCTAATTCGAGGGAACTAATTGTCATCTCGTGGGAACGAATTGTTAATCTGAGGGAACGAATTGTTATATCGTGGGAACGAATTGTTTATTATAGGGAACGAATTCATAAAATAAAATCATGTCCCCTGCGAGGCTCCGTACGTTTGCAATCACCATACAACGAAGATTTGCTGAAGGTTCACAGACGAGTAAAACGAAACATAATGGAAACCGCAGTGAAAACGATCGTTTCGTACAGCGATATGCGTAGAAACGAGTATCGTTTGCTTTTTTCGTATGTGTTCGTTTAAACAGCCGGCGTTCATGTATTTAAACGCCTCTCGTTTCGTTCAACGCATTGGCAAAACAGACATTTTACACTAAAACAATAAATGACAATAAAGCAAATCCTAAACAGCTATGGATAAATCTCAATAGTCTTTCTGGGAAGGGGTAGAACAATCCAATTCAGTTTATAGCACCCTAGCAATACTGCTAATGCATTTACATTTGTAATGAATTGTTAATATCAGTATTTCTGTAGCCTATTTCATCAACATTGCAAAATATACTTTACTAGCAAAGTATACTTTGAGGGAGTAATCATTTATTTTTCCTGAAATGCATTATTTCATATAGAACTAACAAATGCATATATTTCATGATTAAAAGAATGCAGAATTATTATACTGAATTTATTACATTATCACAGCCAAATTGGCTGTGATAATGTAATAAATTCAGTATAATAAAAATGTACATGAAAAATTACCACACAATATTAAGTTAGTTTCATATACCCCAAATAACAGTTCATTTGTACTAAAACAAATTAAACAACTAAATTCATCTAATTCGACAGGACTTGATGACATATCAATTAAATATTTGAAAATGGTGCCAGAAGTAGTCGCCCCCGTGTTAGCAAAAATATTCAACCTCAGCTTAAATACAGGGATATTTCCAAATAAACTGAAGACACCCAAAATTATTCCAATACACAAAAGAAACAGCACACATGACAAGGACAATACAAAACCTATTTATCCCGTCAACACAGTGCGTATGTGCCGTGAAACACGGTGCCGTGAAACATTTTTGATATCCAGTCAATACTATTTTTGCATTTTACAGCCATTTGTAGGTATTGACGAGATAAATAGAATAGTAGGTTAGTGCTGTGAGTGGGAAAAAAATATCTGGCGCGGCACGGAAACGGGATGTGCTCGGGAGAGCCTCGCCCATCCCGTTTCCTGATCTTTGCCAGATATTGTTTCCCATTCACGGCACTAACCTACTATTCTCTATATCACTTCTATGTCACTTCTACACATTTGATGTAAAATTATAGAAAAGTATGTTACTATCTCCATTCAAAGATTCTTAGAAACATATAACTTACTGTACGAAAGACAGTCAGGTTTTAGAAAAAATCATTCATGTCAAACAGCTTTAATAAAAAGTTAGTAGATGACTGGATCACAGCCATTGACAAAGGAAAACGTGTGGGCACTGTTTTTCTAGAGTTATCAAAGGCGTTTGATCGTGTAAATCATTCAATCCTTGTTAAGAAACTATCTCGCTACAAATTTGGTATAAATGAGCTAACATGGATTTCTTCATACTTAATAACCGCTCCCAACAGGTAATCTGTTCAGGTAAGCTCTCTAGTCCAGTTACACAGGGATCAGTGCTAGGACCAATATTATTCCTGATATAAATGAATGATCTACCATTGCGTACACATTTCTGTTGTACCGACATGTTTGCTGATGGCAGTACACTGACCACATTTGCTAAATATCCAGATGCAGTAGCAATTTTGACATGGCTGAAGTGGAATCCTGGTGTCGAGTCAATGCTATGTCAGTAAATATTGATAAAACCAAGTCAATGATCCTATCAACTAAGTCCAAACTTAAATTTAATAGAGAACACCTTCCAGCTGTAATCTTTAATACTATGCAGCTTCAGCAAACATCCTGTGAAAAGCTAATTGGAATTCACATAGACCAATCCTTATCATGGCAAACCTAGGTAGAAAACATTGTCAAAAAATGCTATTCATTATTACATCTTTTGTGACGAATAAAAAAGTACCTTTGTCCCGTCAACACAGTGCGTATGTGCCGTGAAACACAGTGCCGTGAAACATTTTTGATATCCAGTCAATACTATTTTTACATTTTAAAGCCATTTTTAGGTGTTGACGGGATAAATAGAATAGTAGGTTAGTGCCGTGAATGGGAAAAAATATCTGGCGCGGCACGGAAACGGGATGTGCTCGGCAGAGCCTCGCCCATCCCGTTTCCTGAGCCTTGCCAGATATTTTTTCTCATTCATGGCACTAACCTACTATTCTCTATTACGAATCCTAGCAGAATACTATTCTTTAATTCATACATATTACCACATATATCGACTACTGTGCATCTGTTTGGGGAAGTTTCAGCATAGAATCACTATCTAAACTTCTTAAAGTACAGAAGAAAGCAGCAATAATTATTTTCGATAAACCTATAGACTACAGTGTACCCCTCTGACAAACGTTTTAAGGAACTTAATTGGATGAAAATAGAAGACAGAATAAAATATAAAAAATCAATGCGAATGTTTAAGTGCATGAATAACTTATGGCCAAATTATCTAAACAGTGCATCTAAACAAACAACAGCAAGTCATGGGTTAAACTTACGGTCAGCAAATAAAAACAAATGTATATCTACCAAAACCTATCATTGAACTATACAGGTCAACCGTCGTCTATTCTGAAACCACAGTATGGAATGATCTACCAGGGTATGTTAAAACTACCAAGTCCGTGGAAGATTTTAAGAGCAAATACATAGTACATGTTCATACAAGTACTCAACCTGATTATAGTCTGTTTCACGAAAGCTGCCCAAATTTTACGGCCATATAAACAATTCAAAAACAATATTTTTTTCGATAATATTAAATGAAAATTTAAGAATGAGCCTTCTTTTTATTTCGTGAAATTTGGTCAAATATTGATTTTATTGCGAAAACAAAATTTCCCCATGTTAAATCCCCATAGACATCTTCACACGGAGTGAAGATGTCTATGGGGATTTAACATGGGGAAATTTTTTAGAATATCAGAAATACTGGATCGATTTTTAAAATTTAACTTTTGTTTTCTTAGTTAGATCATTTCCAAGCTATCTAGATAGGTTTCGGAGTCAATTTCCAAATTGTTTCGTTTTTTGACTCCTCCCACAACTCCTCTACATTTTTCCCCCCATGTTAATTTCCCATAGAGAAATCAATTTTTAGTAATAAAACCAATATTTGACAAAATTTCACGAAATAAAAAGAAGGCTCATTCTTAAATTGTCCTTTAATTTAATATTATCGAAAACAATATTGTTTTCGAATTGTTTATATGGGCGTAAAATTTGGGCAGCTTTCGTGAAACAGACAGTAGCTCTTAATTTAATACTCATGTACGGTTTCATCATATATATAAGAAAACCATACTCATGCAACTGTTACATTGTGACTCATGTTTACATGTTAATACTTGTATCATTATTATTTGTTAAATATACATGTACTTGTAGATAGATAGATGATCTCACGGAAGATTAGCTAGGCCAACTGAGCTTCTTCTATACATTAAATAAAGACGTTACTTAACGTAAACATTCTTTCTTAATTATAAAAACGAAAACGACGTCAACATAAGCAATCCTTCGTTTCCGTAGCCTATTTATAAGTCTTCTCTATTATGTTGCAGTACCGCATCAGTGCATTGCAGAGCATTTAAAACCCCGTATTTAAAGAGTTACCGTTCGCAACTATATTAAAAGGCCAAAATTGTCATGACAATGGATTACATTATTTTGGCCTTTCAATATGTCGATTATGTTAAATATTAGATTTATCCCGTCAACACAGTGCGTATGTGCCGTGAAACACGGTGCCGTGAAACATTTTTGATATCCAGTCAATACTATTTTTGCATTTTACAGCCATTTGTAGGTGTTGACGGGATAAATAGAATAGTAGGTTAGTGCCGTGAATGGGAAAACATATCTGGCGCGGCACGGAAACGGGATGTGCTCGGCAGAGCCTCGCTCATCCCGTTTCCTGAGCCTTGCCATATATTTTTTCCCATTCACGGCACTAACCTACTATTCTCTATAACCTGAGCGACTGAAACGTCTATTTGGAAACATGTCCTTCCTTGTTGTTTGGCGTATGTTGTCACCATATAGTATACTTATCGTAATGAGACGAAACGATTTTTGATAAGAAGTTAATTTTCGTAAATCATTAAGCATGTTGTTTTGTTCCAATGTTGGTAATTCCTAGATGAAATACACGTTTGCATGATGACAAGGGTGTGCATTGGCGATAAAAAATTACAATTTTCGAAAAAAAAAAAAATGATTTTTTTTTTCTTCGAAAATTGTAATTTTTTATCGGCAAAGTGGATGTCAGAAAGTCACAACGGCGCCTACCTCCGCTTTTAGAAGATACAGTGCAACCTCTCTACAACAGCCACCCATTGGAAAATTCAAAACTGGCTGTTGTAGAGAGGTGGCTGTTGTAGGGAGGTTAATGCTGAATTAAATTTTTCGTCCACTGTTTATTTATTTTCTTCGATAATTATTAACAAAAACATGGTTTGGCAACATTTTAGAATCATTTCCAATGGAAATGATTCTAACTTGCTGTCAAAACATGTTTTTTATTAAGAAAGAAAGCAAAAGTAACAACAGATGACAATTGTCGTGCTCAGCAGTCTAAGGGCTAGATACAGAGGAAATCATCTATTTGGGATATAAAATAGCGGCTGTTATAGAGAGGGTGTTGTTGTAGAGAGGTGGCCGTTCGGGGAGGTTCGACTGTACGTTAATACAGTCGAACCGGTGTGTATTCTCAATTATTCAATTACTACATAAATGAACCTGCGAACAAAGGCCAGATTGTTCTCTTCACATGTCTGGCCTTTATTCACAGGTTTGACAGTACATGTAATTCCATACTACACCATAGTACTTACCTTTAAATGGTCCATTCTGGTTGTTGTTCGCTGTAGTCCTTTATATGTGGTATAACAATTCTTCGAATACGGCGGCTATTAGATAAAAAGTAAACTTTCCGCAATAATACGATATGTTGAACAATTCTTCAAAAACCTGGGGGCCGTTTCACTAAACTTCGTGCGACTAAAATGTTCGTAAGTGCAAAATTATGATAGTCTGTAAATATCACATTAACACTGTTTTCTTGTAAACAATTATTGGATTTACATTTATTGAGCATAGGCTGCATATGCAGCCTATGCTCAATAAATGTAAATCCATCAATTGAAATTTCCAGACGATCCTAAATTTGCGCTTACGAACATTTTAGTCGTACGAAGTTTAGTGAAACGGGCCCCAGGAACCCACTTTTCCGACGTTTCGGCACTAGGCCTTTATCAAGGAATTGGTTTCTACTAAACGCTATGTGGCACCCATTTTAGATCTAAAATGTATGCCACTTAGCTTTTAGAAGAAACTAATTCCTTGTTAAAGGCCTAGTGCCGAAACGTCGGAAAAGTGGGTTCCTGGTTTTTGCAGAATTGTTCAACATATTAGATAAATGCCAGATCGTCTTTCAGTGTTTAACTAATTATTATTCTACAGTTTATCAAATAAATACAATCGTTTGTTTATTCTGCAGTACTAATGTGTTTTATTTTTGTTTAAATTCCGAGTCAGCAGCGTATCTGAATCAACTAAAGAAAGTGGCACATGTGTTTCCGAAATGCCAGTGTTCTTAATGAAATATGTTCCACTACGAAAACTAAGGACGAACCCTAAACGATAAACGTTGTTTGCATCTGACCAGAACATTGGGAACCCTTCTATTTAAGCATGTTTACGGCTAAGGGGCGTTATGTCTTGATTATTTGAAAAAAAACATTCCGGTAAAAGCCTTCCATTTTCTGTTCGACAAGTTTACTACATCCGGATTGGAGGCTAAGCTTTTATCGCCCCCGTTTAGACTGCGTCGGGGTGGAATAAAATTGTTGTCAACGAACTGTGCAACATATGACCGCATAGCACGGGACACCACCAACTTATATCGACCGGCACCGCTTTGTAACCGCTGATTGCCTACAATTGGGTATATAACACGTCTATGCTTGACATTTGTTTCCGAGTTTGACTGCTTTATGGTTCCACGGTTTTTACTACGACACCATCCCGGAACTGAGATTACATTCCGGTTTATGTTTAGCTACGTTTGGGCATGAAACTAAAAGGCCGTTGGCGGTGTGACACTCGTGTATCCGCGTCCGTGTGAATAGCAACCAATTAAGCATTGCAATGCTGGAAAAACGAATATTGTCGTCTGCTTGTTTGTTTCATTATACGCAACTGGTAACCGTATTGTACGAATAGATTTATTAGACACAAATGTTAAACAAGAAAACATATACACATACAAGCTCAAACTGGGTTGGACTGAAACGTGCATTTGAGATTAACAATGGTTACACTGGGCTCTCCATGGGAACCTCCTATGTGTCCAGCTTAGTGTGATTCCATGTACATATGTGCAATTTAAGTTTGATGTAGGCCCTACATACTATTGGACTAACTAACTGAATTTATCCGGTGTTGGCGGCCTCCAGTGCGTCTTCATATTGTGGAAAAGAGTGAACGAATGAACATCCGCGCTGTCTCACCACATAACACACTCTAGTAAATGCGCATGGCCATGCCGATATTGGTCTACCCTGCCATGTATCATCTTATTGCACGGATGCGGCGAAATCATTTGATCTCCGCAGTGTGCTAACTGCCGGAGATCACTGTCTGGACCTGTCTGGCCAACTTCCTAGCGGCTCGACGATTTCCGGCCCCCAAAATTTCCCCCATGCACTGTTAACTAACCATATTCGACTCGAACACATTATCTAACTTATACTTAAACTAGGCTACATGTATGTGTCAATACACGCGGTTGTGACAGGAGAAATGGGGCTTGTCGGTGTTGCGACCAGTATATATTCAGATCAGCCTGTAACAGAGTACCAAATAGAAAGGGATTTTCCCAAGCATATCCCTTTTTCGCTCACTTTTTTGCTCTCTCGCCACGACTGATTTCCACGTTTGAGCAGTTTTGGGGTCGAAATGTGGTCAAACTCGCAAATTGGAAGCTCATCAAATTTGCCTCTAAAACTGATCATTTCCAGGTTTGAGCAGTTTTGGTGGGCATTGTAGGAAATTTCCTACATTAGAAACTCTCCATTTGCAGGTTTTCGTAGTTATTGACAGCAAAACAAACAACGGAATATGGGCAGTGTTATTTAATGAATTAATTTAAAAAATATAAACTGGATTGTGGGAAATTTCCCACAATTGAAATACTGAATGTACAATTTAACAAAATAATTACAAATTGGACACTGAAATGCCAAAAAATACAACTCCGACAATATCCGAATACAATGAACTAAACTTGATGATTAATCGGTTTTCATTGTAGGAAATTTCCTACGTTCGATTTAGGTGTTTTACTTTTGTCTAGGAAATATTTTTAAACTTCTCTAAATAAATTTCAACACTGAAATTCAAAACATACAACTTTGACAATATCCAAATGTACATCAATTTAATTGAACGTAGGAAATTTCCCACAATTAAACCTCATTTACAGAAAAGTCAGAAACCGATTGTAGGAAATTTCCTACGTTCCATTCAAGTGACTTAATTTTGTGCAGGATATATTGTCAAATACATGTAACTTTCAACACCGAGATTCAAAACATAAAACTTTCACAAAACTGTGATCAGTCGTATTTGTTTTACAGAAACAACAGAAACCGATCGTAGGAAATTTCCTACGTTCGATTCAAGTTCGATTTAATTGAACGCAGGAAATTTCCCACAATTAAACCTAAAAATCATTCATTTTATATCAGTCGTATTTCTTTTACAGAAAAGTCAGAAACCGATCGTAGGAAATTTCCTACGTTCGATTCAAGTGATTTGCTTTTGTCCAGCATATATATACGAAGTTCTCTATGTTAATAAAGTCAACACTGAAATTCAAAACATACAACTTTGACAATATCCAAATGTACATCACTTGAATTGAACGTAGGAAATTTCCCACAATTGAATCTAAAAAATAATTCATTTTAGATCGGTCATATATGTTTTACAGAAAAGTCATAAATGATGGTTTTACAGAAAAGTCATAAACTGATCGTAGGAAATTTCCTACGTTCGATTCAAGTAATTTAATGTATCTAGGATATATTGACAAAGTTCTCTATGTTAATGAATTTCAATAATTCAAAACACAACTTCGACAATATCCAAGTACAACTCACTTGAATAGAACGTAGGAAATTTCCCACAATTAAACCTCAAAAGTTATTCATTTTATATCAGTCGTATTTCTTTTACAGAAAAGTCAGAAACCGATCGTAGGAAATTTCCTACGTTCGATTCAAGTGATTTGCTTTTGTCCAGGATATATATACGAAGTTCTCTATGTTAATAAAGTTAACACTGAAATTCAAACATACAACTTTGACAATATCCAAATGTACATCACTTGAATTGAACGTAGGAAATTTCCCACAATTAAATCTAAAAAATAATTCATTTTAGATCGGTCATATTTGTTTTACAGAAAAGTCAGAAACTGATCGTAGGAAATTTCCTACGTTCGATTCAAGTGATTTAATGTATCTAGGATATATTGACAAAGTTCTCTATGTTAATGAATTTCAATAATTCAAAACACAACTTCGACAATATCCAAGTACAACTGACTTGAATAGAACGTAGGAAACCTCAAAAGTTATTCATTTTATATCAGTCGTATTTCTTTTACAGAAAAGTCAGAAACCGATCGTAGGAAATTTCCTACGTTCGATTCAAGTGATTTAAAGTATATAGGATATATTGACAAAGTTCTCTATGTTAATGACTTTCAATAATTCAAAACACAACTTCGACAATATCCAAGTTGAAGTATAACTGACTTGAACGTACGAAATTTCCCACAATTACACCTAAAAAATAATACATTTTAGAATAGTCGAATTTCTTTTACAGACAAGTCAGAAACCGATCGTAGGAAATTTCCTACGTTTGATTCAAGTGATTTACATTTGTCTAGGATATATTGCCGACGTTCCTGAAGTTAATAAATTTCAACACTGAAATTCAAAACATACAACTTTGACAATATTCAAATGTATATCACTTGAATTGAACGTAGGAAATTTCCCACAATTAAACCTAAAAATCATTCATTTTATATCAGTCATATTTCTTTTACAGAAAACTTAGAAACCAATCGCAGGACATTTCCTACGTTCGATTCAAGTGATTTACTTTTGTCCAGGATATATTGACGAAGTTCTCTAAGTTAATAAATTTAACACTGAAATTCAAAACATACAACTTTGACAATATCCAAAAGTAAATCACTTGAATGGAACGGAGGCAATTTCAAACAATTAAACCTAAAAAATAATTCATTTTAGATCAGTCATATTTGTTTTACAGAAAAGTCAGAAACGGATCGTAGGAAATTTCCTACCTTCGATTAAAAAAGTAATTCATTTTAGATCAGTCGTATTTGTTTTACAGAAAAGTCAGAAACCAATCGTAGGAAATTTCCTGCGTTCGATTCAAGTGATTTACTTTTGTCTAGGATATCCGTCAAGCAATCGGTCAAGTAATATTAAAGTTATACCATGATGAACAAACTTGTACAAACTTTTTCTTACGAAAGAAAAGTGTGTTTCCGCAAAAATATGAAGGTAAAACAGGCCATAGTCATGTTAATGGCGGCATGAGTGTGTTCGCAATGTTCACATGCATCAAGTGTCCAAACATTGAAGCAATCCGTCAAGTAATATTAAAGTTATACCATGATGACGAACCTTGTACAAACTTTTTGACAAAAGCGGCACATGCACATGATTGTGAGATATTTACTACATGAACAACTAAGGACATACAAGTTTGTCAATATACATATAGCAAAGCCATAATAAATATATGTTGTTTACATGGAGAACTATGCAGAGGAGGCAGAACAATTTATTTATTTAATGGTGTTTAATGGCCTGTCAAAAGCTAAGGTCGTCCTAGGCCATGTTAACTGGGTCAAATCACATATGTCATATGTATGGAAAATGGAAATTCAATGGCAAACAAATGGAGTTACATGTATGTAGTAAGACATCTGGAGTGATGTGACGCAGGATCTCACACGTGATGCAGCACATAATTTCACATTTCACACAGGATCTCAGAAGTGTTGTCATGCAGGATCTTACAAATGATGTGACGCAGTATCTCAGGAATGCACAAGTGATGTGATCATGCTGATGCTGCGGATCTTAGGAATGATGTAACGCAGGATCTCAGCAACTCACGAGTGATGTGACGCGGGATCTCACATAATTTCACATTTGGTGTGACGTAGGATCTCAGAAGTGTTGTCACAGAGGATCTGACAAGTGATGTCATCATGGGGACGCTGCGGATCACAGAAATGATGTAGCACAGGATCTCAGCAACTCGTGAGTGATGTGACGTAGGATGCCACATGTGATACAGCATTTCACAAATTTTGTGATGCAAGATTTCACACTCGATGTCGGATATTTACATGCCACAGAGTTTCTGTCATTGAGTTTGACTGTGACGAAAGTGTTCCAACAAGGTGATGACATTGATGCACAGTGGCAGGTCATACTGACGATATTCATTGTCCCGGGTTCAACAAAACATCTACGTCAAACTAAAACAGATACAGAAAAGTATACAGTATTACCGTACGTTTGATCAAATTCATTAGTGAACAGTGTATGCCCTGAACATACTACAAACGCCCAGGCTGATCAGGGACTACACTGGTTGCAAACTCATTAGGTGATGTCTTTTAAGGGACGTCAGCAATAAAAAATAATGTTCTCCCGCTTTTAATGAATTTATGTAGTGAATACTCGCCATTTGCTGGAAGAAAATGTTCCAGGTCCCTTAAAGGTACATGTACATGCCCACTCAGTAGGCACAAAATGTTCTTTATATCAGAGACATTTCCTGGCAAAATAAACATTCATTCACAATTTCCCCCACATAATGATTGGCATTATTATACATTTTATATCAGGTAAATATCCATACTGATATCAGGGGCGATAACCGTGTTTCCTTAAATTATTAACGAATATTACTAATTATTCTGTGTACATGTATTTATATTTTGATGTGCAATGATCATACTTTATAATCTGTCGAAAATACTATTTTTTCAGGTGAGGCATTTAATTTGTATAAAGAATTAAACAAGAGCTCCGCGGAGCAAGATGTCCCGCATGGCGCAGTTTGATAGTACATAAGCAGCTTGTAATAACCTTGGGGTTAGGAGCGGCGTGGCGTAATGGTTAAGTGTGTCGGACTACTGATCCAAGGGTCGTGGGTTCGAGCCTGACTAGCGGCGTGCGTTGTGTCCTTGAGCAAGACACTTTATCCGCCTACGGAATATCTATGCCTATGTCCCGCTTCTGCTAAAACAGGCAGGACAAAAATATCATGCCTCATTTGCATATGAAAAAGGCCTGATACCACCGCGCGTCACTATCAGTAAAATAAATATTACTAAATGATTATATCTGTATAGCGGGCACTCGTAATTTTTACAACAGGTGGAATAGCGACACAAATATACACTAATTCCCATAAAGAACAGTTTGTGCCCTCTGAGTGGGCATGTACCTTTAAAACTGTGAGTACTGACTGTACCTCAGATACAGCGGTAATATCCAATAATTCCAATTCATGCGCAGTAAATGACATATATGTGGCTGTGACTGGATAAATTAGGCGTATGCTCATCTGCAGTCTGATCAGGATCTACACTGCTCGCCATTTCATCAATGAAACAACCGTCATGCTTCTAACAAGCAATATAGATCTTTATCAGGCTACATGAGTGTGAAGAAGCCACACATATTCCATAAGCCCCATTTCTCCAGTCACAGCCACATATTATCAATCAATCAAACTATTTTATTTCATCACATTCCCCAAAACATGTGCTACATTCTCAAGTACATGCTATCAGAACATGTGATAAGCAGGGCAGATAATTTGGCATTTTCGCTATACATGTGCCAGTATGTTCTGAAATGATAATATATATAGAGCTCCAGATATGGTGCGTATTTGCGTAAATACCCAATTAAAATTGCCAAAAACCCAATTAAAATCAGAAGTAGTGAGTATCAAAAAGCAATGAAAGATTTGTGGTATCTTTATCATGCTACAGAATACAATAAACAGACCACAAATATAGCATATTTTCTTATTTTTCTATGAAAACACATCTTGGTATTTCATTAGAATTGTCTTCTAATAAAATACCAAGATGTGTTTTCATTTAAAAGCAAACTATTCAACGAGTGCGGTCTGCTGATGTGTAAACAGTTGTGTGATTCTATTTTACAATTAAAATTTTGAAATACCCAATTGCTTCAGAAATGATGGAGTGACAATACTCAATTAATAATTCCTTAAATAACCAATTACAATTGTCAAAAAAAAAATTGAAATAAGAAGTAGCGAGTATCAAAAAGCAATACAAATTTTGTGGTACCTTTATCATGCTGCAGAAAACAATAAACAGACAACAATTATAGCATATTTTTCTTATTTTCCATGAAAACACAACTTGGTATTTCATTAGAATTGTCTCCATGTTTTCATTTTGAAGCAAACTACCGTAAGTAGTAAGTACCCTATGTTTTTGGACACCCTAAATATTCGGACACCCTTATTTTTCAAGAAAATAATTATTGTTTGTGTCTCTAAAATTCCGGACAGGTGAAAAATGTGGGCGTTTTGTTAACCCTAAAAAATTGTGTTGAATTTCAATTTGCAATAATTAATATCCGTATATGTACGAGTGTTACGGTACCACAACTTGCCCAGGTCCCTTGTATGGCATAATTCGGGTTTTTTTTTACACAAAGCAACACACAAATTTCGTCTGTGTAATATGTGTCGGGGTGTAAGCGAGTCTCGGATTAGGAATTCAATTTCGTGGCAGATATTAAAATACAATCGACTTCTGTAAATTACGTTGAAAACTGACATAAATTTCGGAGCAGACATTATCATATTTTGCTGATATTGATTTTCAAAATCTGTCCTATCAGTATCTTCCGTAAATGACGTTGAAAGTTGACATACATTTCAGAGCAGATCTGGAATTGTCAGTTTAATACATAAAATCATTATCAAAACAAGAATTCCGCCACGGAAGCGGTGTCGCGCCTGCCGAGGCATTTGACCGGTGAACATTACAAGTAAATAAATGACCTTGACCTTCAGACTTTGGATATGGGGGTGTGCGTAATGAAGCATCATCCCTAGACAAACATTGATATGAAATATTATCAATGTCTGGCAAGGGGTTAAAGAGATATTGTGAAAAAACAATAACTTTAACGCATTTCTGTTACAAAACCGGTGAACATTACAAGTAAATAAATGGCCTTGATCTTGAGAATTTGGATGTGGGGGTGTGCGTAATGAAGCATCATCCCTAGACAAACATTGATGTGAAATATTATCAAAGTCTGGCAAGGGGTTAAAGAGATATTGTGAAAAAACAATAACTTCAACATATTTCTGTTACAAAACCGGTGAATATTACAAGTAAATAAATTACCTTGACCTTGATAATTGGATGTGGGGGTGTGCGTAATGAAGCATCATCCCTAGACAAACATTGATGTGAAATATTATCAATGTCTGGCAAGGGGTTAAAGAGATATTGTGAAAAAACAATAACTTTAACGCATTTCTGTAACAAAACCGGTGAACATTACAAGTAAATAAATGACCTTGACCTTGATAATTTAGATTTGGGGGTGTGCGTAATGAAGCATCATCCCTAGACAAACATTGATGAAATATTATCAATGTCTGGCAAGGGGTTAAAGAGATATTGTGAAAAAACAATAACTTTTAACGCATTTGCCTTACAAAAAAACCGGACGACGCGGACGACGGAAAAAGCGCGTGCTATAGTCGTGCCTCTGCTAAAGCAGGCGCGACAAAAACGACGATGCAATATGGGTGGTAGTACCACAGGTGATTCTAGTGTGTCTTGGATGGTCAATTATTGTTTGTATATTTCTAAACAATACATACACAGGGGTGTAAAATTATTTGAAATATCACTTGCCCTAAAGTCCAAGTAGATGCAAAATCTTACTAGCCCTTACTGGTTTGCCACTCGCCCTTATATTTTATACAGATATTTCAATATTCACTATGTTCGCCTTTAGTAGGCTATATATGCTACTGTACATGTATTTTATTTGAAATCTATCTCCAGATAGACAATCCAACAGTTGTCATGGTATAATGAATAAATATTTATTATACCCACTTTTTTTGTAAAAAAAAACGGGTATATTGTTTTCGTCACGGGTGTCCGTCCGTCCGTACGTCCGTACGTCCGTCCGTACGTCCGTCACGTTTCTTGTAACTCGAAAAACTTTTTCACCTTCATACCTACGCGCCTGATATTTGGTATGTAGCTTCGTTATCATGTGCAGATGCGCAAAGTGAATTTGGATTTTTGATCCGACCCTCCATCATGGATTATCTCCCCCTTTCGGACTCAGAATTTCCCATTTTTTCCTCGTAACTCGAAAAACTTTTTCACCTTCATACCTACGCGCCTGATATTTGGTATGTAGCTTCGTTATCATGTGCAGATGCGCAAAGTGAATTTTGGATTTTTATTTTTGATCCGACCCTCCATCATGGATTATCTCCCTTTCGGACTCAGAATTTCCCATTTTTTTTTTTTTCCTCGTAACTCGAAAAACTTTTTCACCTTCATACCTATGCGCCTGATATTTGGTATGTAGCTTCGTTATCATGTGCAGATGCGCAAAGTGAATTCGGATTTTTGATCCGACCCTCCATCATGGATTATCTCCCCCTTTCGGACTCAGAATTTCCCATTTTTTCCTTGTAACTCGAAAAACTTTTTCACCTTCATACCTACGCGCCTCATATTTGCTATGTAGCTTCGTTATCATGTGCAGATGCGCAAAGTGAATTCGGATTTTTTATCCGACCCTCCATCATGGATTATCTCCCCCTTTCGGACTCAGAATTTCCCATTTTTTCCTTGTAACTCGAAAAACTTTTTCACCTTCATACCTACGCGCCTCATATTTGCTATGTAGCTTCGTTATCATGTGCAGATGCGCAAAGTGAATTCGGATTTTTCATCCGACCCTCCATCATGGATTATCTCCCCCTTTCGGACTCAGAATTTCCCATTTTTTCCTTGTAACTCGAAAAACTTTTTCACCTTCATACCTACGCGCCTCATATTTGCTATGTAGCTTCGTTATCATGTGCAGATGCGCAAAGTCAATTCGGATTTTTCATCCGACCCTCCATCATGGATTATCTCCCCCTTTCGGACTCAGAATTTCCCATTTTTTCCTTGTAACTCGAAAAACTTTTTCACCTTCATACCTACGCGCCTCATATTTGCTATGTAGCTTCGTTATCATGTGCAGATGCGCAAAGTGAATTCGGATTTTTCATCCGACCCTCCATCATGGATTACCTCCCCCTTTCGGACTCAGAATTTCCCATTCTTTCCTTGTAACTCGAAAAACTTTTTCACCTTCATACCTACGTGCCTCATATTTGCTATGTAGCTTCGTTATCATGTGCACATGCGCAAAGTGAATTCGGATTTTTTATCCGACCCTCCATCATGGATTACTTCCCCCTTTCGGACTTAGCATTTGGGGAAAGTGGGTATATTGCGATGGCGCGCCATCGACTTTTTCTAGTTTGTATTGCAATTCTGTGTATTTGTCTTATGTTTTACCTATTATGTATGCCATTCGTGTTCAGCGATTACCATGGATCTCTTGACTTTGTCTTGTTAATATATCTACAGAATTCACTGTTTGCATATTTTGTGCAGAAATAGGAAAGCTTCCAAAACATTATAATGTACATGTATAGGTTTCTTATGTCTGTATAATCTCCCTTGCATTTATCTCATAATTTATTTTGGATGATCTCCCTTGGCTGCTAGAATGCCTAAGTTAAATTAAAACTTCGAAATAAGACTCTTTTTACCATAAAAATGTATTCAAATCGGGTTCAATAACTTCTTAAGAACGATATTAAAAGGTTTTGAGACATATCAATTGGATAACTTATTAATTACATGAGGATTTGGGGAGGATTTGGGGGGAAATGAGGATTTGGGGAGGATTTGGGTGAATCGTGCGCCCGGCTCTGGTCAACTGCTCAACTCTCTGATTCGCGGCCGATGAATTCCGATAGCCGGAGTTTATCGACTCACTTCCGAGCCGAAGCCGTTGGGTTACGGAAATTAATTTGTCAATATTGACATTTTGCACTGAGTGGTACACAAAACAAGTTGTTGTTGTCTTCACATTGCGATTAAGATGTAAATCTCAAGACTTGAGATGTAGGCCTATCTATTAGGCAGTATATGTTTGTTTTGTGTACTAAATCAGTTGCCAAACATGTTTTTGTGTTTGAAAAATCGGAAAATTAAAAGTAATACTGAGCCGTTCAGGGTCTGTAAGATTTAAAATGCATTGAAAATATAAAGTGTTTCAATTTCATTACGACATACCGAGGCCTCAATCAGTAATTTATAGTATTTTAACGATTCGGACGCTAGCAAGCTCGGACCAAAACCGTTTCGGGACAACCTTGCTATTTTCATTTACTATGCGTAATCAACATATACGCGAAAATTCTTTATCACATATGATATATGAACCTTTCGCATGTTCACTGTTAATATATCATTAAGTTTAAACTTGGGAAAAAACAATCAAACATAAATAACGAATCTGTTACGGTCCGAAACGCCCTCGAAGTTATATATAGATCAGCAGGAAGGAAACTATACTGACACCGGGCAATGTTAGAAGAACTGGCGATCCAGAGTAAACATCTCAATGTATCCATGAAATTGCTGTGTAGAACCATTTTTATGAATTATTACTTGTGTCACATGTATATATGGTTTATAAAGTATAACATACGTCACTATGTATATGTAAATTGAGCATCATACGTATAAAAAACACCATTATTTCGACTTGCCTTAAAACGCACATTTACAAATACAACTACGTCATAACTCTTATGTATAGTCCGCAGACGATAACTTGCTACTTGTTTACATACAAACCGATCATAAACAAAACACAGAATAGGTGAGACAGGTAAATATACCCGTGGCAATATTCCTTTTCAATATTGATTTTTGAGATTTGTCATGAAGTGTTATGTAGTCGAGGGGTTACAGTGAAGATATCAATGCCGTAGGTAGTGAGTTCGAATCTTAGTTTTTCATACATGTATACACATATATTTTTATTTGTTTATATTTTATTATATATTTCTTTTTTATGTGTGTTGCTCTTACAAATTACATTAACTAAGCATGATATAGATTACATGTAGAACGTTAGTCTCACTTAGAAAACTAATAACTAAAAGCACATATGTGTGTACATGAAGAATCTTGGGAGTATGTTCTCGCAGATCATGTCATATTGAGGTCAAACAGCAATAGTGATAACCCTCGCCGTTTCACTTATTCCCTTCTCCAGCAACCAGTCATAGAAAATGATATCTACAAAAGTAATGCGTTTTGTGAGGTTCGAACTCTCGAGCAGATAAAATGAACAAACGTTCTGCTAACGTATGGATATTCTCCTGCTTCGATACCACTGAGCCACACTACATGTCTATTTTGTCACCAAGATACCCTATTATATTGACATGCATGCACGTGCACTTTATCATGTAGTTAGTATACACGAAAACGAGGCTATGATATGATAATACACCTGGTCTACCTATATTTGGACTCATCGATTGACCTCCAGCAACTTATTATCGTCTGTCATTTATAGTGCAATGTAATGAAATGTAATTAGAGTTATGTACTCAGAACAACATACAATGGTGCAATGGTGTCTGCTAATTCTGCGCACCTAAGGCTTTTCAAACAAATTTATATGGCATTACCATCTCCATATTCAGTCAAACTTTCCTGAATATTCAACGCATTTCAAAGACGTTTGTGCAATTAAAATATCATAGCGTGCTGACGTCAGTAAGTGAAGTAAATTGTGTGATGCATGACATCACATGCGTGTTTGCAACGTCACATTTGTTTCGGCTAATGCTGCGCATCTGGTAGCGTAAACAAAATGGCGTGCAGCATACTGGATCAGCATAGCAAAATTGGTATTAAACATGAAGCAGAACTATCCAGTGACATCATGGCAGGTTAGTTCCTTCGTTTAACAGTTAATTTGGTAAATAAGACAGCTATTCCATTAGCAGAGAATTTTACACATTTTGTCTATATTCGGAATAAAATTGTGCCACAGTGTAGCAATTAATGTAGTAAGAGCGGAATGTGTTATAAAGTGAAAAATATCTTGTCGGCGGCTGGGGTCGAACCCAGGCCGCCTGAGTGAGACGAACATTTTACCACGTCGCTATAAAAGCCGGCTTGTACCGCAAGGCAGTACAAATGTTTGATTATCATACCAAGGCCGTACTATTACACATACAAAACATATATTTCTCCCACTATGTGACATTATTGAGAGCAACGGCAACAATATTAATCAAAGATATCATCAATCATACATTGATTATTCACCTAGTAAAGTGTGTATTAGCAAATTTATTTTGTTATCGGCTAATTCTGCGTATCAGCGAATGTAGCGCAATTCACATCAAATTTAGCCTTGCGTATATCATAATAAAATATGTGGATTTCGGAATAAACAAGCGGAGTAATTGCTACATTGTAGCACAATTTTATGTCATTCCGATTGTTTGATAAAAAGTTATTCCGAATATAGTCAAAATGTGTAAAATCCTCAGACCCTACTAAATTAACTGTTCAACTAAGAAACTAACCTGTCATGATGTCACTGGATAGTTCTGCTTCAAGTTTAAGGCCAATTTTGCTATGCTGATCCAGAAAGCTGTTATTCATTTTGTTTTCACTACCAGATGCGCAGTATTAGCAGAAACAAATGTGACGTTGCCAACACTCGTGTGATGTCGTACATCACACAATTTACGTTACTTACTGACGTCAAAATGTTATGACATTTTACCTGCACAGATATCTTTGAACTGCGTTAAATATTCATGAAATTTTGACTGAATATGGGGATGTTAAAGGTACATGCCCACGCAGTATGCACAAACTGTTCTTTATAGGAATTAAATAGTTGTATAATTGTGTCACTATTACACCAGTTCTAAAAATTACAAGTGCCTGCTATACAGATATAATCATTTAGTAATATTTATTTTACTGATAGTGACGCGCGGTGGTATCAGGCTATTTTCATATGCAAATGAGGCATGATATTTTTTAATTATTTTAATATACTAATTAAATGCGTCACCTGAAAAAATAATATTTTTAACAGATTATAAAGTATGATCATTGCACATCCAAAAATAAATACAGAGAATAAATAGTAATGGCAGTTAACATTTTAAGGAAACACGGTTATCGCCCCTGATATCAGTGTGTAAATTTACGGCTAATATAAAATTTATAATAATACCAATCAATACATGGAATAATGGTGAATGAATGTTTATTTTGCCAGAACATGTGTAGGATGATGTCTCTGATGTAAGTAACAGTTTGTGCCTACTGAGTGAGAATGTACCTTTAATGACATATACATTTGTTTGGAAACTTTCCGAAAGCCTTAGGTGTGCAGATTTAGCCGACACCATTGTACCTATCTATGAAAGTAGACAAAGAAAATATTCAAAACACATCGAAACAAGTTTAAATGTCAGGTATCATGCCCATATTTAGTCCAAATTCCAGCAGCATATAAGCCGAGGCAGTTCAAAGATCTGTGCATGTTAAAAGTCTCATAAAACATCGACGTCAGTAAATTACATCAATTTATTGTGATGTCTGATGCCACCTCTGTGTGTTTATGCAACATCATGTTTATTTCTGATAATTCTGCGCGTCTCGCAGTGTAAACAAAAATGAACAGCGTACTGGATAACGCATCAGCATAGCAAAATTGGTACTAAACTTGAAGCAGTATACATACATGTAGTTGCTAACTGTAACTCTTGCAATGTATAATGTACTACCGTACCGTTCGCAACCATAGTTACTATTCCACTCATGGCTTCCTCTCAGTCTGCAGAATAGCGAATCTGATCTAATTTGCACTTTAGTAGTTAAATGTGACTCACTGACATATTTTATATAGTTTACTGAAAAAAAAAATAATATTATAAAAATAATATGACAAGTACAAACTAATAATTCCGAAACTAATTTTACAGTACAATATTTTTCAGTATTATAACTGTTTTACGATTGAAGGTTATTCAATTGTTTCATATAAATTAATTACACTAGCGTCTATACTGGCAACTATTTTGTAAATGTGGTATAGTATTATCATTTCAGAACGTACTGGTACATGTATAGCGAAAATGCCAAGTTATGCCATACCAAATTATCTGCCCTGCTTATGACAGGTTCTGAAGGCATGTACTTGAATGTAGCGCATGCTTTGGGGAATGTGATGAAATAAAATGGTGTGATTGATTGATAATATGTGGCTGTGACTGGAGAAATGTGGCTTATACTAATTACTATAGGATATGTGACCAGTGTAACTTCTTCACACTAGTGTAGCCTGATAATGATCTATATTGCTTGTTAGAAGCATGACGGGTGTTTCATTGATGGAACAGCGAGCAGTGTAGATCCTGATCAGACTGCGGATGCGCAGGCCGGTCTGGATCTACATTGGTTGCAAAACCCATAAGCCCAATTTCTCCAGTCACAGCCACATATATGTCATTTACTGCCCATGAATTGGAATTATTGGATATTACCGTTGTATCTGAGGCACAGTCGGTACTCACAGTTTTAAGGGACATTGCACATTTCCTACCAGCCATTGGCGGTTGTTCACTACATAAATTCATTGAAAGCGAGAGTACATTATTTTTGTCGCGCCCGCTTGATGAAAGCGCGATATAGTCGGCACATTGTTTTTGGTTAAAGTTTTTCGTAATACTATATTTCTGCAACTGCTTTGCCCATTACCTTGAAACTTCACATGGTTGTTTATCATCATCTATATTTTCATTCTACCCCCCTCCCGTGCAGCCCCTGTGCCCAATGTCAAGGTCAAATTACTTTGAAGTTTTTGGTTAAAGTTTTTTGGTTAAAGTTTTTCGTTATACTATATCTCTGCAACTGCTTTGCCCATTACCTTGAAACTTCACATGGGTGTTTATCATCATCCATATTTTCATTCTACCCCCACCCGTGCGGGCCTTGTGCCCAATGTCAAGGTCAAATTACTTTGAAGTTTTTTGTTAAAGTTTTTGGTTAAAGTTTTTTCATGTACTATATCTTTGCACCTGCTTTTCCTATTACCTTGAAATTTCACATGGGTGTTTATCAGCATCTATATTTTCATTCTACCCAGCTCCCGTGCGGCCCCTGTGCCCAATGTCAAGGTCTAATTACTTTTAAATTTTTTGTTAACGTTTTTGGTTAAAGTTTTTGTCGCGCCCGCTTGCGGAAAACGCGATATAGTCGGCACTTTGGCGTACATCCATACGTACATCAGTGTCATCACCTTGTTGGAACACTTTCGTCACAGTCAAACTCAATCACAGAAGCTCTGTGGCATGCAAATATCTGACATCGAGTGTGAAATCTTGCATCACAACATTTGTGAAATCCTGTATCACGTAGCTAGAAAAGCTGCGTCACATCATGTGTGAAAACCTGCATGTGTCGACATCCTGCACCATATCACTTGTGGCATCCTGTGTCACATTACTTACGAGTTGCTGAGATCCTGTGCTACATCATTTCTGTGATCCACAGCATCCCCATGATGACATCACTTGTCAGATCCTGTGTGACAACACTTCTGAGATCCTGCGTCAGATCCCGCGTCCCATCACTTGTGAGTTGCTGAGATCCTGCATTACATCATTCCTGAGATCCGCAGCATCACCATGATCACATGTGCATTATTCCTGAGATACTGCGTCACATCATTTGTAAGATCCTGCATGACAACACTTCTGAGATCCTGTGTGACACCAAATGTGAAATTATGCACTGCTTCACGTGTGAAATCCTGCGTCACATCACTCCAGATGTCTTATTACATACATGTAACTCCATTTGTTTGCCATTGAATTTCCATTGATACTGGTGAAATATGGGATTTAACCGAGTTAACATGGCCTAGGATGACCTTAGCTTTAGAAAGACCATTAAACACCATTAAATAAATAAATTGTTCTTCCTCATCTGCATATTTCTCCATGTAAACAACATATATTTATTATGGCTTTGCTATGTATATTGACAAACTTGTGTGTCCTTAGTTGTAGTAAATATCTCACAATCATGTGCATGTGCCGCTTTTGTCAAAATGTTTGTACAAGGTTCGTCATCATGGTATAACTTTAATATTACTTAGACTGATTGCTTCAATGTTTGGACACTTGATGCATGTGAACATTGCGAACACACTCATGTCGCCATTAACATGACTATGGCCTGTTTTACCTTCATATTTTTGCGGAAACACACTTTATTTTCGTAAGAAAAAGTTTGTACAAGTTTCTTCATCATGGTATAACTTTAATATTACTTGACCGATTGCTTGACGGATATCCTAGACAAAAGTAAATCACTTGAATAAAGAACGCAGAAAATTTTCCTACGATTGGTTTCTGACTTTTCTGTAAAACAAATACGGGGGGGGAACTGATCTAAAATGAATTACTTTTTTATCGAACGTTTAGGAAATTGTTTCCTAATGAAATCCGTTTTCCTTGACTTTTCGTTAAAAACAAATTTGACCTGATTCAATGAATTATAGTTTATTGTTTAAATTGCCTTCTTTTCCATTCCATTGATAAAACTTTTGATATTGTCAAAGTTGTATGTTTTGAATTTCAGTGTTAAATTTATTAACTTAGAGAACTTCGTCAATATATCCTGGACAAAAGTAAATGACTTGCATCGAACGTAGGAAATTTCCTGCGATTGGTTTCTGTAAAAGAAATACGACTGATGTAAAATGAATGATTGTTAGCTCGACTATTCGAAGAATAAGTAGAGCTTATGTTGTCACCCCGGCGTCGGCGTGGTTAAGGTTTTTAGTCAAGCTTGTATATGGAATACTACTGGCCCTACACCCACCATACTTGGACAACTTCATCTCCTAGTGATGTACATCAATAACCCCTGATCTATATTTGACCTTGACCTACATTCCTCTTGAATTACTTAGTTAATTCCCCTTGGTTAAGGTTTTTAATCAACCTTCGTTAAGGTTTTTAGTCAAGCTTGTATATGCAATGCTACTGGCCCTACACCCACCATACTTGGACAACTTCATCTCCTAGTGATGTACATCAATAACCCCTGATCTATATTTGACCTTGACCTACATTTCCTCTTGAATTACTTAGTTAATTCCCCTTGGTTAAGGTTTTTAGTCAACCTTGGTTAAGGTTTTTAGTCAAGCTTGTACATGGAACACTATTGTGCATACACACACCATATACTTGGACAACCTTTTCTCATAGGGATGTACATCAATAACCCCTGATCTATATTTCACCTTGACCTACATTTCCTCTTGAATTACTTACTTAATTCCCCTTGGTTAAGGTTTTTAGTCAAGCTTGTATATGCAATACTACTGGCCCTACACCCACCATACTTGGACAACTTCATCTCCTAGTGATGTACATCAATAACCCCTGATCTATATTTGACCTTGACCTACATTTCCTCTTGAATTACTTAGTTAATTCCCCTTGGTTAAGGTTTTTAATCAACCTTGGTTAAGGTTTTTAGTCAAGCTTGTATATGCAATACTACTGGCCCTACACCCACAATACTTGGACAACTTCATCTCCTAGTGATGCACATCAATAACCCCTGATCTATATTTGACCTTCACCTACATTTCCTCTTGAATTACTTACTTAATTCCCCTTGGTTAACGTTTTTAGTCAAGCTTGGTTAAGGTTTTTAGTCAAGCTGGTACATGGAATACTATTGTGCATACAGACACCATACTTGGACAACCTTTTCTCATAGGGATGTACATCAATAACCCCTGATCTATATTTGACCTTGACCTACATTTCCTCTTCAATTACTTAGTTAATTTCCCCTTGGTTATGGTTTTTAGTCAAGCTTGTATATGGAATACTACTGGCCCTACACCCACCATACTTGGACAACTTCATCTCCTAGTGATGTGCATCAATAACCTCTGACTTATATTTGACCTTCACGTACATTTCCTCTTGAATTACTTACTTAATTCCCCTTGGTTAAGGTTTTTAGTCAACCTTGGTTAAGGTTTTTAGTGAAGCTTGTACATGGAATACTATTGTGCATCCAGACACCATACTTGGATAACTTTTTCTCATAGGGATGTACATCAATAAGACCTGACCTTTATTTTACCTTCACCTACATTTAACCTTGAATTACTTGGTTAATGTTTATAGTCAAGCTTGTATATGGAATACTCCTGGGCCTACATCAACCATACATGGACAACTTCATCTAGTGATGTACATCAATAATCCCTGACCTATATTTGACCTTGACCTACTTTTATCCTTGGATTACTTAGTTATTTCCCCTTGGTTACGGTTTTTAGTCAAGCTTGTATATGGAATACTCCTGGGCCTACAGAAACCATACTTGGAAAACTTCATCTCCTAGTGATGTACATCAATAACCCCTGACCTATATCTGACATTGACCTACATTTAACCTTGAATTACTTACTTAATTTCCCTTGGTTAAGGTTTTTAGTCAACCTTGGTTAAGGTTTTTATGCAGGCCACAGCCACCTTCTTTGTCAAGCTATGTGTACATCGACAACCCTCGTAGTCGAGCTATGCTGTTCTACAGCTCTTGTTAGGTTTAATTGTGGGAAATTTCCTACGTTCAATTCAAGTGATATACATTTGGATATTGTCAAAGTTGTATGTTTTGAATTTCAGTGTTGAAATTTATTAACTTCAAGAACTTCGGCAATATATCCTAGACAAATGTAAATCACTTGAATCAAACGTAGGAAATTTCCTACGATCGGTTTCTGACTTGTCTGTAAAAGAATTTCGACTATTCTTAAATGAATTATTTTTTAGGTGTAATTGTGGGAAATTTCCTACGTTCAAGTGAGTTATACTTCAACTTGGATATTGTCGAAGTTGTGTTTTGAATTATTGAAAAGTCATTAACATAGACCTATATACATGTACTTTAAATCACTTGAATCGAACGTAGGAAATTTCCTACGATTGTTTTCTGACTTTTCTGTAAAAGAAATACGACTGATATAAAATTAATGATTTTTTAGGTTTAATTGTGGGAAATTTCCTACGTTAAATTCAAGTGATGTTCATTTGGATATTGTCAAAGTTGTATGTTTTGAATTTCAATGTTGAAATTTATTAACTGAGAGAACTTCGTCAATATATCCTAGACAAATGTAAATCCTTGAATCAAACGTAGGAAATTTCCTACGATCGGTTTCTGACTTGTCTGTAAAACAAATGCGACTAAATAAATTATTTTTTAGGTTTAATTGTGGGAAATTTCCTACGTTCAATTCAAGTGAGTTATACTTGGATATTGTCGAAGTTGTGTTTTGAATTATTGAAATTCATTAACATAGAGAACTTTGTCAATATATCCTAGATACATTAAATCACTTGAATCGAACGTAGGAAATTTCCTACGATCAGTTTCTGACTTTTCTGTGAAACAAATATGACCGATCTAAAATTAATTATTTTTTAGGTTTAATTGTGGGAAATTTCCTACGTTCAATTCAAGTGATGTACATTTGGATATTGTCAAAGTTGTATGTTTCGAATTTCAGTGTTAAATTTATTAACATAGAGAACTTTGTCAATATATCCTAGATACTTTCAATCACTTGAATCGAACGTAGGAAATATCCCACGATCGGTTTCTGACTTTTCTGTAAAAGAAATACGACTGATATAAAATGAATGATTTTTAGCTCGACTATTCGAAGAATAAGTAGAGCTTATGTTGTCACCCCGGCGTCGGTGTCACCGTCACGCCTTGGTTAAGGTTTTTAGTCAAGCTTGTATATGGAATACTACTGGCCCTACACCCACCATACTTGGACAACTTCATCTCCTAGTGATGTACATCAATAACCCCTGATCTATATTTGACCTTGACCTACATTTCCTCTTGAATTACTTGGTTAATTCCCCTTGGTTAAGGTTTTTACTCAACCTTGGTTAAGGTTTTTAGTCAAGCTTGTATATGCAATACTACTGGCCCTACACCCACCATACTTGGACAACTTCATATCCTAGTGATGCACATCAATAACCCCTCATCTATATTTGACCTTGACCTACATTTCCTCTTGAATTACTTTCTTAATTCCACCTGGTTAAGGTTTTTTGTCAACCTTGGTTAAGGTTTTTTTTCAAGCTTGTACATTGAATACTATTGTGCATCCAGACACCATACTTCGACAACCTTTTCTTATAGGTATGTACATCAATAACCCCTGATCTATATTTGACCTTGACCTACATTTCCTCTTCAATTACTTACTTAATTCATTTTGGTTAAGGTGTTTATTCAACCTTCTATATGGAATACTACTGGCCCTACACCCACCATACTTGGACAACTTCATCTCCTAGTGATGTACATCAATAACCCCTGATCTATATTTGACGTTGACCTACATTTCCTCTTGAATTACTTACTTAATTCTCTTTGGTTAAGGTTTTTAGTTAAGCTTGTAGATGGAATACTCATGGCCCTACACCAACCATACTTGGACAACTTCATCTCCTAGTGATGTACATCAATAATCCCTGACCTATATTTGACCTTGACCTACTTTTAACCTTGAATTACTTAGTTATTTCCCCTTGGGTAAGGTTTTTAGTCAAGCTTGTATATGGAATACTCCTGGTCCTACACCAACCATACTTGGACAACTTCATCTCCTAGTGATGTACATCAACAACCCCTGACCTATATTTCACCTTCACCTACATTTAACCTTGAATTACTTAGTTAATTCCCCTTGGTTAAGGTTTTTACTCGACCTTGGTTAAGCTTTTTACTCAAGCTTGTACATGGAATACTATTGTGCATACATACACCATACTTGGACAACCTTTTGTCATAGTGATGTACATCAATAACCCCTGATCTATATTTGACTTTGACCTACATTTCCTCTTGAATTACTTACTTAATTCTCTTTGGTTAAGGTTTTTAGTTAAGCTTGTAGATGGAATACTCATGGCCCTACACCAACCATACTTGGACAACTTCATCTCCTAGTGATGTACATCAACAACCTCTGACCTATATTTGACCTTGACCTACATTTAACCTTAACTTACTTACTTAATTCCCCTTGGTTAAGGTTTTTGTCGCGCCCGCTTGCGGAAAGCGCGATATAGTTGCACTTTGGCGGTTAAAGTTTTTGGTTAAGTTGTTTGGTTAAGTTGTTTGGTTAAAGTTTTTGGTTAAGTTTTTTGGTTAAAGTTTTTCGTTATACTATATCTCTGCAACTACTTTGCCCATTAGCTTGAAACTTCACATGGGTGTTTATCATCGTCTATATTTTCATTCTACCCCCCTCCCGTGCGGCCCCTGTGCCCAATGTCAAGGTCAAATTACTTTGAAGTTTTTGGTTAAGATCTTTGGTTAAAATTTTTGGTTAAGTTTTTTGGTTAAAGTGTTTGGTTAAAGTTTTTGGTTAAGTTTTTTGGTTAAAGTTTTTCGTTATACTATATCTCTGCAACTGCTTTGCCCATTACCTTGAAACTTCACATGGGTGTTTATCATCATCTATATTTTCATTCTACCCCCTCCCATGCGGCCCCTGTGCCCAATGTCAAGGTCAAATTACTTTGAAGTTTTTGGTTAAGTTTTTTGGTTAAAGTTTTTGGTTAAGTTTTTTGGTTAACGTTTTTCGTTATACTATATCTCTGCAACTGCTTTGCCCATTACCTTGAATACTTCACATGGGTGTTTATCATCATCTATATTTTCATTCTACCCCCTCCCGTGCGGCCCCTGTGCCCAATGTCAAGGTCAAATTACTCTGAAGTTTTTGGTTAAGTTTTTTGGTTAAAGTTTTTGGTTAAATTTTTTGGTTAAGGTTTTTCGTTATACTATATCTCTGCAACTGCTTTGCCCATTACCTTGAAAACTTCACATGGGTGTTTATTTTCATCATCTATATTTCATTCATACCCCCTCCCGTGCGGCCCTGTGCCAATGTCAAGGTCAAATTACTTTGAAGTTTTTGGTTAAGTTTTTTGGTTAAAGTTTTTGGTTAAATTTTTTGGTTAAGGTTTTTCGTTATACTATATCTCTGCAACTGCTTTGCCCATTACCTTGAAAACTTCACATGGGTGTTTATCATCATCTATATTTTCATTCTACCCGCCTCCCGTGCGGCCCCTGTGCCCAATGTCAAGGTCAAATTACTTTGAAGTTTTTGGTTTAAGTTTTTTGGTTAAAAGTTTTTGGTTAAAAGTTTTTTGGTTAAGTTTTTTGGTTAAAGTTTTTGGTTAAGTTTTTTGGTTAAAGTTTTTCGTTATACTATATCTCTGCAACTGCTTTGCCCATTGCCCCTCCCGTGCAGCCCCTGTGCCCAATCTCAAGTTTTTGGTTAAAGTTTTTTTTCGCGCCCGCTTGCGGAAAGCGCGATATAGTCGGCACTTTGTCGTACGTACGTATGTACGTACGTACGTGTGTCCGGTTAAAGTTTTTGCTTAAGTTTTTTGGTTAAAGTTTTTCGTTATACTATATCTTTTTTTTTAGTGTCCATGCCTCGCCACAAGGCGCGACATGCAGGCCGCGGCCGTCTAGTTACTCAACCTTGGTTAAGGTTTTTAGTCAAGCTTGTAGATGAAATACTATTGTGCATACAGACACCATACTTGGATAACTTTTTCTCATAGGGATGTACATCAATAACCCCTGACCTTTATTTTACCTTCACCTACATTTAACCTTCAATTACTTGGTTAATGTTTATAGTCAAGCTTGTATATGGAATACTTTTGGGCCTACATCAACCATACTTGGACAACTTTATCTCCTAATGATGTACATCAATAATCCCTGACCTATATTTGACCTTGACCTACTTTTATCCTTGGATTACTTAGTTATCTCCCCTTGGTTACGGTTTTTAGTCAAGCTTGTATATGGAATACTCCTGGGCCTACAGCAACCATACTTGGAAAACTTTATCTCCTAGTGACTTACATCAATAATCCCTTGGTTAATGTTTTTAGTCAACCTTGGTTAAGGTTTTTATGCAGACCGCAGCCACCTTCTTTGTCAAGCTATGTGTACATCGACAACCCTCGTAGTCGAGCTATGCTGTTCTCCTACAGCTCTTGTTAGGTTTAATTGTGGGAAATTTCCTACGTTCAATTCAAGTGATGTACATTTGGATATTGTCAAATTGTATGTTTTGAATTTCAGTGTTGAAATTTATTAACTTCGAGAACTTCGGCAATATATCCTTGACAAATGTAAATCACTTGAATCGAACGTAGGAAATTTCCTACGATCGGTTTCTGTTGTTTCTGTAAAATAAATACGACTGATCACAGTTTTGTGAAAGTTTTATGTTTTGAACCTCGGTGTTGAAAGTTACATGTACATGTATTTGACAATATATCCTGCACAAAAGTAAGTCACCTGAATGGAACGTAGGAAATTTCCGACGATCGGTTTCTGACTTTTCTGTAAATGAGGTTTAATTGTGGGAAATTTCCTACGTTCAATTAAATTGATGTACATTTGGATATTGTCAAAGTTGTATGTTTTGAATTTCAGTGTTGAAATTTATTTAGAGAAGTTTAACAATATTTCCTAGACAAAAGTAAAACACCTAAATCGAACGTAGGAAATTTCCTACAATGAAAACCGATTAATCATCAAGTTTTAGTTCATTGTATTCGGATATTGTCGGAGTTGTATTTTTTGGCATTTCAGTGTCCAATTTGTAATTATTTTGTTAAATTGTACATTTTGTATTTCAATTGTGGGAAATTTCCCACAATCGAGTTTATATTTATTAAATTAATTTATTAAATAACACTGCCCATATTCCGTTGTTTGTTTTACTGTCAATAACTATGAAAACCTGCAAATGGAGAGTTTCTAATGTAGGAAATTTCCTACAATGCCCACCAAAACTGCTCAAACCTGGAAATGATCAGTTTTAGAGGCGAATTTGATGAGCTTCCAATTTGCGAGTTTGCGAGAGAGCAAAAAAGTGAGCGAAAAAGGGATATGCTTGGGAAAATCCCTTTCTAGTTGGTACTCTGTTCTACAGGTGCATCCGCACAGTCTGATCAGGATGTGCACGGTTCGCCATTACAACAATACAAAACCCGGCATGCTTCTTAGAAGCAACATAGATATTATGCTATAGGAGTGTGTAATTTGATCAGAAGCTACACTGGTCACAAATACGCATAAACCCCATTTCCCCAGTGACAGCCACAAATATGCCCCATTCGTATGGAAATGTTCGTAAGTGCAAAATTAGGATCGTCTGGAAATTTTAATTGATGGATTTACATTTATTGAACATAAACTATGTTCAATAAATGTAAATCCAAAATTATTTACAAGAAAACGTACTTACTAACATTATCAATGTTATGTGTGTCATGCCGTGCTTGATGTTACAGGCAATGTTCGCGTGGTAATGAGAACGCACATATTTATTATCTTATCTTATATTTAAGTGTAGGAATTGGCTCAAGGACATTCCAAACCCGGGCATTTGAGCCCGAAAATGGCAGGTCAATGTCCGTTGGCCTGTTTGTTTCCGAATTTAATAATATCTGCCATACAGTCGTAATAATTATGTGCATTAAATGAAGGAGGCAATGGGGCGGTTACTTTAACCTAGCTAGTTCATTCTCATATCGCACGAAGCCGGCATGTAAGACCGTGAAAAAGGCTGAGTGTGAGTGCATGTGATCACATGTGGAAGACTCGGACATATGACACCAAAAAAATGCCTATTAAAAAAATCTCATTACACCACCCACTTGGTCTCGTACATTACCATCTTCTATTTATAGAAGGTGGGTATAAATATGGCTATTATAGAAAGAGCCCTCTCTTTTCCGATTCGCACAAACACAATACACATCGATTAAATGTATGAAATATGTCTCTGGCAATCGATAAAGGTATTAGGTGTGTGAATATACTCACTTCAAATCGCTGTTTCAAGTATTTATTGAGTTATTCGCGTTTTGATTACCCCATCCAAAGCGAAAGTTGCGTGTACGAAAGAATCTCACACAGAATCGGAGGCCGTCCGGCGTGGATTATCGGTCATATTTGGCCGATAGCTGATCGCCAGCTCAAACAAAAGTGGTGCACCATGACCTACTATTTTCTATATTCGAGTTCAGGTGCGGCGTTTATCTGTAGTTGTTTGGTTAGATGACAATGTGCTTCGCATATGCTGAAGACGAAAGAAAAATAGAAGATAATACACGGCGGTATAGTAAATGCCCATATATTAGTGAGTGGCGTGTGTGTGCAAGTATCAAGCTGACAGTAGAACGCACATATTGTTATGTTGCACTAATATAGTGCAACTTTCGGGATCTTGAATACAATTGCGGATGCTGATATTATTGAAATAGTATGCCATAAAAAAGACCGACAAGCCCAGGTGGACCACATTGTACTACTGTCTGTTCCACGTTTTCCTGCCGACGAACTTTTGGCTATTAAACACATTAAATCTAAAAAATATTTAAATCTAAGTACTTTTTCACCAATAACAAAACAGTCACCCTCCATAAAATATTTTGTTTGATGAAATTCCATCAAATAATGATTTTATTGCGAAAAAAACTGTTTTCATATGGGATCAACAAACGAAAACATTTGGAAATTGACTCCGAAACCTGACGAGATAGCTTAACAATGATGTAACTTAGCCCTCATGTTAAATTTCCTTATAAAATGTTTTTTTCGCAATAAAATCAATATTTGATGGGGAGGGTGTCTTTTTCGTTATCGATAAAAAAAAGTACTTACTTTTAAATATGTTTTAGA
Organism: Conchocele bisecta; assembly: GCA_029237695.1. Lineage (NCBI taxonomy): Eukaryota > Metazoa > Mollusca > Bivalvia > Lucinida > Thyasiridae > Conchocele > Conchocele bisecta. The sequence goes on from CM055270.1 coordinate 92,845,369, forward strand.
TTTAATGTGTTTAATATGCAAAAGTTCGTGGGCAGCAAAACTTGGAACCGACAGTAGTTAAAGATATATGATACAGACAAGCGTACAGCGGTCAGCACAGCCAATGTGCACTCTAAGACTGGCGGTGTACGGTACCCTAATACACTATGTACATAAGAAATAGGTAACACATTTGGTCTTGTTAAAGTGCATGGAGTCCCAAGATTCCTTGCAAACTTTAAACAGACCGACTGAGTTTAATTTAATACTACAGTGAACGCAACAGTCCATGATAATTTAGCAATTAGCGATTGAAGCGATTCATGTAACAGGTCCTTACATATAAAGACTTTCTCGACCTCGAATTAATTTGGCATTGCCCTGGCTTTGCATTCGCATGGGTAGGCGGCTATAACTTGCACACGTGGATGGTGATAAAGTTGTTTTATTCCGTCAACACCGTGCGTACGGGGCGCCATGCAGGACAGGTTAATTATGTGTACAAAATTGAGTTTTGTAACACTAAAAATCACAAAATTCAATTCTGTGTCACAAAATTCAATTCTGTGTCACAAAATTCAATTCTGTCAATTCTGTGTCACAAAATTCAATTCTGTGTCACAAAATTCAATTCTGCATACGTTTCGTATACAAAATTAATTTTTGTCGCGCCCGCTTGCGGAAAGCGCGATATAGTCGGCCGTTTGGCGTACGTACGTACGTACGTACGTACGTACGTACGTGTGTCCGGTTAAAGTTTTTGGTTAAGCTGTAAGGTTAAGTTGTTTGGTTAAAGTTTTTGGTTAAGTTCTTTGGTTAAAGTTTTTGGTTAAGTTTTTTGGTTAAGTTGTTTGGTTAAGTTTTTTGGTTAAAGTTTTTGGTTAAATTCTTTGGTTAAAGTTTTTGGTTAAGTTTTTTGGTTAAGTTTTTTGGTTAAAGTTTTTCGTTAAAGTTTATCTCTGCAACTGCTTTGCCCATTACCTTGAAACTTCACATGGGTGTTTATCATCATCTATATTTTCATTCTACCCCCATCCCGTGCGGCCCCTGTGCCCAATGTCAAGGTCAAATTACTTTGAAGTTTTTGGTTAAGTTTTTTGGTTAAAGTTTTTGGTTAAGTTTTTTGGTTAAAGTTTTTCGTTATACTATATCTCTGCAACTGCTTTGCCCATACCTTGAAACTTCATATGGGTGTTTATCATCATCTATGTTTTCATTCTTCCCCCTCCTGTGCGGCCCCTGTGCCCAATGTCAAGGCCAAATTACTTTGAATTTTTTGGTTAAGTTCTTTGGTTAAAGTTTTGGGTTAAGTTTTTTGGTTAAAGTTTTTGGTTAAGTTCTTTGGTTAAAGTTTTTGGTTAAGTTTTTTGGTTAAGTTTTTCGTTATACTATATCTCTGCAACTGCTTTGCCCATTACCTTGAAACTTCACATGGGTGTTTATCATCATCTATATTTTCATTCTACCCATCTCCCGTGCGGCCCCTGTGCCCAATGCCAAGGTCAAATTACTTTGAAGTTTTTGGTTAAGTTTTTTGGTTAAATGTTTTTGGTTAAGTTTTTTGGTTAAGTTTTTTGGTTAAAGTTTTTCGTTATACTATATCTCTGCAACTGCTTTGCCTATTACCTTGAAACTTCATATGGGTGTTTATCATCATCTATATTTTCATTCTACCCCCCTCACGTGCGGCCCCTGTGCCCGATGTCAAGGTCAAATTACTTAGAACTTTTTGGTTAAGTTCTTTGGTTAAAGTTTTTGGTTAAGTTTTTTGGTTAAAGTTTTTGGTTAAGTTCTTTGGTTAAAGTTTTTGGTTAAGTTTTTTGGTTAAAGTTTGTTGTTAACGTTTTTCGTTATACTATATCTCTGCAACTGCTTTGCCCGTTACCTTAAAACTTACATGGGGTGTTTATCATCATCTATATTTTCATTCTACCCCCTCCCGTGCGGCCCCTGTGCCCAATGTCAAGGTCAAATTACTTTGAAGTTTTTGGTTAAGTTTTTTGGTTAAAGTTTTTGGTTAAGTTTTTTGGTTAAGTTTTTTGGTTAAAGTTTTTCGTTATACTATATCTCTGCAACTGCTTTGCCCATTACCTTGAAACTTCATATGGGTGTTTATCATCATCTATATTTTCATTCTACCCCCCTCCCGTGCGGCCCCTGTGCCCAATGTCCAGGTCAAATTACTTTGAAGTTTTTGGTTAAGTTCTTTGGTTAAAGTTTTTGTTTAACTTTTTTGGTTAAGTTTTTTGGTTAAAGTTTTTGGTTAAGTTTCTTGGTTAAAGTTTTTCGTTATACTATATCTCTGCAACTGCTTTGCCCATTACCTTGAAACTTCACATGGGTGTTTATCATCATCTATATTTTCATTCTACCCCCTCCCGTGCGGCCCCTGTGCCCAATGTCAAGGTCAAATTACTTTGAAGTTTTTGGTTAAGTTGTTTGGTTAAGATTTTTGGTTAAGTTTTTTGGTTAAAGTTTTTCCCCTGTGCCCAATGTCAAGGTCAAATTACTTTGAAGTTTTTGGTTAAGTTTTTTGGTTAAGTTTTTTGGTTAAAGTTTTTCGTTATACTATATCTCTGCAACTGCTTTGCCCATTACCTTGAAACTTCACATGGGTGTTTATCATCATCTATATTTTCATTCTACACCCCCCCCCCCCCTCCCGTGCGGCCCCTGTGCCCAATGTCAAGGTCAAATTACTTTGAAGTTTTTGGTTAATGTTTTTGTCGCGCCCGCTTGCGGAAAGCGTGATATAGTCGGCACTTTGGCGTACGTACGTGTGTCCCGGTTAACTTTTTGGTTAAGTATTTTGGTTAAAGTTTTTCGTTATACTATATCTCTTTTGTTAGTGTCCATGCCTCGCCACAAGGCGCGACATGCAGGCCGCGGCCATCTAGTTGTTATAAAGGATTCAATTTTGTAAGACAGAATTGAATTTTGTGAAGAAAATTCAGTTTTGTGGGACAGAATTCATTTTTGTCCACAAAAATTAGTTTGCGTAGGATAGTCTATGTCATCTCTACGTTGATTGGTTGAGATCGGTCTTAGTCCATTTTACTAGATGGTGGAGTACACTTGCAGGTTTAAATATTTCAATGCGAAAATATAACCCAATATATCAATATTATACTTCTTTATGGACAGTTATTTTGGTTATATTATGATTACAAATGAGTGGTCACACCATATAAGCATATATACTTTGAAGGAGAAATAAGAAAAATATTCAGAATTTTCCCTCAATTATGTAAACAGGGTCAAACATAAAGTAGCCGGGACATAGCTAGATCTGAGAGCATGCCCATATATAGAGAATACCAGGCTAGTGTATTTTGATATCAAGTTTATCAGGCAAGGCTAGGAAACGCGTAGGAATTCCGAGGCTTGCCGAGGAATTCCTACCGTTTCCGAGCCGAGCCTGATAAACTTGATATTAAAATACACTAGCCTGGTATTCTATTTATCAGGTAACGTTTTATGCTCGAAAATGATATTAGATGACGTCGTATTCTAACAGTAGATCTAACCTTGTGAAACAAATGGTATTGGATCTGTGTCTACTAGTTGCGAAGTTACGTGTTCGCAACTATGTGTCTACATGCATTATTTACAGTATACACCATCTTAGTATCCATGGTATCTACACAAATACTACAAATGTTTTCCTCAAATGGCCCAATACACACATTATGTTTATAAACACAGACAGCAGTCAGAACACAGGCCACAGCGCGTGTTTATTGATTTAACTGGGGCAGATGTACCTTGCGATACACACAATACATGACGTCAGTACTCGCGGGAGATCTACATGTACATGAATTATGTGTACAATTATAACGCAAATGAGTTTAAATACGAATGGGTTTGTCAACGTTTGACTGTTTGGAGATAGTTGAAGCAAAATGGCATAATGAGAAATGAATCATCGACATTGAATGTGTAGATCGGCGACCGTGACCCATTTCTCCAGTGCAGTTTCGGACCAATGGTAGTTCTTCTTACATGCGTGTGCAGAATTGACAGAATTGAATTTTGTGACACAGAATTGAATTTTGTGGCTCAAAAGTGAATTTTGTGACACAGAATTGAATTCTGTGGCACAGAATTGAATTTTGTTACACAGAATTGTTGTTACACAGAATTGAATTTTGTGGCACAAAAGTGAATTTTGTGACACAGAATTTGAATTTTGTGCACATAATTTTGTGACACAGAATTGAATTTTGTGGCACAAAAATGAATTTTGTTGACAAAATTGAGCCATGTCCCACTTGGCGCCCCGTAGTGCGTAGGTGCCGTGAAACACGGTGCCGTGAAATGTGTTTGATATCCTGTCAATACGACCTAATTCACTGCGTATGAATATGTGCGGTTGTCATACTAGTCGATTCACCGATTTTGATGATGAGGTTGGTATTATTATTTGCATTTTAAAGCTATTTGCTGTGGTGATGGGATACATAGAATACATGTAGTAGGTTAGTGCCGTGAATGGGAAAAATATCTGGCGCTGCACGGAAACGGGATGGACTCGAAAGAGCCTCGCCCATCCCGTTTTTTTACTATTCACGCCACTAACCTACTATTCTCTAGAATGCAGTTTCAAATCAGCCCACCATACGATTGCTCCGATTAATATGAGCTACTGAAAATACACAGTGTGCAGAGACTGCTATGCATGATTAATAATTACAGGTGTGTGAAGTTAGCACTGAGATGGTAGATCAACACTCAATCGAATGTAGAGCTGAGTGTGAAGCTGGCAGTGAGATCGTTATTCGTATATGTTTCCATAATTTGAATACAGAGATGGGTAGTTTGAATAACGAGCTGGCTGTGAGATCGTGATTCAGAACATTGGTTTAGATTAAGCCGAATACAGAGCTGTGAAGTGTGAATAACGAGCTGGCTATGTGATAGTTCTTCAGATCTATTTTCGCAGCATTTGAATACAGTGCTGGGTACTTTGAATAACGAGCTGGCTGTGAGATCGTTATTCAGATGTATTTTCGCAGCATTTAAATACAGTGCTGGGTAGTTTGTATAACGACCTGGCTGTGAGATCGTTATTCCGAACATTGGTTTAGTATAAGCCGAATACAGAGCTGTGAAGTTTGAATAACGAGCTGGCTGTGAGCTCGTTATTCAGATTTGCTTTGGCAGTATTTGAATACAGAACTATGAAGTTTGAATAACGAGCTGGCAGAAAATTGTCTTAGTGTAAGCTGAATACAGAGCTGGATAGTTTGAATAACGAGCTGGCTGTCAGATCGCTATTTAGATTTGCTTTGGCAGTATTTGAATACAGAGCTGGGTAGTTTGAATAACGAGCTGGCTGTGAGATCGTTATTCAGATGTATATTCGCAGCATTTGAATACAGTGCTGGATAGGTTGAATAACGAGCTGGCTGTGAGATCGTTATTCAGATCTATTTTCGCTGCATTTGAATACAGTGCTGGATAGTTTGAATAACGAGCTGGGTCTGAGATCGTAATTCAGAAAATTGTGTTAGTATAAGCCGAATACAGACCTGGGTAGTTTGAATAACGAGCTGGCTGTGAGATCGTTATTCAGATGTATTTTCGCAACATTTGAATACAGTGCTGGGTAGTTTGAATAGGAGCTGGGTCTGAGATCGTTATTCAGTACTATGTGTTCTGTATATTCTGAATACAGAGCTGGCAAGTTTGAATAACGAGCTGACTCTGTGAGATCGTTATTCAGCTCTCGCGTGCCCTTTTTGCGGCAAAATGAACTGCCTTTTACAAAGTCGCGTCCAATGCTATGTCGATCCTAGTACCCTGTGAAGCATCGGTGAAAAAATCATGCAAATCAGATAAAGAAAGTGACATACCATTTTTTGGGCGATAACTTCGCTATTAATAGGCCGATTTGCATGCGGTTTTCTGTATTCTGAATATTTATTTTGGCAACGTTTGAATATAGAGCTGGGTAGTTTGAATAACGAGCTGGCTCTGAGATCGTTATTCAGATCTAGCGTGCCATTTTGCGGCAAAATGAAATGCCTTTTGTGGATAAAGCAGCCTAAGTTCTTTTAAAGTCGTTTTTTCATCGGTGAAAAAATCATGCAAATCCGATAAAGAAAGTGGCATTCCGCATTTTTGGCGATAGCTTCTTCATTTGTAATCCAATTTGCATGCACTTTTCGGTATTCTGAATACTTTAATTCGTGACATACCATCAATATGAAGACGTCTGAATAACGAATCGTGTAAATCCGATAAAGAAGCATTCCCCATTTTAAAGTATTTTTTAATTGTTGGATTTACATGCTGTTTTCAATTACGTTTTATCGTTTATCGATTACATGAACTCTGTTTTACAGGGCAAACGTAGATTTATAGAGCGCATTTCGGTTTTTAGCATTCCTTGCGAATTATTGTGTGTGGACATTTAATAAATGAAACCACCAATATTATGCCTAAACAGACTGGTTAGCTAAATAGTAAAACTCATTTGAAAGTTAAGATGAAATATTGTATCATCTATGGCATCGTTATTTGGAAGTTACATGCTCATATACATGACTATGAAAACGAGCAAATTAAAAGCTGCAACTTACATTTCTGATGTTAAACACACATATTCTAAAATACAGGTAGATAGCAATATCTTCGAAGGATATCAGTGAGCCTGCAGGAAACAAAATATGATGCATTAACAGGTTAAAGGTATTGTATACCGCAACCAGCGTCTGAAGTAACCTAATAAAGGGGGCCGAATAAACATCATCTATAATCGCTACTAACCGTATATACATCAAAGTAGCATAATGAACTTGCACTTTTGTTTTGGTGCTCAGTTGCATATAATTACAATGGAACCGGATACCAGCCATACTCGCTTTATTTTCTCAACTTTGACCTCTCGTCATGTGACCAGTGGGTTCAAAATAGCAATGGAAAAAGTGTCTCACTTCACCTCAATAGTGTTGGAACAATTTTAGAATTACTTGACCGATTTTCACAAACTAACTCTTGTTTTCTTAGACCATTTCCAAGCTATCTAGGTTTCGGAGTGAATTTCTAAACAAAGTTGTTTTTCGACCAGCTTCTCGAGCTCCTCCACCTTGTCAAAACTGTCCCACTTCAAATCGATTTTTCGCAATAATTTCAGAATTGCCGGACCGATTTGAACAAACTAGCTCTTGTTTTCTTATTTGGATCATTTCCAATGTAGCTAGCATCGTTTTGGGGCGAATTTCTAAAATAAAATGTTTTCCGTAATGACGTCAGTCAGACAACTTGACGTTACGTCATAAATCTAAAGCTCACCCCAATAAAGCTGTCTAAGTCTCAACCGAATATATTTTATATTCTAAGGCAATAACCATACTATAATTCCAGCACAAACATATTTACACAATTCCCTAACATTTGATTGGCCCGTAGCAAGTATCTGTCCAAAATTTATATCCCAGTAAACTCCCACGCCGAACTACTTTCCGTAACCGTGAGGCGCAGTTAAAATAATTCTTACGAAAACGGAAAATAAACACATTTTCTTGATGAATTTATTTCAAATGCTGGTATTATAAGGAATGAATGGTCTTTTTGTGGAATTTATCGGGGATATAAACTTGGAAAAGTCGCGGGAATACTGGACGAGGCCTTCCGGCTTAGATCCCTAGTAATTTCACATATTGCAAGTACCTGATATGTAGGACATCATAAGATGACTTATTATGCTTTACTTGTTTTCAGGGGAACTTCCTTGAAGTTACATACAGTTAAAGTCACAACCATCTCTTTATGCTCGACTCAACCATGTAAATAAAGCGAACACACGGTTACTGGGGAAAATGTGGACAATGTGTTGAGTATTGTAAAATATCCATGTGAAACCGGGTAACAGAACGAAAAACAATGTAATACTTATACCATTTTCAATATTACAAACATTACAATCACCGATTTTTACAGGCGACTTGTAGGTACAATTGGGTTTAGAAATACAATCTACAATTAAACTAGTTTTCCTAATCTGTTTCATCACCCGCACTTTATAGGCATATCTGAGACCAAGTGCCTATCTGAAGCAGGCCGCACACACAGATTGCTTGCAAATCCGTATCTTGTCCCTATTTTACTTGAGAAACATGTGGGGGCACCAGTTTTCATCATATGTGTTGTACCATTTTAAAAAAAAACACAACCTATATTTGGAGAAATCGGTTGAATTATATTGTAAAATTGGTGTTGTTTAACCTTTATGGTCCGTTACGTCTATTTTTTAATTCAGCGATATAGACAGATTGCTTCCCTTAGTAATGTATTTACTTCATTTGCAGTTCTGAATTCATCCGCAAAAAAAAGAGAACTATTTTGTGCCGCACGAGCGTTTTAGGTAAACAAACCGCCGTCCCATTCGCTGCCAGCTCAAATGCGCTATTTTCATAATGCTACCTATTGTATATTATTGCATATTTTAATCTAATTTGTTTTCATCTTTTGAAATATACATTCCTTTGTGCTAAATGAAAGATAATTACACCGATTATCGTGTACAACGTATTACGTTTTTCGGCTAACTGAACGAGGATGGTTAGACCCAAGCTATCATTATGTGGGTGGGGTATCGATCTAAAAACGTTTCTTGCGCAACAGTCATTTTTTTTTAGTATAAACTTGATACATTTATTGTTTTGTGACATTTTAATACTGAGGATCGAACATGTGTAATGATGTTTATAATAGTTATTGAAATAGTTTACTAATTTCATAAGAAACGATGCTAAGACGAGTTTCTTATGAAATTAGTAAACCAAAATGTGTTTAATAAATATCATATTATGTCATCACTTATTTAAGACCATATGTATTGTAAAATCATAGAAACATACATTGAAGCTGTGCACTGATCAAATTAATGTTTTCTGTCACTTAGTTTCTTACACCGATGTATTATACTGCCCTCCCAAGTCAAACTGCAGTATCTGTTAAACTGCAGTATCTGCACTATGATGCTATGCTGACCCTGTGCAATCATCCCCAGGTGGGGATGATTGCACAGGGTCAGCATAGCATCATAGTGCAGATACTGCAGTTTAGGTGGGGATGATTGCACAGGGTCAGCATAGCATCATAGTGCAGATACTGCAGTTTAACAGCTACTGCAGTTTGACTTGGGATGATTGCACAGGGTCAGCATAGCATCATAGTGCAGATACTGCAGTTCAACAGATACTGCAGTTTGACTTGGGAGGGCAGTATAGTTGTAATACATTGTTATTACGCTGTGAAAGTCCATTTTATGCAAAACCATTGTTTACCAAGAAATGCCTGTCATTTTGATTGATTGATTACGGGTTAGTGGGATTTTACATCCAATCAACAGCAATGCAATCATTTTGCCCGGTTAGCTCAGTCGGTATAGTGATGCTACTGTAAACCAGCGGACCTGGGTTCGAGTCCCAGATAGGGTATGCATTATCCTTGGCCCGTGACATTTGGCGCCCAACGAGGTACTGTGACTGACAAATATACTCTCCAATATGTCCCAAAAATATGGAATTCAAGCTGAATTAAAAAGGAGTATGTCAGGGTATATAACTAGCTATTGGGAGAAAGTGTGTATCTGTGCCCAAATGTGAAATATAATTAGATTTTGCCTCTAAACGACAATACATGTATTTGCAAAAAAAAATCCAATACATTTACACACCAGTTTAACTAATTCAAGTAAGATTTAATTGGTAACAGTCAATTGCAGAAAAAGTAGTACTCACAAGCTACACAATGTAGCTTTTTTTCATTATTCTAAAAACAAGGTTTATACCCATCTCATGTGTCAATTTATTTATTTAATGATGTTTCAATGGCTAAGATTATTTTATATTTCACCTTTCTGGGATGGGGGGGGGATCCCAAAATCATAACCGAATATTTAACAGAAAAATATATACTGAAAAGATAAAGAAACGCATAACCAGGTTAACTTACCAATTTGTCCAAATAATTTCATTATAATCCAACAGAAAATTTAACAGATGATATGTGGACACTCGATTAACAGACTGAATGAAAACAATACTTCCTCTGGCGTCAGCTTGTTTGCTTGGCGTTTCATAATTCCTTCCGTTTCATTTCTTGTTTCGTGCTGTGAGAACCCTTACCAGTTACGGCTATATTGGCACATCGTGACAACACCAACTATAAATGAATGCTATTTTAATAGCAAGTTTTATGCTATGAATATATCCAGTTTTTGATTTCCATAGTTTTGAATTTATTTAATCCAACTTAATCGTTGGTGAAAATTATGCTTGTATTATTATGCAAATTGTCAATCGTTGGTGCAAATTATGCTTGTATTATTATGCAATATGATTTATCAGACACGTGTCTACATTAACCCTTTCCCTGTTTTGCGATATGTCGACTCTTCCAAATCGAAAACATCTGAATAAAAGAATCAGATGCTGGGTCAAATGATGGTTAAATTATCTGATAGAGTAGAAAACTTTGTGGGAAAAGGATTGTGTTACAAGCAATTTCTCCTTTTCCCACAATGTTTTCTAAAGACATCTTCTGCAGAGGCGTGAAAAGTCGTTTCTATCAGGGAAAGGGTTAATAGTAAAATGTTCAACAGCCTTAATTACAGGCTCTATCAGCAAGATGATGTGTTGTGTTATTAGTGTGTTGTGAAAGCAAACCATTTCCGTTATTCCTCAAGTTACTCTATGCATCGATAATTCAGGCACAAAAATATTTACACAATTCCCTAACATTTGATTGGCCCGTAGCAAGTCTCTGTCCAAAATTTATATCCCAGTAAACTCCATGCCGAACTACTTTCCGTAACCGTCAGGCGCAGTTAAAATAATTATTAAGAAAACTGAAAATAAACACATTTTCTTGATGAATTTATTTAAAATGCTGCAATTATAAGGAATGAATGGCCTTTTTGTGGAACTTATCGAGGGGTATAAACTTGGAAATGTCGCGGGAATACTGGACGAAGGCGTGGGAGTTTACTGGGATATAAATTTTGGACAGAGACTTGCTACGGGCCAATCAAATGTTAGGGAATTGTGTAAATATGTTTGTGCTGGAATTATTAGTTTGTATTGTCAGTATAATTATCTATCAGTTTACAAACTATATATTGTTTCTATTTACTTCGTCTCTAATGTTTGCAATTCATGCATGTCTATTACAATGTTACACATTTTAATGTATTAATAACTGGCGGTATGAATTATAATATTTTAACAAATTGTTGCAGGTAACTTAGACGCGCGTCTTTTTGTCTCCTTTCAGTGAGGGGAATAGATGCAATGGAACTCGGCAAATCCACAGAACTGTTGTTACGCAGTCGCCAATCATGGTCATTCGTATTTACGAACACTGCCTGCATGGTAGCTAAAAATTGGATACAGTTCTACACGGAACAAGCATCGATCTCAATGGCTCCCTTTATGTACTTGACGGTGTCACTATGCACACGAAGGACCATTATTGTGTCATAGTGATCTACAACTGAACTCTCTTGTGGTATGATGGTCGTGTCGGGACACTACGGGAATTACCTACAGGCATTAACACATGGTTTCCTTGTCTTGCCATATATTGCCGGGTGTCTTAAAGACATAATTCATAGACATGTGTCATTGGTTTTAAATATAATTGCTTCATCAGCTTGCTTGGATACATGTATTAACTATATCTGAACATTGTATTTTAGTGTATACTATATGGTGCATTGTGTTACCATATCGGCCATTTTAGTGTGTACAAGTCATTGCTCAGTTCCACCTCTTGTAGCGTTTGACACACACAGCAAAATATGTTAGATAAACTAACAGTATTTGGTATAACATGTATGATAATTAGTTGCAACGTGCTATCAATGTCATTGATTTATTATTTTGTCATTTACAATATCTACAATGGCAATGTTGAACTGTATAAATCACCGGGTCATCATTATAAGTACAGATATGACAACGTTACCACATGTTTTCTGCTAGTAACACCTTTATGATAGCAGTACAAGTCCATAACAAACTCAATATGCCTTATTGCATTTAATACAGCATACATGGTAAATCGCCTGTGTGCAGGTGAGTTAGCCTATGTGACTGTGCACAGAAGATACCCAATGACATATTCAAATAGAAATCACTATGTTCAAAAGATGGACACATTTATTGTCAGAAATCAGACTTGGTATAGACTCCAGCTACATATGACGGAGAGGACGTTGTGAAGAATTCGTTTCTGAACATATTGCACTCAATTATTAGTTAATCTGTCAAACTCTGAGCTCTCTGTGTCAAACGCTAAACGATGCCAAATTGGTCGACAGTTTGTCCATGCTAAGATGGCTCAGATGGCCACTCAATGCACATAACAATATACACTAAGGAAAACAGGGTACGATATACTTTACAAAAAAAATATTCAATCACATTTATGAAGCTATTATCTGTGAAACAAATGATTACTTGCCATAAAGTCAGACCACACGTCAATATAGCGGATAGTTTCTTACCCAATCCAGTCGGTATGAAACTGAGCATTTCTACGAGAGTGGGTCAATATGTAGTGTCACATGACCATTATCTTTCTGGGATTTTCACAGACGCTTTGCATGATACTGATATAGAGAATAGTAGGTTAGTGCCGTGAATGGGAAAAAATATCCGGCAAGGCTCAAGAATTTCTTTATTTCTCATCAGAAGTATATGTTGTGACCAGTCATTTGAACCGTCTCGCCGAGACGGTTCAAATGAGTGGTCACAACATATACTTTGGTTCAGAAATAAGGAAAATAGATAGAGAATAGTAAGTTAGTGCCGTGAATGGGAAAAAATATCTGGCAAGGCCGTTTCCGTGCCGCGCCAGATATTTTTTCTCATTCACTGCACTAACCTACTATTCTATGCATATCCAGTCAACACCTACAAACGGCTGTAAAATGGAAAAATTGTATTGACTGGATATCAAAAATGTTTTACGGCACCGTGTTTCACGGCACATACTCGCTGTGTTGACGGGATAAAGTGACATAGCCTGGAACGCGACACCGACAAACGATTTTTTCGACAAGTTATGTTGTTTGGTCTGTAAAACGGAGTTCATTTGACCGATCATTCTTCACAATCCGAAAAAAGCATGCATAATATCTGTTCCACGACGTTTTGCTGCCGACGAACGTTTGGCTATTAAAGACATTCAATTTAAAAAATATTTAAATGTAAGTACTTTTTCATCAATAACAAAACAGTAACCATCCCCCAAAATATTTATTTGATGAAATTCCATCAAATATTGATTTGATGAAATTCCATCAAATTTTGATTTTATTGCGAAAACAACATTTTTCCTATGGGAATTTAACATGGGGACTAAAAATAGATGTTTTAAAATAATTTTGGAATTTGTGAACCGATTTTCAAAATCTAACTTTTGTTTTCTTAGTTACATCATTTTCACGCTATATAGCCAGGTGTTTCGGGGTCAATTTCCATTTTGTTTTCGTTTTTCGACTATCACCCTCACTCTCCAGCTCCTTTTTGCCCCATGTTCAATTCCTATAGGGAAACTGTTTTGTTTTTTTTTTCGCAATAAAATCAATATTTGATGGAATTTCATCAAATAATTATTTTTGGGGAAGGTGACTTTTTTGTTATTGATGAAAAAGTACTTATATTTAAATATGTTTTAGATTTAATGTGCTTAATAGCCAAACGTTCGTCGGTAGCAAAACCTGGAAAAGACAGTATACATTTCTTATATTGATTGTCTGTTATACATTATTATGCCCCCAGTCTCGATAGAGCCGGAGGCACATACTTTTTGGACCGTGTGTCCGTCCGTGTGTCCGTCCGGCACATTAAAAAGTTCGTCAGAGTTGTCATAATTACTATATCCCTTGAAGGACTACTTAAATATTTCAACACAGCATACTTGTGGACAAATGGCACACATCCATGTTGCCCTTAATATGCCCTTGACCTTTTGTCCTTGACATTTTGACATTCACAACTTTGAACTTGTTCACACATTAAGAAGATGACATTGACCTTTTCACGTTCACACCTTTGAAACGTGCTCACATATAAAGAAGTTTGAAACGTGCTCACATATAAAGAAGTTGCCGGAGTTACTCATTTCTGTCATAACTTGTAATCCATTGATGGATTACTTTAATATTTCAAATACATGATACTTGTGGACAAATGTCACACATCCATGCTGCCCTTAATATGAACCTAATAAATAGGTTATAACTAAAAACGTGGAATCTTACTTTCTTCTTTATCGGATATGCATGATGTTCTTTTCACATATGATTCATATAGACGCTTCACTGAAAAACGCAGTTTTTGGTCATTAAAAGGCAGTTCATTTTACCGAAAACAAGCGTACGCGACTCTTGTCAACTAACGAAAGAGCGATCATTCGTCAAATCATAACAATAACAATGTTAATAACAATCTCAGACTCACCATGTTATTCAAGGTACCCAGCTCTGTATTCCAATTAAAGATAACACGAAATCAGAGCCAACTCGTTATTCAAACTACCCAGCTCTGCATTCAAATATTTCCCAAAACAAATCTGAATAACGATCTCGGAGCCAGTTCGTTATTCAAACTTCCCTGCTCTGTATGCAGCTTACACTGAAATAGATTTCTGAATAACGATCTCAGAGCCAGCTCGTTATTCAAACTACCCAGCTCTATATTCAAATGTTGCCAAAAAAGTATTCAGAATACCGAAAACCGCATGTAAATCGGACTATTAATAACGAAGTTCTCGCCAAAAATATGGAATGCCACTTTATCGGATTTGATTTGTTCACCGATGCTTCACAGGGGACTGGGACCGACATAGCCTTGGACGCGACTTTGAAAAACGACTTTTAAACAACTTAGGCTGCTTTATCTGTAAAAGGCAGTTCATTTTGCCGCAATAAGGGCACGCGAGAGCTGAATAACGATCTCAGAGCCAGCTCGTTAATCAAAATTGATAGCTCTGTATTCAAAATGTACAGAAAACATAGTACTGAATAACGGAATAACGATCTCACAGCCAGGTCGTTATTCAAACTACCCAGGTCTGTATTAGCTTATACTAAAACAATTTTCTGAATAACGATCTCAGAGCCAGCTCGTTATTCAAACCTGCCAGCACTGAAATACGATCTCACAGCCAGGTCGTTATTCAAACTACCCAGGTCTGTATTTAGCTTATACTAAAACAATTTTCTGAATAACGATCTCAGAGTCAGCTCGTTATTCAAACTTGCCAGCTCTGTATTCAGAATATGCAGAAAACATAGTACTGAATAACGATCTCACAGCCAGCCCGTTATTCAAACTACCCTGCTCTGTATTCAGCTTGTACTAAAACAATTTTCTGAATAACGATCTCAGAGCCAGCTCGTTATTCAAACTACCCAGCTCTATATTCAGCCGTCGCCAAAATAAATATTCAGAATACCGAAAACCGCATGCAAATCGGCCTATTAATAACGAAGTTATCGCCAAATAAATGGAATGCCACTTTCTTTATCGGATTTGCATGATTTTTTCACAGATGCTTCACAGGGTTTAACGGCAATTTGACGTTACTACAGTACAGACTGATGAACGCAATCTAAAGCCCCAGCTGTATCGTGTTGACCTCGCTACAACTGAAAACTCCAAACAGCGCCGATTTGTTTAGCAATTAGACCTGACATTTCTAATTTACATAGTTACAACATTGTTTTGCCACTCTGTCAAACCGCTTAGAGCTCCAGATAAGGTGCGTATTGGTGTATTTTACGCACATATTTTAGCAGAATACGCATTGATTGTCAAAAGTGGGAGTAAAAATACTCACAGCAATGTGAAAATACATTTATTTTCAAATTCAGCAGTGAAAATACTGCAATAACGTTTAATATGTACTTAGTTGAGTTGCATAAAATCAAACAATGTTTGCTTTTTGAGTAAATTTTTAAATTTGTTTTATTTTATATAATTTTAAATAATACATTTGTAAAAGTAAGAACGCATTGCATTTGAAATCTGGAGGTGTAATACTCTTAGATACAACCCTTATCTGGAGCTCTGAAAACGTATGGCCATAATTAATATATTTACATGTATGTCCGTCACGCTCCATGCATGTTATCAACAAAGTTGCAGACAGGATGTATGGGCATGTATTTCGTGACATATACACGTTGTGATAAACACCGTTTATGCAGGTACAGTAATTCGTTTCATTAATTAATTTCATTTATGCACGATTGCATGCACATTACATACACATGTACACCACATTGTATTCCGGCTTATAACATAATTACATGTGTTATCATATGCATAATGTACGTCAACCGTTATTCAATACAATACAGTGAATTATTTGAATTTACCTTAAACATGAGGCCCGTTTCACTAAACTTCGTACGACTAACATGTTCGTAAGTGCAGATTTAGAATATAGGAATGAATGGCCTTTTTGTGGAATTTATCGGGGTATAAACTTGGAAAAGTCGCGGGAATACTGGACGAAGGCCGGAAGGCCTCGTCCAGTATTCCGCGACTTTTCCAAGTTTATATCCCCGATAAATTCCACAAAAAGGCCATTCATTCCTTATACTTCCAGCATTTGAAATAAATTCATCAAGAAAATGTGTTTATTTTCCGTTTTCTTAAGAATTATTTTAACTGCGCCTGACGGTTACGGAAAGTAGTCCGGCATGGAGTTTACAGGGATATAAATTTTGGACGGAGACTTGCAACGGACCAATCAAATGTTAGGGAATTGTGTAAATATTTTTGTGCTGGAATTATTAGTCTGTAAATTTCAATTGATGGATTTACATGCATTGAGAATAGGCTGCATATGCAACCTATGCTCAATAAATGTAAATCAAATAATTGTTTACAAGACAACATTGTTAATGTGGAATAATTTTGCACTTACGAACATTTTAGTCGTACGAAGTTTAGTGAAACGGTCCCCAGTTTAGGTTCCAAACATATCCCAGTCTCATACACGAAGTAATAGACACCTGCACATATGGAGAGGATTCTAGGAGACACACAGGTTGATCTAAATGATGGGCAAAAAAAAACGCCACTAATACGATCAAGTATATGTGTATAAGTATTATAAAATGTAGACTGAAAGGGCTAGCTGTACGAAATCGTCTTGTGAACAATTCCGTGCAACGATCTATTCAAGTATACACTGTATAATTAAAGGGACCGTTGCATGAATTTGCTATATACCCAGGTCATAGTGATGTATGTGTTGAGGATATTTCTAGAATGGTGCATACGAGGCACGTGTACCTACTCGTCCTCGCCCTGTTGCTGGCCCCAGCCACCGTCGGGGCGGTCCAGAGCCCGGCGGCCCGGGCGTATCTACGCGCTTACGACCTGCGGGCCGAGGCGCTGTATTATCGCTATAACCTGGCCGCCTGGGCATACAACACCAACATCACGGGCGCCAACAAAGACGCACTGGTAACGGCAGTTGGGGGCACGTAATTCTGCAAAACTTCCGGGGGCCGTTTCACTAAACTTCGTACGACTAAAATGTTCGTAAGTGCAAAATTATAATAGTCAGTAAATTTCACATTAACCACGTTTTCTTGTAAATAATTATTGGATTTACATTTATTGACTATAGGCTGCGTCCAATAAATGTAAATTAATCAATTAAAATTTCCTGACGATCCTAATTTTGCACTTACGAACATTTTAGTCGTACGAAGTTTAGTGAAACTGCCCCCAGTGCCGTCCGTTGCAAACTGGAAGTGCATGTACCTTAGTGTTGCCACCGCAACTATAGTAATAGGAGCGATATGAAACGTTAAAAAGGAAAATAACTGTGATCATCATTAACAGCATTTTATTACATAAAATCGGCTTTCGCAGTTTTAAGCTAATGCATTGTATAAAACAAAGACCTAACCCAACAGGGAATGTGTTCGAGCCAATTCCCACCATTAACTATAAGCCGAATAGAATAGAATAGAACAACAGGGGCGCCATAGTACTACATGTGGTAGTTCCGGGTACGTAACTCTTCAATGACTCCAGTACTGTCCATAGACGGACGGTCCTGGAGATTTTACAGTTTTGTGCCAGCACGTACGGTAATGGGGCGATATGAAACTTGTTAGGTTGGTACAAATTGTAAAATACATCTGATAATCATTAAGGATATTTTATTGCAATACTTTGTTTTCTAAGTGTATTTACACATTGTGTTAAAACCCAATCACTAATAATTCCAGCACAAAAATATTTACACAATTTCCTAACATTTGATTGGCCCGTAGCAAGTCTCTGTCCAAAATTTATATCCCAGTAAACTCCCACGCCGAACTACTTTCCGTAACCGTGAGGCGCAGTTAAAATAATTATCAAGAAAACGGAAAATAAACACATTTTATTGATGAATTTATTTCAAATGCTGGAATTATAAGGAATGAATGGCCTTTTTGTTGAATTTATCGGGGATATAAACTTGGAAAAGTCGCGGGAATACTGGACGAGGCCTTGCGGCCTTCGTCCAGTATTCCCGCGTCTTTTCCAAGTACCCCGATACATTCCACAAAAAGGCCATTCATTCCTATAGTGTAATACATATGTAAATTATGCCACTACTGAAAACATCCTGGTCGATCCTGTTCAACTTCAGAATGCATGAAGCTGTGCATTTGTAATAAATATAATCAGAATAAATGAATAATTCAGACAACGTCGTTTGGAAATGTTCTGAAACCAAGGGGCCGTTTCACTGAACGTCGTACGACTAAACTGTTCGTAAGTGCAACATTATAATAGTCAGTACATTTCACATGAACCACGTTTTCTTGTAAATAATTATTGGATTTACATTTATTGAACATAGGCTGCATATGCAGCCTATGCAGCCTATGTTCAATAAATGTAAATATATCAATTAAAATTTCCAGACGATCCTAATTTTGCACTTGCAAACATTTTAGTCGTACGAAGTTTAGTGAAACGGCTCCCATGTGAATTATATACATGTATAAGCAGAACATACGTTTGACTATTTTTTGTCGCGCTTTAGCTGAAAGGGCGGAAATATTCGTCGCTTTGTCCGTCGTCGGTCCGAAATGTCAGAACGTTTGTACGAGCTTCGTCATCATGGTATAACGTTAATATTACACTTGATACATATGAGCATTTGGAACACACTCATGCCGTCATTTACATGACCTTGACCATTTTGACCTTCATATGGTTGTAGAAACATTGGCTATTTTTTATGTCAAAAAGTTTCTTCAAACTTGACCTTTTTCGTGTTTTAAGCATGTACTTCTCTGACGCTGTTTGTGATACTTACTTTAGCTCATGTCCACGATCATGTTACAGTCAAATGCCTCGGCAGGCGCGCGCAACACCGCTTCCGTTGCGGAATTCTTATTTCGAAAAACATGACAATGTAACGTTTCTGATACGTCCGTGTCGGCGTCTCGGCGATTCACTACGTTAGCCAACATCCCTAAAATGTTACACTCTTAAAACATATTTTTGCCAGCACATTAGAATAATTTTCATTGAAAATGATTCTAAAGTGATGTCAATGTATGTTTTTGTTGACAAAAACTGAAATTATAAACATAGTAAACAGAAGACAACATTTAATTATGCTTAAAGCCCCAGGAAAAATGATTTAAGATCATATTTCTGGCGGGCATTAATATTCATAATCATAAACAATAAGAAAATTTGACAAACCTTCCTACGCTGTTGACGGAAATTGCCGTCTGCTGTTTTTCATTTTTTCTTTTATTCTTAACAAAAAACTGGTTTTGACAGCACATGAGAATCGTCTCCAGTGGAGACGATTCTCATGTGCTGTCAAAACCAGGTTTTTGTCGAGAAATATTGAAAATAAAACATTTCCAGCAGACGACAGCATTTAATTCAGCGTAGTGAGGGTTAAAGATAGCATTATTTGCATTTCAATGCCTGGAAGAAAGTCGCCATTCGCTGGAAGAAATAACAGACATGTATCTGTATGCTGTCTACTGTTATAATTATACAGACGGAAATGCGTCTTGAAGTATTGCGATTCAGAAAGCTCAAAGCGGATTACGTAAAAAAGACGTTCACCACGAGTCACGTGACTGACCGACAGGCGCGACGTCAGCTCGAGTTTATACTTGACGTCGGCGTAGCGGGATACAACGACACCAGCGTACTAAAAAGGGTGATATTTATTATCCATTTATAAGTATTGTATACGGCAGCTTAAAAGGGGTATCTCATAATAGCTTTCTAGTTTCCATAACATAGCATAGTTCCCATGAGTTAGCTATCTTGCTCCTATAACATAGCAACTCGTTCCCACCAGATAGCTCCCCGTTCCCACGAAATAATATTTCTATCCCATGAAATAGCATTTCGTTCCCGCGAGAACGTAGAATTTTTTTTTTATTAATTCGTTCTCACTAAATAATTCGTTCCCACGAAATAATAATTCGTTCCCACGAAATAGCAATTCGTTCCCTCAATTTAACAATTCGTCCCCACGAAATAACAATCCGTTCCCACGGGAACGAATTGTTAATTCGTGGGAATGAATTGTTATATCGTGGGATCGAATTGGTTATTCAAAGAAGCGTATTGTTAAATTGAGGGAACGAATTGTCATTTCGCGGGAACGAATTTTTAATTCGATGGAACGAATTGTTATATCGTGGGAACGAATTGTTAAATTGAGGGAACGAATTAATAAAAAATCCATCTCCCCTGCGGGGCTCCGTAAATGCTACCTTTTGATTGGATGACTATGCCGTGGGAAAGAGAGAGCTAACTCGTTCGATCGAGATACTATCTCGTGGAAACGAGATGCTATGTCGTGGAAACGAGATGCGGAAACGAGATGCGGAAACGAGATGCTATGTCGTGGAAACGAGTTGCTATGTTATGGAAACGACGAGATGCTCTGTCATGAAAACGAGATAACTAACTCGTGAGAAGAATATACTATCTCGATGGAAATATATTAGCCATATGTCGGCCGAATGAGATAGCTAACTCGAGGGTACGAGATGCTATGTCGTTGGATAGTGATAGAAAACAATTTTGCATATGTCCCTTTTACGCTGCTGTAATGTGCATACGTGACCCGCAATCTGTTTGTGTGCATGTATATGTATGTTATGAAACGTGGAAAAACACAAGTAACTTCATTTAGAACAATTTCTGCAGGTACCTGCAGATGATACTGTATAAACACATTTTCGTCTAGTAACCGGCGCAAGAAATTTGCGCCGGTTACTAGACGCAAAATGAGTTTATATGCGATAGCTCTAAGCAGAGCTGGGTGATATCTCGTCAGGAAACGGGTGTAATTCTCGACTTGAAACATTTTGCGCCGGTGCGGAGTGCAGCACCAGTGAATTATGATCTACCGTATAGCATTGCATTTCCCTGATCAGAAGATACGTACACTGTGGCTAAATTCAATATGTCACGAATCGTAACATCTTGTGTTATGAGTCTGCATGTATGTTTGCTGCATAATAATGTAATTATAGTGATCTGTCATAATAAACCTTCATTGCACCGATTTGTATTTAGTTTAAAGAATATTTATTTCAAACTATGGCAAGTGATATATATATATACATACATACATGTATTTGATGTTTGATTTGTATTGTATATGTATAGGGATATTATTACTTATTCTAAGTACATATAACGGTCTTTAATTTGCCAGTGAGTCTAAGCATTTAACATATGATCCACAATCCACAATTCCTTTTATTCCTTTACTTCATCCAGCTAGGAGAGCGCAAAGCGTATGCACAAGCCATGCTGTACCTACTTCATACGTTCATTTGCTACATGTATGAACATTTAGTCAACTTTCGGTACCATTTTCAGAAAATATCACAGTACAAAATTCAATTATATACATTGTACCATTTTAAGTTTTAAGTACCCGTATATGTATAATTTATATAAACTGTGAGAAAACATTCAAAAATACAAATCAACAAACAAAATATTTTCATAATGCATAATGGCAGTATGCAAATATATTGTTTGTTGATTTGTATTTTTGAATTGTATGTCTTCAAAAGTGACAACTGATGGCCCGCCATATATCAAGTATTGTTTTAACAAACACACGCCCTGATTGCCGTATTGAGCAGATAGCAGACCTCCAGGCGGAGATGACGGCGATATACAGCTCGGCGAAATGGTGCAAGACGCCCACACACTGTATGCCGCTAGAACCAGGTACATGTGCACACACAGCGCAACCTGCCACTAGAAACACGAATATTTGTGTTTGTATCATCGGATTATATAGTACGGAGCCCCACAAGGGACGTAGAATTCCTTTTTTATTAATTCGTTCTCGCGAAATAACTATTCGTTCCCACGATTTAACAATTGATTCCCACGAATTAACAATTAGTTCCCTCAATTTAACAATTCGTTCCCACGATATAATAATTCGTTAATTCGAAGGAACGAATTGTTATTTCTTGGGAACGAATTGTCAATTCGAGGGAACAAATTGTTATTTCGTACCGTTATATAGTGTGTGGTTAGAACAAGGAGTAGCAATTGGCAAAAAGTGTAGATCCAGATGAGCCGGCTCGTGACGAGCCGTCTCATCAGGATCTGCACTTTGAAAACGGCTATCCTTGCTTACCATATACAAGACGATACTAGAAACGGGAATATTCGTGTTTCTAGTAGCGTAATGGATGGATGTGGCTAAAACAATCTGGGCCCGGTTGCTCAAAGCTTCTGTTAGCTTAACTGTTAAATCCTTAGCATTGCTAAGGATTTAACAGTATGTTAAGCTAACGGAGGTTTTTGAGCAACCGGGCCCAGGCGTGGTGGTGGTGGTGGTGGGGGGGGGGGGGGGCGGGGGGGGGGGGGGGGGGGGTCAATGCTATGCCGGCTTATCATATGCGATACCAGACACACGAACGTTCTTGTTTCTAGTGTCAGGATCCATACTTATGGTGTTGATAAAACAAACAGTGGAACAGACAGTTACAATTCTGGTTTACCCTATGCCATCCGATAATAGAAAGACGGTTAATCGTGTTTAGTATGGAGTTGCATATTGTGTGGGTAAAACAATGACTGGGAAAGGAGACGGCTACTGATTTACCATACTTATGCAATATTGTACTATAAACATGATTATTCGTATTTCTAGTATCGTCTTGCATTGAGCGTGGTTACCTATGATCCCGGTTTACGATATATGCACATTATGTAACGTGATACTTGACACACATTTCCGTGTTTCAGTTTCGGACTGCATAATGTGTGGCTAAACAATCACGAAAAAAAAACAACGCTATCCCGAATTTTACCTCAAATATAGAAGTCTAGGAAAGTGAGAACACCCCACTGAATGACCATTCGGGACTTGATACTAGAGACACGAATATTCATGTTTCAAACGTAATTGATGAATACGGTGACGGAAAGGTCATGGTAATTTTCGACACTTTTTTCTTAATTGACACGATGGTTGGACGACATGTCACACGAAAATGAACGAAGAAGCTAGCTAGCGTGTGATGCGTCATGGGTGCCGGGTTCGTGTAGTGTTGGTATTGGCCTGACATGATATGATACATGTAGTGTCGTGTGGAACGACACCATTATATATGGTTGGTCAGAAGCAATATATGACGCAATAGTCTGTGCCATTTGTTGCATATCACGTGGGTACAATGCACAGTGGAACCTATCTAAACCTGACACCCTGGGGGACCTCCACAGGGTGTCCGGTTTAGAGAGGTTCCACTGTAATTAAGTACACCATGAACACGTTTTGTCATTTTCAAACAGAACAGACTGAACCATGATCTATCTTACAATGGAACGTATCCATATTACACACAATAGAGTGTCAGGTTTAGAGAGATTCCGCTGCATTATGTGTTCGTGCTGTGTCCTGTATATCATCCACACCTTACTCGTCCATTGCAGATTTGGTCGCGGTTATGACGAACAGTAGGGACTATAATGAACTCAGTGAGGCGTGGAAAGGATGGCGGGATGTTAGCGGTGCCAAGATGAAACACCTCTATGAAGAATACGTCTCCTTAAACAACATGGCCATTATGGCCCAGGGTAATACGTGCTGCCCTCTTTTTGTCGAACTGGTGCTGGATTTGTTATAATTGTGATCAACTGAATATTATTCCTTGACCACAGACGATTTCCGGGTGACTTTTATTGCATTGCATTTCTGCAACTGTCACCCAACTGTCACCCGACTCATATATTCGGACAAGGCGATCGCCGGCTAGTGTCTCACACATGAAGGTCACTGTCACCAATACAAGGTCCCCCGGAGACACTGGGTGGATGGCCATCAATGTGAGGAAGATATTGGTGAAGTATGGTAATGATCAGATTAACGGATGAGAAGATATTCAACATTTGCACGCACGCCTAGGACGCCGGAATTGTGATCGTTATGTCACACTTACCACGGAAGTGTGTACGGCAAAAACAATCAGTCATGCATAAACACATGCGCATTATTTTCAACGAACAGCATATTATATATCTGTAGCATCTAGCATAAAACATTGCCTGCTAAATAGAATACCAGGCTAGTGTATTTTGAATGTCGAGTTTATTAACTCGGCTAGAAAACTGCATGAATCCCTCGGCGAGCTGCGGAATTCCTACGCGTTTCCTAGCCTTGCCCGATAAACTTGTTATCAAATGACACTACCCAGGTCCCGGCGGTTCAAAACCTCTGTTAGCTTAACGGATTGTTAAAACAATTCATTAAACTAACCAAGGGTTTGAGCCACCGGGCCCTGCCCTTGACTAAACGTCGTACGACTAAAATGTTCGTAAGTGCAAATTTAGGATCGTCTGGAAATTTCAATTGATGGAGTTACATTTGTTGAGCATATGCAGCCTATGCTCAATAAACGTAAATCCAATTATTGTTTAAAAGAAAGCATTGTTAATGTAAAATTTACAGACCATCATAATTTTGCATTTACGAACATTTTAGTCGTACGAAGTTAAGTGAAACTGGCCCCCAGGCCCCCGGCGGCTCAAAACCTCTGTTAGCTTAATGGGTTGTTAAATCATTAAACTAGCCGAGAGTTTGAGCCACCGGACCCTGGTATTTCTATGTATGTTTACCGATGACCTAGCTAGGTACATGTATGACATTTCCAGGCAGATACAGTGACATGGGCGAATACTACCGTTCCTGGTACGAGAGCCCGACATTCGAGGCGGACGTGCGGGCGCTATACGAGGACATCCAGCCGCTGTACCGCCAGCTGCACGCCTACGTCCGCCGCCGGTTGAGGACAAGTACGGCGCCAAATGGTTCCCGGAGTCCGGTCACATTCCCTGCCCATCTCTTCGGTACGTTACGAGGTTGGAAAACACCAAATACACCATCGCCTGCGATAATCGTACCAATATGTGTAATAATTTTTATATCCAAATGTGTTGCCCATTATTGTTTACGTTATTTGGCCACTGCAACTGGGTTTACATCACGTGACCAACACGTTTAACAATTCGTTCCCACGAAATTATATCGTGGGAACGAATTGCTATATCGTGAGAACGAATTGTTAATTCGGGGGAACGAATTGTTAAATTTAGGGAACGAATTTTCATTTCGTGGGAACGAATTGTTAATTCAAGGGAACGAATTGTTATATCGGAACGAATTGTTAATTAGAGGGAACGAATTGTTATATCGTTGGAACGAATTGTTAATTCGAGGGAACGAATTGTTAATGAGGAAGGAACGAATTGTTAATGAGGGAACGAATTGTTATTTCGTGGGAACGAGTTAATAATAAAACACCCATGTCCCCTGCGGGGCTCCGTAAAAAGTAGTGATTCGCAAGTGAAATCGGCAATAATTGATCAATAGTGTCATGTGTCGCGGTCCCGTCGTTTGTACTTTGGCAACTTCAGGAAACATGTGGGCCCAACAGTGGAGTAACATATACAAGCTGCTGGAGCCGTACCCAGGCCACGGTCGCCCCAGTCTCACGGAGGAAATGAAGATACAGGTAATTATACCGCCGCTCAATTCAATGTGTAGGATCACGTTGTTTCCGAACCCGATTTTCCGACGTGACGTAATCTGTGACATAATTTTTACAGAAGATTTTCTTTAAAATATTCCTAACAAACGGACGGATTTTGATGATATTTAGCACACCAAATACGAATACATATGCGTTTTATGGGTCCTCTAGTTTTTATTTACATTTAAGGTAACCGATTCTTCGTCAAAACGACATAATTATTAAAGTAAAGCCGCCTATACAATAAAGGGCAACGTGTACCGTATTTGCTGTGGTATATTTCATAAAAAACATGCCATTCCATTAGAAAGAGATTAAAAGAAATTTGCTGTAAACACATCTAAAAAAACATGACGTCACGCCGTTCGGAAATACGTGATCCCACCCCTTGCAATTGGAATCACGAGACGTGTGTGTTCGATTCAGTTCGATCTAAGTTGTCTGATTGACAAGGTCCGAAGTCGTGCTGGAACGAATCATTCGGCCTGGTACAAAATGCCACCTACATAGATAATAGTAGGATAGTGCCGTGAATGGGGAAAAATATCTGGCAAGGTTTAGGGAAAGGGATGGGCAAGGCTCTTTTATATATGAAATAGGGTTTTATGTAGTATAATATCATATACACGGGGAAACTGAAGTTTGTAGCACACTCTGTTGTTTATTAAATGTATTGCATGAAACATGTAATAGTTCCTTTACAACGCAATTTATTTTCATCTGTGCAGAAGAAAAATGTTCTAATTTATCTGCAACACATTGCATAGTTACATGAATTACAGTGAAACCTCTCTAAACCGGACACCCTTGGAGATCCCAGGGTGTCCGGCTTAGAGAGGTGTCACTGTATATCAGGCGTTTGATCAATCTGAGCCAAAGTTGTGTTCGATGCGATCACGAACAGACAATATCACCTGAGATAAATGACCAAAAATCTCATCAAAAATAATATCACAGGGGCCTGTTTCACTAAACTGCGTAGGACTAAAATGTTCGTGCAAACTTAGGATCGTCTATAAGTTTCAATTGATGGATTTGCATGTACATGTATTGAGCATAGGCTGCATATGCAGCCTATGCTCAATATATGTAAATCCAATAGTTGTTTACGAAAAAACATCGTAAATGTGAAATTTACATCATAATTTTGCACTTACGACTATTTTAGTCGTACGAAGTTTAGTGAAACGGCCCCCTGGTGTTTCACTGCTGTCCGGGTTAGAGAGGTTCCTCAGTAGATGAACGGTGGGGCTGTTTCGGGCTTGCCGTTTCTGCAGAATACTTGTGGATGCTGTTGAACAGGCTTCGTCCATATTTGAAAACATTCGATATAAAGGCAATAGCATATGGAAATAGTATATCTGAAAGTTATGTTTGTGACTTACGGATGTCTTTAAAGTTATAAGCCTCAAGACAGAGACATGTAAAAGTGAATCGTCCTGTGAAATTTCTATTAGATAATTAATGATGAAAGAATTGAAGTTTAAGTGAATTTAGTGCACTTGAAATCAGCAACTGATTGGCACATTCAGATCGTTCTTCTGTGACAGGTATCGTAGTTAACGACATTGTATTCACATATATAAGACTAAAACTTATAAACTACAGTATAACATCGCTAAACCGAACAGGCAAGCTTGCCTGTTTGGTTTAGTGAGGTTCTACTGTAGTTTATAAGTTTACTTAATCGTATGTGTGCCATTTACATCTACCTCTGCTGATACAGCCTGTTCAAGTTCGCGCAGCACGGCTGCATGATTTACAGCGGAACATCTCTAAACCAGACACCCTGGGATCCTCCCAGGGTGTCCGGTTTAGATATGTTCTACTGTACTTAGGTTATTTCGCAGTTGTTACTCACGGAAATGCTCTCATCAGATTACAATGGAACCTCTCTAAATCGAACAACGAGAAAACATCTGTGATCTTATTTGTTGATGAGTTTCTTGGTCATGTATCTGTTCGTGACCGCATAGCACATACATATGGCTCTGAATGATTAAATTATGCCCGACTTACAGTGAAACCTCTCTAAGCCGGACACCCTTGAGGACGTCCCAGGGTGTCAGGTTTAGAGAGGTTTCACTGTACATCCATTTAAAAGTAATATGTGGCTGTTACTGGAGACATGGGATTATGGAATGTGTGACAAGTGTAGTTCCTGAACAAATAGCACACTAATGTAGCCTGAGGAAAACCTGTATTCGTTGTTAGAAGTATAAAGGGTGTTTCTTTGATGGAATGGCAAACAATACAGGGGCCCGTTTCACTAAACGTTGTACGACTAAATAAAATGTTCGTGAGTGCAAATCTAGGATCGTCTGGAAATTTCTATCAATTGATGGATTCACATTGAGCATATGCTGCATATGCAATAAATGTGAATCCAATAAGTGTTTAAAAGAAAGCACTCTTAATGTGAACTCATAATTTCGCACTTACGAACATTTTAGTCGTACGAAGTAGCGAAACGGGCCCCTGATCCTGATCAGACTGCGGACGCACAGGATCAGCATCTATACTGGTCGCACAAGCCCATTTCTCCAGTCACAGCCACACATATATACACATATAAAGCTATTGGTTATGTTGTAGAACTATACCGTCACAGATATGTACAAAATGGCGGAGGAGTTTTTCACTTCCATCGGATATGACAAGATGCCGCGAGAATTTTGGGAGAATTCCATGCTGGAGAAGCCACGTGACCGCGAGGTTGTATGTCACGCCTCCGCCTGGGACTTCAGCAACGGAACTGACTTCCGGTAACATGTTTAATATGTCAACTACAGTCGAAGCTCTCTAAACGGGACACCCTGGGACCCCACTACGTTAATTTAAATGGGTTGCACTGTAATTTATTTCAGAGTCGGCTATGTTCATGATTTAATATTGCATAACGTGTTCATTGAGTGCACAATTACAATGGAACATCTCTAAACCGGACACCCTGGGGATCTCCCAGGGTGTCCGGTTTAGATATGTCCCATTGTATTTTTACATAAACATTGGCACTGGCGACTTCCCAACACAGTACACTAATCGTGTATTTTATAATAACCTATAACAATTGGGTATATTCAGCTATTGGAGGTCTTTACGGGGTAGCACAGCCATGTAATGGGGCACAACATAAATAGCGAACGGTAGGTCCTGCTGATGCACAGGTCTGGTGATGTGCAACTGTCATAGGGCGGGAAAAGTGTACACTGTCCAGCGGCTCGAACGCGGGTCCTCTGGGTTATGTAACGATATGACCCGCGCTTCAGTGTTCACGTCGGTGTAATACTAGTTGTTGCTGGCTGAAACCAGACAAGCTGGGTAAATGTCATCCAGGGAATATATCATGTACATGTATATAGGGCCATCTGTTTGGGGATGGCGTTAAATCAGTGTACAAATTGCTCGCTTAGCGATATACACTCAGTTTGGCTGATTGTAAGTTGGGACCCACGCGGTGTCGCCTTGGGGCGCCGTTTGGTAATCTGGGCATAGGTGCCAACACGAGACTCTGAGATGTAGGCTAATTCCACTATACGATCGATTGTGTGTCAATAAAGTATGATTGCAAATATACTACGTTGTTCGTCTTAGAGAGGTTCCAGACAAGGAGCAACTATGGTGGTGATAACAAGGACGTTATTTATCCTGTCAACACAGTGCGTATGTGCCGTGAAACACGGTGCCGTGAAACATTTTTGATATCCTGTCAATACGACCTAATCACTGCGTATGAATATGTGCGATGGCTAGGATTATTTGTTTTGCATTTTAACGTAATAAATAGAATAGTAGGTTAGTGCCGTGAATGGGAAAAAATATCTGGCGCGGCTCGGAAACGGGATGTGCTCGGCAGAGCCTCGCCCATCCCGTTTCCTAACCTACTATTATCTATTTACCCTACTATTGCTCTAACACGAATACACGCTCCCCATAGTGTGTTACGTACCGCGGAACAAATACATACCCCCCCCACTCTCTGTTGTAGCAAACGCGGAATAGTGGATTTCGGTACGAAACCTTCGTGAACTTTCGACTTCATTTACAGAAATTATCAGTTTCAGTAAATATTTGTATGT
Source organism: Conchocele bisecta (assembly GCA_029237695.1). Classification (NCBI taxonomy): domain Eukaryota; kingdom Metazoa; phylum Mollusca; class Bivalvia; order Lucinida; family Thyasiridae; genus Conchocele; species Conchocele bisecta. Next base: position 92,875,522 of record CM055270.1, read on the forward strand.
AAACTAGTAAACTATGCATATGTATACTGTTATGCATCCACATATGATACACGCCATGTGAGTTTCTACCTTCAGACATCTTTCAGACATCTGCGTTATTTCATGAAGCACATTTACAAAATTTACAATATTTTCGGTAAATGGCGTCAAAAGTCGACAAAATGTTCAGAGTACATGCGGAATATAATTTATCGAAATATACAGTGAAACCTTTCTAAACCGGACACCCTGGGAGGTCCCGGGGTGTCCGGCTTAGAGAGGTTTCACTGTGAATCAGGCATTTGGTCATTATGTGCCATAGTTGTATGCTATGTGATCACGAACAGACACTATCACCCGAGATAAATGACCAAGAAACTTTAGACAGGTTCCACTGTAGTCAACTTTGTAAAAGTATTTCATGAAATTACGCAGATGTCCGAAGGTACAAAATCACATGGCGTGAGACACGCCATGTGATTTTGTACCTTCGGACATCTGTTTCCCGCCAGCATTAAGCAGTGTACGATCGTGACAGAAGACCAGCTGAAGACAGTGCACCATGAGATGGGCCATATACAGTACTACATGAAATACAACCATCAGCCATTCCTCTTCAGGGCCGGGGCCAACCCTGGTAAGAACGTCTCATAGTTTCATCTGTACAGAACATTGAAATGCTACGGAGCCCCGCGAGGGACATGATTTCTTTTTGTATTAATTCGTTCCCACGAAATGATAATTCGTTCCCTCAAATTAACAATTCGTTCCCTCGAATTAACAATTCGTTCCGACGAATTAATAATTCGTTCCCACGAAATGACAATTCGTTCCCTTCATTCGTTCCCACGATATAACAATTCGTTCCATCGAATTAACAATTCGTTCCCACAAAATGACAATTTGTTCCCTCAATTTAACAATTCGTTCCCTCGAATTAACAATTCGTTCTCACGATATAACAATTCGTTCCCGTGGGAACGAACTGTTATTTCGTGGGAACGAATTGTTAAATTGATGGAACGAATTTTTAATTCGTGGGAACGAATTGTTAAATTGAAGGAACGCATTTTTATTTCGTGGGAGCAAATTAATAAAAAAAAAAATTCTACTTCACCTGCGGGTCTCCGAAGAAATGCAGTGTATGAACAGGAGCGCTATAATTCCGTTGTTCTTAGCTTACATGTGTTGCTAACTTTCTGTGTTTGCTTCACTACTACTTTTGCTCATATAGTGAGCTTTACGTTTGCATGAACACAATTAGATACATATGCATATATTAGATGTTTGATGATACGTATAGTAACGTTATATCCCACATGCTGCAACACGTGTTTCTATTGGAAGATACATTAAAGGTACACGCCCATTCAGTAGCACACATGCCAGGTTATAATATAGGGTGACAGATACTTTTGTATATTCTGTAGATATGACATTTTCTGGCAAAATAAACATTCATTCATCATTACTCCAGGTATTGATTGTCAGTATTATACATTGTATAGCATACGAAAATTTCCACACTGATATCAGGTGCGATAACCGTGTTTCCATAAAATGTTAACGGACATTACTATTTATTCTCTATATTTATTTTGTAGATGTCCAATGATCATACTTTATAATTTGCAGAATATTTTTTCAGGTGACGCATTTAATTAGTAGAAATATTTGCATATGAAAATAGCCTGCCTCGATTCACTATCAGTAAAATAAATATAACTAAATTATTATATATGTATAACACAATTATACACTTATTTAATTATTGTAAAGAACAATTGTTTTGCCTACTGAGTGGGCATGCACCTTTAAGTTGATCCAAAATGGTAAATCGATCATCACCTCGCATGATTGAATTAAGAAATGGAGGGAGGGTGACACGTGTTCAGCATGCAATCAAGCTGGGAATGTATCCAAAACGGGAATATGTATACTGGAATAATCGGGCTTATGCGTTTTGCGACCAGTGTAGATCCAGATCAGCATGTGCATCCGCACAGCCTGATCAGGTTCTGCACTGTTCGCCATTCCAGCAACGAACCACCCGTCATGATTCTAACAAGCAATATAGATCATTATCAGGCTACATGAGTATGATATTTGATCGGGAACTACACTGGTCACACTATCCATAAGACCCAATTCTCAAGTCACAGCCATGTATAAGATCGACCTGTAAATGTGTGCAATCCGGGATATTTTCAGGCTTCCATGAGGGCGTGGCCGATATTGCGACCCTATCGTTTATGACACCAGAACATCTGCAGAAAATTGGCCTTATTGACCATCTTCCATCCGGGACAGGTAAATATGTGACGATATCACAGCGAATATGTGTTGAAGGTTCGTTCCCAAACGAAAACTAATGGAACACGCAGTGAAAACGATCGTGTTGTTAAGTACAACGATGTGCATAGAAACGATTATCGCTTTCTTTTTACACATGCGTGTACACGATGTGTTCGATTAAGCGTTTGAACACGAAAGCCCGCTATAGCGGGTTATGCAAAAAAATCCAGTTACTTAGGGTTGAAACGGTTAAATATCCGGCAATACTATTTAAACGCATATCGTTTCTTTCAACGCATCGCTTGCACATTGTTTTCATTGATTTAATTATAAAATGATGAGTCAAAACGATGTCAAAACGATGTGTAAACGATAGTAGATCGTTCGGTTGTGGAACCAGGAACAAATCATCTCTGTACAAAACATGTATACTGTTGTTAATGGAGAGTCATATCATGCAATTCGATATCCAACCACTGTAGTATCAATTAATATAAAACAAACCATGATTTTATATATCACTACACACACATTTCAACATGCATGTTCGAAATAAACCGCATGGTACATGCATGCATACGCATGACATAACGGGTAACTCTGATTAGCTTTTTGATTCCACAGTGGAATCCCGAACCAGAAATATCACTACACACACATTTCAACATGCATGTTCGAAATAAACCGCATGGTACATGCATGCATACGCATGACATAACGGGTAACTCTGATTAGCTTTTTGATTCCACAGTGGAATCCCGAACCAGAAATATAATCTGAACAAACTGTTTTGGCGGATTTGTAATTTGTTTTTTAACCAATGCCCACGTTAATGCATGCACATATTAAACATATATATTCCATCGTTGAGTCGAGTGTTTGGTGAGCGTGCACAATGTTTGTTTACGTAACCCAGTGCAGTGGTATAACTATGCATACCATTTTGTCATATATGTTGAAAATAACATGTGGAATACAGCTATGGAATATAGTTTATTTCATATGGAAATGCACTTTGTGATGTGCCCGCGTAAGAATTGCAAAAGAAGACCAAAACTGTTTACATTTAGTTAAGAACGCATTTTGCTAGACCAAAAGTTACATATCACACGTGCATGAAAGAGAATAAATAGCACTTTTCTTCAAGCTTTAAAACATTTTTATTTCTATTCAGAATGACAAAACAGGACGTTTTCCGCTTGTATGACGTCACAACATTGCTGTGCTTGTCTGCTGTCTGATCCCATCCGTGTGCCTCGTTTGCCACTGCGAACAAATATACACACTCTTGGGATAAATATTATATTTTCTACTCATTATACTACTATATATGGGTATAGTATATACATGTACTTAATACATGGCGCAATAAATCCACTTGGGAATCCCTGCTTACAGAAGGAGATATCAATTTCCTGTTCCAAATGGCGTTAGACAGGGTGGCATTCTTACCGTTCGGCTATTTAATCGACCTGTGGCGATGGAGCGTGTACAGAAATGACACGAGGCCGGCGACATACAACAAGGACTGGTGGGACTTAAGGTACCACTAGCAAGGAACACCAGTAGCCGATTTCACCAACATTGCAAAGCATTCTTATCTAGCTAAGTATACTTTGAGGGAGTAATCATTTATTTACCCCGAAATGCAGTATTTCATATAGAACTAACGACTGCATATATGTGATGATTAAAAGCATGCAGAATTATTATACTGAATTTATTACATTATCACAGCCAAAATGGTTGTGATAATGTAATAAATTCAGTATAATAACAATTAATAAATTCATTCTTAAATTTAAAATTTCTCCCTCAAAGTGTGCTTAGTAAGATAAGTGTACTCAGAAATGTCTTAACCCTTAGAGGCTGGAAACGAAAATGTCGTCTGCTGTTGTTTTATATTTTGTTTTCATTATCAATAAAAACATGGTTTGACAGCACTTTAAAATCATGTTCATTGGAAATAATTCAAAAATGGAAAATATAACATAGACAGCAAACGACAAAATTGTATTCAGGAGTGTAAGGGTTAAGGACCCTTGTGACCCCTAATTATCATATGATTTATAAACATAATTGTTTCCTAAATGTGATGGGATAAACCCGTACAGTCAAACCTGTTAATAAAGGCCAGCCATGGGAAGTGAAAAATCTGGCCTTTGTTACTATATAAATGACCATGTGAATAAAGACCACCTGTGAGGTGGTCTTTATTCACAGGCTCATTTATATAGTAATTGTGCCATTGGGACAACACAAGTGTGGCTTTTACAGCCTGGGCCCGGTTGTTCAAAACACCAGTGAGCTTAACGGATGTTTTGAACAACCGGGCCCAGGTGATTGCTATTCGGAGGTGGTCTTTAGCACAGGTTCGACTGTTCTTTACATTATGTAACGTTTCCATTGTTATTTTATCCAAAACGGTGCATGGACTGGCTAGCTAGGCCAGCTAGTCCATATCAATGTGTTCAAGACATTGGCCAGTTTCCCCTCTTGTGACGTTTGACAAAGAACGGAAATGAAAAGCAGAACGTATTACACAATGTAGCTAACCATACGTAGATCATGCACTAATAAGTTAAATAACATAGCTAACCCGTATTAATGTGTGTGAGCCCTAGTCTTAAGAAATCATATTTCGTCAATGGTATTTAGTAACGTTTCACATGTTGCCCTTTTTGGAAAACTACGTGCGTATGTACTCACCATGTTATTATTAGATGTAGGTACCAAGGTATTGCCCCTCCCGTAGCCAGATCCGAGGACGACTTCGATCCTGGAGCAAATATCACATTCCCTCAAATACGCCGTACATCAGGTACTATAGGCTTATCTGTGGCTGTGACTGGATAAATGGGGCTTATGGTTTTGCGACCAGTGTAGATCCAGATCAATCCGCACAGTCTGATCAGGATCTGCACTGGTCGCAATCCATCAATGCAATCCGGTATGCGTCTATCAAGCAATATAGATCGCTATCAGACTACACGATTGTGCTACTTGTTCGAGAGGGGTTGGTAGCGTTACGGTCCCTATGGGGGCACTCGGGTAACATGGCCCTTATAGGGGCACTAAAATGGTCCAAATAGGGGCACTTATAAACATGTATTTTAAAGGCTTACATCGATATATAACACTGATAAGTGTATACAGGAACCATTGTATGTGCTACCAGTAACGTTACCACCAGTCGCATCTTGTATGATATAGAAGATGTACAGAAGTGCCCCTATTTGGACCATTTAAGTGCCCCTATACGGACCATGTTACCCGACTGCCCCTATATGGCCCAGTAACGTTACCACCAGTCGCATCTTGTATGATATAGAAGATGTACAGAAGTGCCCCTATATGGCCCAGTAACGTTACCACCAGTCGCATCTTGTATGATATAGAAGATGTACAGAAGTGCCCCTATTTGGACCATTTTAGTGCCCCTATACGGACCATGTTACCCGAGTGCCCCCATAGGGACCAGTAACGTTACCACCAGTCGCATCTTATAAAGTATCTAAATATCATACAAACAGGTGCCAGTATGCGTCACATATAACACAGTATAAGTATGATACAGTTGTCTTGGACTGTGCTGTTACGCAGGCTGATCTGGGACTGCGCTGGTGACAAATGCCGTCAGGTCCTTCCTTCATACTTGTTGGTACACATGCAATGGTTCCCTTATATACTACTTAGTGTTATACCACTTGATGAGAGCCTTTACATGACATGTCGCACTAGTACTTTGAGGCAGGCTGATCTGGGACTACAATGGTGACAAATGTCGTAAGATACTTTTCTCACCTGTTGTAGCACATACAATGGTTCCTGTATACACTTATCAGTGTTATATATATCGATGTAAGCCTTTAAAATACATGTTTATAAGTGCCCCTATTTTGGACCATTTTAGTGCCCCTATACGGACCATGTTACATAGTGCCCCCATACGGGACCGTAACGTTACCAACCCTATTGACTTGTTCAGGAGCTACATTGGTTACAAATCCCATAAGCCCCGTTTCTCCAGTCACAGCGACATTTCATAATCCAACATGTAGAGCATCATAACGTATATGTGGGTGTGACTAGATATATATGGCAACTGGGTTTTGTGATGAGTGTTGCATAGAGCTCCTGATAAAATAACACACTCCTGAAGCCTGGTTAAAGTCTACGCTGCTTGTTAGACGCTAAACGGGTGTTTCGTTGATGGAATGGTGAACAGTGCAGATCGTGATCAGACTGCGGATGTACAGGCTGATCTGGATCCACACTGATCGCAAATCCCATACACCAAATTTCTCCAGTCGCAGCTACATATTTCAAAGACAAACGGATGGCATGTAGCTGAAATATAGTTCAAAGCTATACAATGTACATTCTGGAGAGATGTTTGCAAACATTATAAACACTGATCAATTGATATAGGTAAACAAACAACATAATATGTAACACTTCATGCAAAATACGTATTGTATGTGTGGTTTGAACCAGAAAGCCCGCTATAGCGGTTTATACAAACAGTAACGAGCCGTCTCTTCCGGATCTGTACTTTTTCAAAGTATTTTAATATTTTTGAGAACAAAAATTACACCATTTTCATAAATAAACTAGTCTGAAAATCATTTTGTGACTGTTGGATTGGTTGCAGATTTGACATATCAAAATCCATTCCAGTTATTTAGGGGTGAAATGGTTAATGTATGGTCGGCTCTTCAATGGCTTATTCAATGACAAGTGTGTTTTTCCCGGCCAGTCCGGTTTCCTCCTACATTAATGACCGCCATTACGCCTTCATATGTGTCAACAGAAACCTTTGTATAAACTTGTTTGTAATCGTTGTAAAATACATAAAGTTTAAACTGGGTTAATGGTATCCAGTTAAAAACATGACCTACATGCCATTCATTGTACTGTTTATCTTTATTTGCAGATACTTTGTGAGTTATATCGTACAGTTCCAGTGGCAGAAGGCTTTGTGTGACGTCATACAGCACAAAGGCCCGCTCCACAGGTGTGACATATATCGTCATAAAGACGCAGGCACCAGGCTACGGTAAGAGACTTAGGTACAACACCATATACAATCCGATATTGTTACATGACTATGAGTGGCGATTCATGTCATAAGTACCGTTTCTAACGCGTTAGAGAAGTAACTATGTACCCTATATATAATTGCATACACAAATGTAGAAAAAATGGCTAAAGTAAAAGGCGATCTTTTTGTTACCAACTATTTTTTCGGCATGAAACTATCAACGTGCACATCATCAGATCGATTGACTGAAAAGTTTTAGAGGAGTAGTGTACACAAACTGCAGTTTTTCTGTTCGCCGCCCGCCCGCTCGCCGTGCGGTAAAACGTAATATGTGCCGGTTTTTTAAAACGGTCGTATAACAAAAGGTTTATTCTTAATATTTGATAAAATATTATATTATTACAGCATTCATTGCTTATTGTAGGAATGAATGGCCTTTTTGTGGAATTTATCGGGGTATAAACTTTGGAAAAGTCGCGGGAATACTGGACGAAGGCCGGAAGGCCTCGTCCAGTATTCCCGCGACTTTTCCAAGATAAATTCAAGAAAAAGGCCATTCATTCCTTATAATTCCAGCATTTGAAATAAATTCATCAAGAAAATGTGTTTATTTTCCGTTTTCTTAAGAATTATTTTAACTGCGCCTCACGGTTACGGAAGGTAGTTCGGCGTGGGAGTTTACTGGGATATAAATTTTGGACAGATACTTGCTACGGGCCAATCAAATGTTAGGGAATTGTGTAAATATTTGTGCTTAAATTATGACAGCCGTATACTGAGGGCAGGTTTCGTGAAACAGTCGGTAGTACTAGTAGTATGCATCTTACTTGAAGTTTGTCCTTCGTTTCCGTACTACATGTACTTGTACGTAAACGAGGAACACATACGTTGCGTATACGTAACATGTTTTACTGGTATTATGCCTGTTTACAGTGGAACATCTCTCAAGCGGACACCCAGGGAACATCCCATGTTGTCCGGTTTAGAGAGGTTCCACTGAAATAAATATAGAGGATATTCATATTTTGGCAACGAATATGACATACACGTTCATCAAGTGGTGTGGAATGTCCATATTTCACGAGTGCCGTTAAGTCCATATTTCACGAGTGCCGTTAGCGAGTGAAATATGGACATTTCACACCACGAGATGAACATATATGTCATATTCTTTGCAAAAATATGAATATTCTATTTATTATATACCGCTTCATTGAAATTAGCAGTTTTTTAGACTGTATACGGTAATGAATGCGTATTTGCAGCCTATTTGCAGTCCGGCACTGCAGGTGCGCGTTATGAATATAGATAGCGGAAGTAGTCGTATTTTCACCGGAAGATGTTTATTTCATCGATGAGAACATATGAATTGTTTTATTTACATCGTATAACTATGTATTTCATGGGTAGGTATATCATACATTGGGTTACGCAACATAGGAGATACAATATACACATAATAATTAATAACAGCATAAACAAATACGATAAAGAAGCGGATCAAGTGTGGTTGTACGTGTCATTGGAGCTATGGAGCTTATGGACTTTGCGACCAGTGTAGATCCAGATCAGCCTGTGCATCCGCACAGTCTGATCAGGATCTGCACTGTTCACCATTTCATCAATGAAACACCTGCCATGCTTCAAACAAGCAATGCAGATCGTTATCAAGCTATTGGAGTGTGCTATTTGATCAGGAGCTACACTGGTCACAAATCCGATAAGCCCCATTTATCCAGTAAATTAATATTATCATATGTGCCATACAGGGGCGACAACCTCTGAGTGTCGGCGATCTCAGTATAACCATGAATTATGTCAACCTTGTACGGGAACACGATATCAATAGAATACTTCTGATAAAGTTGGTGTCCCACTAATTAGACACAACATGCTTTATTTACAGTATTAAATAAGTGCAAATTTGTGTAACTATTACATTAGTTTTAAACGTTACGAGTGTCCGCTATTGAGATATACTCATATATTAATCATTGAATTACTGACACAAGCGCGCTGTTGTATCATACTATGTTGATATGCAAATGAGGCAAGACAGTTTTAAATTATTTATATCCATTAAATATTCGTCACATGAATAAATATTTTATCGACATAAAAAAAAAGTACGATCATTGCACATCAAAACATAAATATAGAGAATAAATAGTTGGTTCCATTAACCTTGTAAGGAACCACAGTTATCGCCCCGTGCATTCAAGATTGGCAATTACGTTTGACATAAAAAAATATATAATTTTAATGCCAATTAACACGTCTGGTAATTGTAACTGAACGTTTATTTTGCACGACAAATGTCATATCTAAAGAATGGATGAATAACGATATGGTTTTCCATATTACAACCATGGGTGTGGGAGTCCATGTTTAAATACAAAATGTGTATGCAATATGTGAATCGCCATGGGATAGCGAATGATCAACAAGCGATTAAAAGTCCGAATCAAGCTACGTAATCGCTCAGTCAAATTAATCCTTTCATCCCAATTACTTTTAAACTGGCTATATCAAGGTGTATGATCACGTGGTACTAATAACAACAAGTACCGATTCAAAGTACATATTCTTTTATAGTAGCCTTATTACGTAACGGATTTTGATGAAATATGGCGCATCAAACGCGTCTCGTTAAGCTGCATTTAGTTGTCTCTGTACGTTGTAGACACGGAAATCGATTCTTCGCAAAAACGACATAAGTCTGTGCCGAACTCCTTGGACGACCAACTGCAGCTAATGAAGACGCGTTTGCTGCACCATATTGCATCAAAATCCGATCCATATTAAGGAAAATATCAAATAACACTTACTTTGGAGTGGGCGACGTTATTGTTGTTGTAACCACGTGATCATGCACCTTGTATATTGTGCAGGGTGATTTTATTAAGTGGTGTATATTACAGTGTATCCTCTCTGAATGGACACATACCACACTATGAATGTTCAAGTATTACAGTGTTTATGGTACGTCATATCTAGTGATAATGAATTTGTGTAATGTGCAAAGCACTGGAATGTGTCTAGTATTGCTTACATACCTGAATCTCAGTGGAAACTCTCTAAACCGGACACCCTGGGAGGTCCCCAGGGTGTCCGGTTTAGAGAGGCTCCATTGTATACGTGCGTACAATACAACAGAGAAATGCTGGATATGGGACGGTCTCGGCCCTGGGGCGAGGCCATGGAAAGGCTGACGAAATTCACAGACGGCGAGTCGACCAGAATGAGCGCCGCGCCACTTCTGGAGTATTTCCGCCCTTTGCAGGTAACGGAATGGTTGACTAATTCAAGGTGCATGATCACGTGGTTATAACAACAACAACAACAGTGGCTGAAAGTGTTGAACTCTTGAAAATATTATTTAACATTTTCCTTAATATGAAACGGATTTTGATGACATATGGCGCAGCAAACGCGTCTTCGTGAGCTGCATTTGGTGGTCCAGGGAGTTTGACCCAGACTTATGTCGTTTTTGCGAAGAATCGATTTCCGTGTCTCCGACATGGACATCGATTCTTCGCAAAAACGACAGAAGTTTGGGCGAAAATACAGAGACCACCAAATGCAGCTTAACAATACGCGTTTGATGCGCCATATTTCATCAAAATCCGTTACTTAATAAGGACACTATAAAATAATACGTACTTTGAATCAGATGGATTCTGGAAATTTCAGTACTTGTTGTTGTTGTTAGCACCACGTGATCATACACCTTGTAAATGTACGTTGCGAAATTGTAACAAAATACTAGAAGTACAGTAACAAGGATATAGTGTTCACTTGGCGGCCGTCTTGAAAGCTTACACTTCACGGGAAATAGGGGACATTGTGAATATGATTGCCAACGAGCGCGCTCACAATACCCATAATAACGTACCTTAGTGCATATCAACTATGTAAAGACGATATGGAACATTTGCTATCATTTTCAATTATGAACAGATACGACAATGAAATAAATGACAGTGACGTATATCTAAATTAACCCTTTGAACCCGAAATCCCGCTATATCGGTTTATGCAAAAAGTGCAGATCCAGATGAGCCGGCTCGTAACGAGCCGTCTCATCAGGATCTGCACTTTTTGAAAGTAATTTTAATATTTTTGAAAACAAAAACACCCCCTTTTCATAAATGGACGAATCTGAAAATCATTTTGTGACCATTGGATTGGTCGGAACATTAGCATATCACAGTCCATTCCAGTTACTTAGGGTTGAAAGGGTTAAACACAATGGGAATTCCAGCGTGTCTGGTTTAAAGGTACTTGCCTACTCAGGAATTACATAAGTGTAATTGTGTCACTATTCCACCAGTTATAAAAATTACGAGTGCCCGCTACACACCATGTATTGGCATTATTATACATTTTATATCAGACGTACATTTCCACACTGATATCAGGGGCGATAACCTTGTTTCCTTAAAATGTTAACGGACATTACTATTTATTGGCTGTATTTATTGTTTGATGCGCAATAATGATACTTGATAATCTGTCGTTTTTTGCAGGCGACGCATTTAATTAGTATAAATAAGTTTTTCTTAAAACTATCGTGTCTCATTTACTATTATTATAGCGGGCACTTGTAATTTTTAGAACTGATGGAATAATGCTACGATTATACACTTATTTAAGTCCTATAAAGAACATGTGTGCCTACTGAGTGGGCATGTACCTTTACAAGGTGTATGATCACGCCGTTTCCGAACCCGATTTTCCGACGTGACGTAATCTGTGACGTCATTTTTACAGTATATTTGCATTAAAATCTTCTTAACAAACGGACGGATTTTGATGATATGTAACGCACCAAATACAATGGCATATGTGTTTGATTGTTCTTTACAATAACTTTCACAAAGAATCGAGTACTGTTTATTTCTTACATGCACGTGCTCTAGTGTTTATTTTCATTTACGGTAACCGATTCTTCGTAAAAACGACATAATTATGAGATTAAAGCCGCCGATACAATAAAGTGTAACGTGTACCGCATTTGCTGCCGTATATTTCATAAAAATAAGTCATTCCATTAGCAAGATATTAAAGGAAATCTACTGTAAACACATCTAAAAAACATGACGTCATGCCGTTCGGAAACCTCGTGATCCCCCACCTTGCTTTAACCCTATGAACCTGAAAGCCCGCTATGATAACGGTTTATGCAAACAGCGCAGATCCAGATGAGAAACGAGCCGGCTCATCAGGATCTGCACTTTTTTAAAATAATTTTCTACCCTTTTGATAAATGTACTAGTTTGAAAAGCATGATGATTGTATTGGCTGCAACATTAGCATATACAAATCCATTTCAGTTACTTGCGGGTTAACGGGTTAAAGGATTTGTTTTCAAAACAGGAATCACTTGTACTGCTTCAGGTATGGCTGGAGAAAGAGAACAAACGAACGGGGGAGGCTATATCCTGGGACGGCGGATGTCCCAATCTCCCCATGCCAGGGGTAGGATCGACGGGCGTACGTACACACGGACAGCCGGACACCGCACTGGTGCAGTCTGTAGTACTGGGCCTACTCCTGCTGCGTTACTACATATAACTGGGAGGTCGAAGGTTCCAGTTTGTGAGCTACTTAAATACATGGTACCAACTGACTGTCTGTCTGATGCCTGGCGTATATGACGGAATTTGGGAAGGACAGTGCCCGTTTCACTAAACTATGTATGGTAAAAAGAAATCGTTAAGTTAACGTGGTTTCAGAATGCTGCCGTTTCCAGCCTACATGATAAGTAACTCTGTGTACAGATCCCCTATAAGGTTCGACAATTCCAGCCGTGTATATTGAGAATAGTAGGTTCCTGCTATGAACGAGAAAAATATCTGGCAAGGCTTAGGAAACGGGATGGGCGAGGCTCTGCCGAGCACATCCCGTTTCCGTGCCGCGCCAGATGTTTCCCATTCACGGCACTAAACTACTATTCTATGTATCCCGTCAACACCTGCAAATGGCTTTAAAATGCAAAAACAAATAACTCCAGCCACCGCACATATTCATACGCAGTGATTAGGTCGTATCGACAGGATATCAAAAAGGTTTCACGGCACTGTGTTTCACGGCACATACTCCTCACTGTGTTGACTGGATACATTACAGTAAAACCTCCCGAACGGCCACCTCTCTGCAACAACACCTTCTCTATAACAGCCGCTATTTTATATCCCAAACGGATCATTTCCTCTATATCTAACCCTTAGACTCATGAGCACGAAATTGTCGTCGCTGTTGCTTTTACCTTCTTTCTCAACAAGTCATGTGTAGGTGTTGACGGGATAAATAGAATAGTAGGTTATTCTCTATATTAGTAGTAATGTATATGAAACACATCGAGCAAGTTATCCAAAATATGGAACATAAAATATGCATATACGAACACATGTATAGCGATAATGTGTCAAAACAACAGCATGATTACCGTGACAGAGTGCGTGTTGCAACCGTTACACACTGGGTTGGTTTGATGTAATGGTGTTTAACGGCCTATCAGGAGCTACCGTCATTTAAGGCCGGGCCAATGGGTTCGATTCCGTATTTAACCTGCTGCATTGGGGGGGGGGGGGGAGGATCCCAAAATCAGAACAGAATATTTACATCGAATTCAGTCCTGAAATTAGAATAACCTGGCATGGTGCCAAGTCCATACCGCACCAAAGTCACTTGGCCCTTTCCCCTAAAAGTAATAGGATTATAGTCTGTTCCACGAAAGCTGCCCAACTTTCACGGCCATATAAACAATTCGAAGACTCCAAAACCTAGCTAGATAGCTTGGAAATGATATAACTAAGAAAAAAAAGTTAAATTTTAAAAATCGGTCCAGTATTTCTCCGTGAAGATGTCTATGGGGATTTAACATGGGGAAATTTTGTTTTCGCAATAAAATCAATATTTGACCAAATTTCACGAAATGAAAAGAAGGCTCATTCTTAAATTTTCATTTAATTTAATATTATCGAAAAAAATATGGTTTTTGAATTGTTTATATGGCAGTAAAATTTGGGCAGCTTTCGTGAAACAGACTATAGGTATAATCGTATTACTCATATTAGGGGTATATCCAGTGCAACTAGCATATACAAGAATGCCAAAAGACGAACATGAGGGCCAAACCAGGTCTGCGGTCGGGATTCCGGTAACGATCGTTAAATTACACATGACATGCTACCAACAACCACCACAGACACTGCGGTGAAGTTTGAAATGTCGTAAAGGCGCACATGTATGACTGTATGACCACGACTGTATACTACAGCCAGGATTCGTTCCTGATTCCACAAACGAACACTTTTCCACGTGAAACATGCAGCAACAGTGCAAACAATTTGTTAAATACCACACTGCATATCTTCCGGAGGAGCGATCACAGATTTTCGATAAAATTCAACATTGACACAAATGTGGCTCTGACTGGAGAAATGGGGCTTATGGATTTTGTTACCACTGTAGATCCAGATATGCATGTACATCCGCACAGTCTGATCTGGATCTGCACTGTCCGGCATTCCATCATTGAAACATCCGTCATACATCTAGCAAGCAATCAGGCTAGATGAGCTATTTGATCAGGAGTTACGCTGGTCATAAATCACAAAAACCCCATTTCGCCAGTCCCAGCCACAAATGAGATACAAACAACAATATGGTGACGTCGTGTATTTCACAGTATGCTAGTTATATTTGTACAGTGAAACCTCGCTAAACCGGACACACTGGGAGGTCCCCAGGGTGTCCGGTTGAGCGAGGTTTCACTGTAAATCAGCCATTTGATTATTCCGATCCATAATTGTGTGCTATGCGATTGCGAACATACTATTCACCCGAGATAAATGACCAAGAAACCCATCAACATAATTATGATCACATACGTTTCTTGTTGTCCGGTTTAGAGACGTTCCACTGTACATAGTAAAGCATGTTGTCAAGTTGTTCAGAAAAAAATGTCGTGTATTTTTTAAAACTAATAAACATGTTATATCCTTTAACCCTTTGAACCCGAAAGCCCGAAACCCGAAAGCCCGAAAGCCCGATATAGCGGTTTATGCAAAAGTTACGAGCCGGCTCATCTGGATCTGCACTTTTTGCAAGTAATTTTCATAATTTTGATAATAAAAAGACACCCTTTTCATAAATGGACTAGTCTGAAAACAAGTTTGTGACGGTTGGATTGGTTGCAAAATTAACATATTAAAATCCATTCCAGTTACTTAGGGGTGAAATGGTTAATGTAACTGTCGTGTATTTTTCAAACTAATAAACATGTTACATGCATAGTATGTACATTAACATTTATTTCCTTGGAAGTCGCCGCCGTCACAGCTGTAACAGTGTCGGTGTAATTTTGAGAAGACATACAACCTCGCAAACGACGTCATAATGATTGAGACACGCCATGTGATTTTATACCTACGGAGATCTGCGTAATTGCATGAAATACGTTTACAAAATTTGCAATAGTTTCCGTAAATGGCGTCAGAAGTTGACGTAATTTAAAGAGTACATGCGGAATTACGGAATTTGCTCAACTTTTGACTTTATTTTATGAAAAAATATTGTAAATTTTGTAAACGTATTTTTATGAAATTATGCAGATGTCCGAAGGTAAAAAATCACATGCCATGTCAATGGTCTAGTAACATAAGGTCGTAAGTGCTATGCTTTAGCATGTATATACATGTATGCTTTAGCATCGCACTTACGACCTTATGTTACTAGACCATCGATGTCTCATGTGGCTGTCACTGGAGAAATGAGGCTGATGGGATTTGTGACCAGTGTAGCTGCTGATCCAATAGCACACTCGTGTAGTCTGACACCGATCTATATTGCTTGTTAGAAGAAAGACGGGTGCTTCATTGATGGACTGGTGAACAGTGCAGATCCTCATCAGACTGTGCGGATGCACAGGCTGATCTGGAGCTACACTGGTCACAAAACCCATAAGCCCCATTTTTCCAGTCGCATTCACAATTTATTCTAGAACGGTAAGGAAACCAATTTTATAATGAAGCAATTTTACAGTAAAGGTTATCGGTATTTAAGTAGCCTATCATTACATCGTATAATATCAATGTTCAATATTAGTGTAAAATGAACATACATTTCCCTTGTTTAACACATGTATCCCCTACTTATAGACACGTGTTATAGTGTAAACACATGCACAGTTTGAATACAGAATCATACATTTCGCATTCAATAACGTATTCCAAAACGCCACTTCAAAGGTGAAAATATTAAATGTTTTAGTCTCAGCAGCAATATTCATATTGATATAGTACTAGTCTGTGTCTGTCCAAACAGCATAGTTTTATTTGATCATCAAATACATGTTGTTCGATTAATATATCAATACTAGTCTGATCCCAATCTATATTGATAGAAGAATGACGGATGTTTCATTGATGGAATGGTGAAAAGTTCAGATATTGACAGACCATTTTTCCAGTCACAGTCACATATGTAGAGATACCCTGATCTATCCAAGCGTATCGCATCAAAATGTAAATGCTTGGATTTAACGACGGCACTAGCTCGATGACCTTGCGTGTCGTCTCCCAAGAAGAAGAGAAAGACAGGAGGTGGCTACAGAGGAAACCGGCCCCAGGGAGCCTAGCTCTTATGGAATAGTCCCTTCTCAGTGGTTCTTTAACGTGCCCAGACACTCCATTTAAAGCCCCCACTCGAAAAGACTAGTAGAACAGGAAATAAAAAGTATCTCAGAAATACGAAATACCGACGCCCTGGCCGAGAACCAAACCCGGGTCGCCAGCGTGGCAGTCCGACGGTGTTACCCCTTTTCCACGGTCTGCTCTTCGCATCAAAGTTGAAGCGTTCAGTGGAGTTATCACCCTTATTCCACTGATCCCTTCAATTGTGAGACCGATTTTGTCAGCAAGATCTGTAATATAATTATGTATATTTATTATATACTTACCCATGAAATACATAGTTATACGATGTAAATAAAAGTTATATGTTCTCATCGATGAAATAAACAAATTCCGGTGAAAATACGACTACTTCCGCTATCTATATTCATAACGCACATCTGCAGTGCCGGACTGCAAATAGGCTGCAAATACACATGCATTACCGTATACAGTCTAAAAGACTGCTAATTTCCATGGAGCGGTATATAATAAATAGAATATTCATATTTTTGCAACGAATATGACATATATGTTCATCGAGTGGTGTGAAATGTCCATTATGGACATTTCACACCACTCGATGAACGTACATGTATATGTCATATTCGTTGCAAAGATATGAATATCCTCTATGTATACATATCGTTAAGTAGTATTACATGTAGGGATCACAGGTTGAAGTAACATACCAAGGCCTACAAATGCATTACAATTACAATGTACATAAAAGTATCAATAAGTGAAGAAAACTAAGTTAAACAATGTGTTTACTCTCTATTATAACACATTGTGTTCTAACAGAGAGCCAACATTTTTCTTCAACTGATGTTTTGCCACTTATTGATACTTTTTAGGTCTATGTAATGTATTTATAGACCTTGGTCCGTTACTTCAACCTGTGGTAGGGACAGATACATAACGTAATCTGATTTTATTGTGGTCATTGAACATTTGAACAACACAGGTTTGTACATTGTATGAAGCCCGTGAGCCCATGACGGCAGAATGTATGCTGTCATTGAAGGAGTGTTCATTAATGAATGTGTATTCGCTATAGATATACATGGCTGGCTGAAACGTACACAGTTTAGTCTTAATCCGTGATCAAACTGCGTGACCATCCACGCAGTTTGATCACGGATTAAGACTAAACTGTGTACGTTTCAGCCAACAGGGCGATACGCGGTATATGGGTCACGACAGTACCGTTTCTCACGATGTGTCTTCTTTATCGGTGCATGTAATCGTAACAGTTGATGTGTAAAAACTATAAATCACCCATGTGCTAGGTAAGGGTTAATATATCACGAGGTAAGTATATTTGAATATTACATAATAAATAGAGAATAGTAGGTTAGTGCCGTGAATGGGAAAAAAATATCTGGCAAGGCTCAGGAAACGGGATGAGCGAGGCTCTGCCGAGCACATCCCGTTTCCGTGCCGCACCAGATATTTTTCCCATTCACGACACTAACCTACTATTCTATTTATCCCGTAAACACCTACAAATGGCTTTAAAATGCAAAATAAATAGCATATTCATACGCAGTGAGTAGGTCGTGTTGACAGGATATCAACAATGTTTCACGGCACTTTGTTTCACGGCACATAAGCACTGTGTTGACGGGATAATTATATAATATACCTATCCGGCCAGAAACTGACAGGTATGAACACATTCCCGTCGCAGAGAGAGCCTGTTTTCATTGCCTTAGTTTGTTTGTTTACTTGTGTTTAACGGCCTATCAACAGCTAAGGTCATGTAAGGCCGGGCAAACGGGTTCGATCGCGTTTTAACCTGCTGCATTGGGGGTGGGGGGGGGGGGGTCCACGAATCAGAAGGGAATATTTACATCGAGAAAAAATATATTCAGCCTTGACATTAGAATAACCTGACCTGGTGCCAGATCCATACTACACCAAAGTCACTTGGCCCCTTCCCCTAAAATAGGATTACAAATAATCGTAATACTCACATAAGGGATATAACCAGATTCAACTGTCACATACAACATGCCAAAGACGTATGAAAGGGCCAAACCAGGTCTGCAGTCGGAATTCCGGTAAGGCGGAACCCCGATCGTTAAATTACATATCGCATGCTCCCACCTGCCACCCACTCATTGCCTTAGTTCTGAGTCGTTGTCGAGTCAGAAAAACATGTCAGTGTTGAATGTTCACTGACTGAACGGCTAAATCTACGAAGACGGTGACATCGGCAGGTGTTGATATTCAATTCTCCGGGGTATCCGCGCTTTATCTAGTCAAAATCGCTGCAGTAGTTGCTGAGAATTAAAGAAAGTATTGTCTGAAGTGGAGGATTTGTCTTACCTGTGCACCCCATCCAAACGGCAGGTGCCCGTTACGAACTATACCCACCAGGTCATAGGTTTGCCGTTCATTACGAACTTGTGTCGCAGCTCGTCTAAACTTTTTAACCAGCAGCTAATCGGAAATGGATTCCTTTCACAATAGACATGATAGACAACGAAATGTGCCCAGGTATTGTCACGGCGCAAATAATTGGTCGATATGTAATAAACAGAATATAACAGTCGTGATAATTTAAAGTTATATGCCCACGTGCCATGTTATAATATAGGAGGCATATTTTTGTTCGTCCATTCGTTATATATGACATTGTTCGGGTAAAATAAACAGTCATTAACCATTTCCCGACGATATTATTAGCATTATTATACTTCGTATGTCACGGTACGTAACTCACTATGGGGAGAAAATGTGTATTCTTGCCCGGCTAGCTCAGTTGGTTAGAGCGATGGTACGGTAATTCATAGGTCCCCGATTCGAGCCTTGGGTAGGATATGCATCTTTCTCACCCTGTGACATTTGGCGCCCAACGAGGGACCGTGACTGATAAATACTGCCCAAAATGTACCAAAAATATGGATTTCAGAGGCGAATTAAATATAGAATTCGGGGACGAATTCCAATTTGGCGGGGGAGTATGTCACGGTACGTAACTCACTATGGGGATAAAATGTGTATTCGAGACCGGCTATCTCAGTCGGTTAGAGCGATCGTACGGTAAACCAGAGGTCCCGTGTTCGAGCCCCGGGCCGGAGCACATTTTTCTCACCCTGTGACACGTATATCAAACATGAATTTCCACACATAATTCAGGGGCGATAACCGTGTTTCCGTAAAATGTTAACGGACATTAGTATATTTATTCTCTGTATTTATTTATTTATGTGTTGATATGCTCATACTTTATAATCTGTCGAAAATATATAACATTTTTCAGGTGACGCATTTCATTAGTATAAATTTAAAAAATATCATGCCTCATTTGTATATGAAAACAGCCTGATACCACCGCGCGTTACTATCAGTAAAATAAATATTACTAAATTACTATTACTATTACTAAATGATTGTATCTGTATAGCGGGCACTCGTAATGTTTACAACTGGTGGAATAGTGGCATAATTATACACACAGATTATTTTGTGTGATCATTGCACATGAACAAATAAATACAGTGACTAGTTGTAATGTCCGTTAACATTTTAAGGAAACACAGTTATCGCCCTTGACAGCATTGTGGAATTGTCCGTCTGATATAAAATGTACAATAATGCCAATCAATACGTGGGGTTATGGTGAATGAATGTTTAGTTTGCCAGAAAATGTCTTAGATGATATCTCAAAAATAATCTACATGGTGTGCCTACTGAGTGGGCATGCACCTTTAATTCCAATAAAGAACATTGTGTGCCTACTGAGCGGGCAGGTGCCTTTAATACAATGCATGGTTTCTATTAAAGCCATTTATTGTGTACAAAGGAAACTCAATATATATCGTTTATTATGCAATCAATAAAGTCGTTTACTAAATGCCATATCATATTAGATCATCACTCGTATATGTGCGAAGCCACGTCCTGTGCGAAAACAGGTACAATTACATTTACTCCATTAGGATTTAATATATAATAACCAGTTTAGCCCAATAAGCACACGCCATAACTGAACATTTAAATAGTATGTATACTTTCTATTTTATAAAGATACACATTTGAAGGAAAATTTTCACTCGCACGTTTATTACACTCACTGGAGTTGAATACTCACACACATTTCCACAAACACAAATCTGCCCAGTCGACAAGTAAATCATCAGTTGCCCCCCCCTAAGGAAGCTTCGCCATTTGCACCGGTAATGTGACCTTTATTTAGTTCCAGGTTGATGCATTTTAGTAAGTATTTATTTATTTGTGTGCGAGTTTACGTCTTTCAAGAAAGAGCGTCGTTTGTACATACGCATGAGGGATATGGATTGGTTGTGATAATCGACACAATACGGGTTATTGGGGCATAGCAACAGTAGGCAGGTAGATGAAGATGAACGTGTTGTTGTTGTTGTTGTTATAGTATGACTGAATTTCAGCCGCTGATTTTTCGACCCAACCAATTATATCTACAGCCACAGGTTGTGTATATTATTTCGGCACACCTCGGTTGACAATTACCTGTTCTTTGTGTATGTGCTTACGGACGGATTTGTTTAACCCTTTGAACCCTAAATCCCGCTATATCGGTTTATGCAAAAAGTGCAGATCCAGATGAGCCGGCTCGTAAGTAATTTTAATATTTTTGAGAACAAAAACACCCCCTTTTCATAGATGGACGAATCTGAAAATAATTTTGTGACCATTGGATTGGTCGGAACATTAGCATATCACAGTCCATTCCTGTTCCTTAGGGTTGAAAGGGTTAATGATTTGGAGATTGTTTTACTTAATATACCATTTGCTCTAATGTCTGTTTCACGAAACCTGCCCAAATTTTATGGCCACATAAACAATGCAAAAACAATATTATTTTCGATAATATTAAATTTTATCAAAATTGAAGAATGAGCCTTCTTTTTGTTTCGTTAAATTTGGTCAAATATTGATTTTATTACGAAAGTTAAGTTTTCTATGGGAATTTAACATGGGGAAAAAAGAAGTAGAGAAACTAGAAGAGGAGCCGAAAAACGAAAAAATTTGGAAATTGATTCTGAAATCTAGCTAGATAGCTTGGAAATTATCTAACTAAGAAAACAAAAGTTACATTTTGAAAACCGATCCGCAATTTCTGAAATTATAAAAAAAATCCCCAGATCAAATCCCCATAGACATCTTCACAGAGATGGGCATTTAGCATGTGGAAATTGCTTGTTCGCAATAAAATCAATATTGGACCAAATTTCACAAAATAAAAAGTAGGCTCGGTTCGACGATTATCATGGATGTTTTCACCGTACCTTGTAACTTTATAGTTTTGAGACGAGGACAAGGCGTATCAGGGCGATGGCGGAGATGTTGCTAGCGGACCGGGGTGGCGCCACCATGCGGACAATGGATGTCGGGGGAGGCTACTGTGTACCATGGGTATACAAAGACCCGGCGGAAATCAAACACATATTTGATAATATTACAAACATTTCCTGTCGTCATGATGATGTCATGATTGCGTCGTATCCCAAGACAGGTATGTGGGAAATACTGAAATACTTATACAATGTATGCCTATATTACCAACAGATTTATTGTGTTAGTCGAAAGTGAGATATATTGTCACAGGCGCCATCGTCGTCGTCGTTGTCATCGTCGTCGTCATAGGAGTCAACATTCCCTCGCGTTGAATGTTATCCAGCTTATCTAGTATTTTTCTTATGACGTTGAGCTTCAACTTCGCGTCAACAATTTTGGACTTGCGTCAAACTCTTAAATTTATCCCGTCAACACAGTGCGTATGTGCCGTGAAACACGGTGCCGTGAAACATGTTTGATATCTGTAAATACGACTTAATCACTGCGTATGAATATTTTCGATGACTTGGGTTATTGTATTGCATGTTGATGCCATTTGTAGGTGTTGACGGGATAAATAGAATAGTAGGTTAGTGCCGTGAATACGAAAAATATCTGGCGCGGCACGGAAACGGGATGTGCTCGGCAGAGCCTCGCCCATCCCGTTTCCTAAGCCTTGCCAGATATTGTTTTCCCATTCACGGCACTAACCTACTATTCTCTATATCTCCTGATCTGTTAGTCGGATACTTACCAAAAATAACATATACATGTAGCTTCCTCATATTGAAGGTTAACCAGATAAGGAATTAGTAATTGAGTATTGTCATTCTATCATTTCTGAAGCAATTGGGTATTTCAAATTTTTAATTGGGTAAAATAAAATCACACTACTGTTTACACATTAACAGACAGCAATTATTGAATAGTTTGCTTCGAAATGAAAACATATCTTGGCATTTCATTAGAATTGTCTCCTTGGAGACAATTCTAATGAAATACCAAGATGTGTTTTCATGGAAAATAAGAAAAATATGCTATATTTATGGTATTTTTATTGTTTTCTGCAGCATGATCTACGTACCCTAAAATTTGTATTGCTTTTTGATATGTGCTACTTCTGATTTCAGTTGGGTTTTTTGGCAATTTTAATTGGGTATTTAAGCAAATACGCATCTTATCTGGAGCGCTGGTTAACCACTCAGTATCATTCGTCTGACATTGACCTTGGTGACCTCGTCCTTCGCATCAACAATGTTGGACGCACTTTTAAATGTTAAATAGTACCGTTCTTCGTAAATGCCGTCCTCGCATTGATCACTATCCACCCAATGTCATTCTCGTGACCTTGACATTGATGACATTAACCTTGACATCAACAATTTTGGATATACATGTACGTCCGAATGTTAAATGTTTCCTGATCCGTTACTCTGATTTGCCAAACGTAATCAATAGCTTTTTCAGTTTTTGATAATGACCTTTTTGACATTGGCCGTCCTGGCTGAGACACTAGTTGAAGATCACCTGGCTGCGACCGTATATTCAGTAGGAACTCAGATGAAACACATGTGCCATAAAAGCAATTTTAAAGTGGTGTGTTGCCATCTTGTATCACTAGACGTATTAAAGTTTGTAATCGCTATATAATCTACGGAACTTGGTGGTGGGGTAATGTTTTCGAATGGGCCATCTACTGGGTTTAACGCTATATAGTCTAACATAAATCGGTGGGTGGGAGTAACGTTTCAATGGGCCATTCACTTGGTGCGGTATGGACCTGGCACCAGGTCAGGTTATTCTAATTTCAGGGCTGAATATGTTGTATCTCGATGTAAATATTCCGTTCTGATTTTGGGATTTTCCCCCCAATGCAGCAGGTTAAAACGGGATCGAACGTGTTTGCCCGGCCTTACATGACCTTAGCTGTTGATAGGCCGTTAAACACCAATAAACAAACAAACAAAACAAACAATGGGCCATTCACTGGGTGCTATGTCCGAGTCCTCCACTTTCTCTTCGAACATAACTTCTAGGTACGAACTGGATATTCGAGATAGCCATGATGATTCTCCGAGGCGACTCTTCATGTGTAGAACTCAACAAAGTACAGACCATGTTGGAAATCAGGTCCGCACAGGAAATAGAAGAAATTCCGTCTCCCAGGGTCCTCAATTCACATGTAAATTTACGGTAAGTTTGTATCATCCATTCAGTGCAGACTCTCATCAGATGATGTATGCATCTGTACCGAATCGGACTTTCGGTAAACTTTTCCTAGCACAGCTTCGGACCACATTGTGCGCATCCGGACAGGATGCTCACACTGTGGTCTGAAGCTGTGCTAGGAAAAGTTTACTGAAAGTCCGATTCGGGATGCACACACTGTGATCCGAAGCTGTGCTAGGAAAAGTTTACTGAAAGTCCGATTCGGGATGCGCGCACTGTGTTCCGAAGCTGTGCTAGGAAAAGTTTACCGAAAGTCCGATTCGGGATGCGCACACTGTGGACCGAAGCTGTGCTAGGAAAAGTTTACCAAAAGTCCGATTCGGGATGCGCACACTGTGGTCCGAAGCTGTGCTAGGAAATGTTTACCGAAAGTCCGATTCGGGATGCGCACACTGTGGTCCGAAGCTGTGCTAGGAAAAGTTTACTGAAAGTCCGATTCGTTTTTTTAGACTGTATGCGGTAATGAATGTGTATTTGCAGCCTGTTTGCAGTCCAGCACTGCAGGTGGGCGTTATGAATATAGATAGCGGAAGTAGTCGTATTTTCACCGGAAGATGTTTATTTCATCGATGAGAACATATGACTTTTATTTACATCGTATAACTATGTATTTCATGGGTCGGTATATAATAAATGCAGAATAATCATATTAAATCAACACAGACACCTGTTAGATTATACGTATGGCATAATCATATCACAATACATTGAAGCTGTACTGACCACCTAACATGTTTTTGGCAGTCTCGTTTGTATATTGATTAATCTTATAGTAGGTATTAACAAAGCCATGGGTAGCTAGTTTTCTGTGGAACGCAAAACAATGTGTCGTTTAAAATCTGCGAGGAGTCGTTCTTCTGACTCATCGCAATTATTACACAGTCGTTATAAAAACAAGCCCCACCCATACAAATTCATACGCGTAAACATTTTGTTCGAAAATATCTTTCAGAAATGTAATAAATAATATCCTCTATGTAATACACAGTGAATGCCAATAGTATTCAATACAATCACAAGACACACATGCGTTACAGATTCCTGCCGAAAGCTTTACAAAAGAAGCGGATCAAGACGATACTGATCGTGAGGAATCCCAAGGACACGGCCGTCTCCTTCTATAACCACCAAAGGGGATTCGAGGTGTACGACTACAATGGGAAGTGGGACGACTGGCTACCTTTGTTTACTGGCGGAGAGCGTGAGTATATATGTCCTGCGGGTGAAAGAAGGGCCGTATGCCATTTTCAAGTTGTGTATTTTTCGAATTTACGTACATTCACGTGTATCATGAGAATATGAGAGAAGCCATGTGACGTTGTACCTAGAAAGATGCGCGAGTATCCATTAAAAATAATTACAAAATTTACTTTATTTTCCGCAAATGACGTTGAAAGTAGACGAAATGGAATATAATTCCGCATTTGCTACGACAATTCCGTCAACTTCCAACGTCATGTGCATAAAATATCACAATTTCTGCAAATATTTTTCAGATACAAAATCACATACTTTAGCAGTCTGAGAGTAACATTTGCATGGCGAGTTGTTTGCTTATGAACACATGATGAACGTGAACTTGAAAGTACAGTGGAACCTCTCTACACCGGACACCCTGGGAGGTTTCGGTTTAGAGATGTTCCATTGTAAAGCAGACATATGACTATTCAGGCATGCGGCTTTGCTTTGCGAACTTGAGCGGGCATTATCATCATAACACCAATGAAACCCATAACATTTAGGATACTCAGTCTGCCTGCGAGCCCGGTTTGGAGAGGCCTACTGTAATTGCCAATTTCAGTCGAGTACGGCCATTATGCTGACTACCTCCACGAATGGGAAGCTGTGATGCAGAGGGGACCAGACTTCCCGCTCCACCTCGTGTACTACGAGGACTTGAAGGAGGTGAGAAACTTTAAACAAGCCATGTGACGGGAAGATGTGATATTTGTTCATGAAACATAGTTACAGAAAGTGTGATATTTTGTATAAATGGTATCTGAAGTTGACGGAATATGCATAGCAAATGCGGAATTCTATGTCGTATTCGCTCTGACAACTTTGTCAACTTACGAAATATATAGTACATTTTGTAAATATTCTTCATGAGATATCGCACATCTCCGTATGTATAAAGTCACATTGGTTTGTTTCATATCGTTATGTCATACTGAGTTATTCTCGCGCTGGTGTACGGAGAACTTGACATAGTGATCACAGGATGATTCGTTTCGATGTCCCTTTCATGAAAGACAACTCTAAGCGTTGTACTTTTGAAGTTGCTGTGTACATCCTTTTGACGCCACGTTCACATTGCCGTTTCACTAAACTTCGTACGACTAAAATGTTCGTATGTGCACAATTATGATAGTCTGTGAATTTAACTTCGAACCTGTGAATGTTTTCTTGTACGCAATTATTTTGATTTACATTTATTGAAAATAGGCTAAATACAGCCTTTTTTCAATAAATGTAAATCCATCAATTGGAATTTGCAGACTATCCTAGATTTGCACTTACGAACATTTTAGTCGTATGAAGCTTAGTTGTGTATATGTCCGTGTTCGAGTCATGATAAGTCGTGTTTCTACCTCAGATATGTGTTGATTATGACGTATGGTCAAATAGTTCGTTAGAATTATATCTTTGGTATGCTATAGAAACAAGACCCAAATGGATTCAAAACAGCCTCGGTAAACCCGATGTGTAGTTATCCGAGACCATGTAAATATGAAACGTGTGTTGCGGAAGACAAATCCTGGACTTTTAATGGTGAAGTTACCTCGCTTTAATGCAATGTCGACCATCTGTTTAGGTCAGAAATATCATCGTCGTATCATACCACTTTGAGTATTTCATAATACTTCATAAATGTGTACATCATGACCTAAGGTATGTTGCCAGCAAAAAATCTTGATTTTTATGGATATACGCATTTGCTGACAGTGGATACATAGGGTTCCATGGACAGGTTTCCAGGGTTGTATTACAGTGAAACCTCTCTAAACCGGACACCCTGGGAGGTCCCCAGGGTGTCCGGATTAGAGAGGTTTCACTGTAAATCATGCAGTTGTTCATTCTTAGCCATAGTTGTGTGCTATGCGATCACGAACATATAGTATCACCTGAGATCAATGACCAAGCAACTCGTCAAAAAATGAGACCACATGTGTTTTATTGGTTTCCGGGGATATCTGTATAAACGTGCACTTACACCTGCGCACACGCCTTGTCCATTAACCCTTTCTACCATACAGAACATAAATTAAAAAGATGATGTAAAAAATGTAGATCGTGTTATCCCCCCCCCCCACCAACGGTTTAAATAGAGCCAAAAGGCATATAATGTTGTGTCCATGTGTGTCCATGAAGTTTGTTCCTCCAGTCTGCCACGGGGGAAGGGGGGGGGGGCATTTGCGTGCCGAAATGCAAAATCCTTGTCACCATTTTTCAGGCATTTTAAAATACGTCTTATCTGATTAATGGAATAGTCCAGAAATGAGCATGGAACTACACATTTAGGGGTGACAGGGTTAACTAAGGTAGTCGACTTCTGTTGCAGCATGGCGTCCAAGAAATTATTCGCTTGTCCAAGTTTCTGGGTGTCAATATAACCGACCAAGTTGCGCAAGAAATTAACAAGGCTTGCGGCTTTAAGAAGATGGCAGAAGAGAAGATCCCGGATGTAGTAAAGGAAATGTTATTCGCCAACGACTTTCAGTTCTTTCGGAAAGGTAGAAGTTATAATGGAGACACGCCATGTGATTTTGTACCTTCGGACATCTGCGAAATTTGATGAAATACGTTTACAAACTTTACAATTATTTCCGTAAATCGCGTCAAAAGTTGACAATTTCTTTTAGAATATATGTGAAGATTGTGTCTTTATTTATGAAAAATATTATACATTTTTAAACCGTATTTCATGAAATTACGCAGATGTCCGAAGGTACAAAATCACATGGCGTGTCTCATTATTATTGTGCTTTGTATTTAAGTTGTGATGTTCACGTTCAAGTTAGCTCTAGTGACGTTACGCGTCGTTGTTGATTGGTTAAAGTTTGCTTGACGTCATAATATCGACGACATTGTCAACTGCACGCTATTGACCGGGAACGTCGCTGTTCCATGAATTGAGACACAACTGCGTAAACAATACTTTTTTTGAAATATCAGAAAAAAATGCACTGTTCAAATATAAATGTTTTTTCGTAGTGTATTAACGCCGTAACTGTTTTTTTAAAAATCATACACTGTTGGAATAAATATCAAGGTGTATGATCACGTGGTTCTAACAACAACAAGTACTAAAACTTCCAGAATCCATCTGATTCAAAGTACGTATTATTTTATATTGTCCTTATCACGTAACGGATTTTTATGAAATATGGTCCATCAAACGCGCCCTGCTAAGCTGCATTTGGTGGTCTTTGTATTTTCGCCCAAACTTCTGTCGTTTTTGCGAAGAATCGATTTCCGTGTCTTCCGACACGGAAATCGATTCTTCGCAAGAACGACATAAGTCTGTGTCGAACATCCTTGACCACCAAATGCAGCTCATGAATACGCGTTTGATGCGCCATATTTCATCAAAATCCGTTGCATATTAAGGAAAATATCAAATAATACTTACTTTGGAGTGGGCGACGTTGTTGTTATTGTAACCACGTGATCATGCACCTTGAATATGCAAATAAGCTCGTTACAGAAAGTAAACCTTGAAGTTCACTGTATGATCATATAATGGAGGCAATACATATATAGAGGATATTCATATTTTTGCAATGAATATGAAATATATGTTCATCTCGTGGTGTGAAATGTCCATATGGACATTTCACACCACGAGATGAACATATATTTCATATTCGTTGCAAAAATATGAATATTCTATTTATTATATACCGCTCCATGGAAATTAGCAGTTTTTTTAGACTGTATACGGTAATGAATGTGTATTTGCAGCCTATTTGCAGTCCGGCACTGCAGGTGCGCGTTATGAATATAGATAGCGGAAGTAGTAGTATTTTCATCAGAAGATGTTATTTCATCGATGAGAACATTATGACTTTTATTTACATGGTATAAACTATGTATTTCATGGGTAGGTATATAATAAAATCTAATATTTACGATGATATCCAATAGTACATAGCCTCGTTTCTCATGACATCAGTGAACTCGCTTCATAATTATCACATTAAATCATCACTCATGTAAGATCCGCTATGTAAAATGGCCATCTATGTCCTTTCTTAACACAAATGAGCCTTAATGACAAAATTTTCAATTTGCACTTTTTTACAATTTTTGATGCGGAAACCTTTCAAAAACAATATGCTGAAAAGAAAATGCAAATATGTTTCATAGTGTTTGTTTTATCTCACTTTGTGTAGCACCATGTGAATCACACATGGAAAAAAAGTAAAGTCATCCAGAAAATAACGTTATTGAAATGCTGACGTTGTACAATGCAAAACAACAGCCTACAGTAGAAATGCGTGTTCATAGACTCAATGATTGTGCTTGCAGTAAACTATATTTGTTGATAAGTTACACTAAATGTATCTACAAGTGTTAGTATGTATACTATCAAACATTGAACAGAATAAAACTGATATGTACATGCAAAATGAACAAACCAAACGCACCACTATCGATTTTAAATCTATAATTAGCCGACCTGTGACTTCGTAATTTGCTACCATCGCCAACTATCACCTTTTATGCATATACATTGTAATTATTTGAGAATTTAGTTCAGAATCTAATTGACGTTATTCACCTAACAGTTAATTGTGACGTCATTTATTGATGTAGACATTACGTCACTCACCAAAGACCAAACAACTAAACGATATTCATGGTGTTTGAAATTGAAACTATCTGTGATTGACACAAATGCACTCAGAAAGCGGGAGGAACGTTTTCCTGTGTAGTCAAATATGACTGACGGATGATCTTTTGTACATGTACCCCGTACTAGCAGGTAGGACGTCTATGGGAAAATCCTGCTCTGACTCCCACTCCCTCGGCTGCCCACCACCGCACCACTGCCCCCCCCCCCCCCCCCCCCCACACACCGATAGGGCAGATATTGTTAGGTGTGTCCGCTTAAAAAAGTTACTGTGTGGGCTACCCGTCTCGATCCTGACTATGAATTTACTGTCAGTACTGATAGTTTTATATAAGTTTCTTCAAATTTATGAGAGGGGTTGGTAGCGTTACAGTCCCTATGGGGGCACTCGGGTAACATGGTCCGTATAGGGGCACTAAAATGGTCCAAATAGGGGCACTTATAAACATGTATTTTAAAGGCTTACATCGATATATAACACTGATAAGTATATACAGGAACCATTGTATGTGCTACAACAGGTGAGAAAAGTATCTTACGACATTAATCTCAAGCATATAGCACAACAACCTGTCGTGTTCGTTCGTGTGTGCACTTACACGCTGACCTCACTGTACATGTCAGGATAACCTATACATTGATGCTATTTCCATTTCCAAATCCATCTTGCCATCATTAAAGAATCTAGATTGACTAGGTGGGATATAAATTGTTCCTATAATAATATCTTCCACGTTTGTATATGATTTATATATTTTTACCCATAAAACATATTCAGATTCCGTATTTATTGTGTCAATATGCATTGCCAATTTGTTCTTTACAAATACATGTATACCAATGCCACCGGACTTACAGAAACATTTCTGCTTTCTGGGCTTGGAAATGAAGGTGAAATTAGGTATGGAAATAACGTCGAATGTGTCGAGCTTCGTTTCGGATACACATAATAAATCCTACTGTTCCAACATATCTAGAACATCTGGGTACTGACAACGCGTTTTTAGGCCACATGCATTTAAAGTTCCAACTTTAAACGATTTCTCCCGTGATTCCTATTCAAAGTGTACGGTTGGCGAGATGACCGGACTGACACTGACATCGCGCCTCTGGTCAATATGATCCGATCGTTGATCCTTGGCACGAGAAATATTGACTGAAGGCGAGCGACTGCCACATGGCTGCCTCGAACGCGTTTTCTGTTTGTGCAAAACATAGCGGCTCGACGATTTCCGGCCCCCTAAATTTCCGTCATTCGCTGTTAACTAACTATATTCGACTCGAATACATTAGCTAACTTATACTTAAGGCTTTTCACGTTCAAATGAAAGTTAGCATGACTCATCAAACTGCGTAATGCAGTCTAATCTATAAATAAATACGGAAACATCCCAAAATCGGAACTGGGTTTGTACAGCGTGTACGTTTCCGTCTTAGACGGCCGAAAACACCCGACCCCGCTATAATCTGAACGGGACCGTATAGCACAATTAGTAAAGAGCGCACACATGCGCCCAGGGTTCGATCTTCAAGTTGTTATTACTTATGTAAATACATGTATAGGATATTCATATTTTTGCAACGAATATGACATATATTTTCATCTCGTGGTGTGAAATATGGACATTGTACACCACTCGATGAACATATATGTCTTATTCGTTGCAAAAATATGAATATTATATTTATTATATACCGCTCCATGGAAATTAGCAGTTGTTTTGACTGTATACGGTGATGAATGTGTATTTGCAGCCTATTTGCGCTGTTTTCCCGAACATAGATTTTATGAATATAGATAGCGGAAGTAGTCGTATTTTCACCGGAAGTTGTTTATTTCATCGATGAGAACATATGACTTTTATTTACATCATATAACTATGTATTTCATGGGTAGGTATATAATAAATATGTATATTTGATGGTG
Source organism: Conchocele bisecta (assembly GCA_029237695.1). Classification (NCBI taxonomy): domain Eukaryota; kingdom Metazoa; phylum Mollusca; class Bivalvia; order Lucinida; family Thyasiridae; genus Conchocele; species Conchocele bisecta. The sequence continues at coordinate 92,907,861 of CM055270.1, forward strand.
GTCGCCAGACAGGATAAGTTTGTTTTCTTTGAGTATTCCGGTTTCAACCCAAATTAAGAAACATACAGACGCCTCCATCTACGCCTAATTGTTCTCGCGTTTGTTTGTAATTGTTATATAAACATATAATTAAAGTTTAAACGAAATATTAGCATTATGATTACATACTACTGATTTTGTGATGTGTTATCTAAAAATACCGGTTGTATGGTTATTTAGTTTCAAATGTCATTTCACAAGTCGTCCATATGATATATTGTCATACCGCAGATAAGTTTCTCGGCTTTTGATTGGCTAGCTTGCCTGGTCATATATATTATATGACCTGCCAAGGCCGTCGAACATAGAGAAATTGCGATTCCCCTCCGGCACCTCGCGTCCAATGAAGACACATTTTGAAAGCGTCTAGCGATTGCGAATTGTATTCCTCACTAAACACAATAAAACCCCGAATTGATCAATACAAGTAACAAATTGTACACTCAAAACCAGTCTTTTTTGTTTATTTTTTCATAAATATTCTTCGCTCATCATAATATGAGCGAAAAATTAGCCAAAATAACGAAAAAAAATTGCTTTTCAAATCTCAAAAAGCTTGGCTTCGTGACACGGCTATATTTAGGTCACAAACGATGGGTTCCACGCACGAAACCGCGGCGTAGCAATGACAGCGAATGTTTGGGAACCAGTCGCATTATTCTAGAGGCGCCAAAGGGAGAGCAGATCGATAGAGCAGAGGAATATAAATTAAATTACACGATATAAAAAAACTGTCATAAAGTCGTTTTCGATGGATTTCTTGCTCCATATTTAGTTTGTTTTCGTTTAATAAAAAAACAAAATGTTCATTTACGCCTTTATATTAAGACTGACGATAGAAAAACGAATCTCGGATTATTTTTCTTCCTGAAAAAACGCAAAGATCAAAAGAAGAGATATGTTAAAACGGCCAAATACAGGATCTGCGGTATGACAAATACGTTATTGTGATTCTACACAGGCTATATGGTGTAATATTGCCCGTCTGAAGGTATGTTCACCCTCGGCTATCGCCTCGGGTGAACATACCTCCAGACGGGCAATATTACATCATATAGCCTGTGTAGAATCACAATAACTTATAATATAAAAATCATAAATGCAATATGCCCATTTGTTTTTACAGTCCATAGTAAATACAGTAGCCCATGATATTATTCCTTGGGAAATAGCTTTCGCAGTTTATTAACCCTTTCACCCCTAAGTAACTGGAATGGGTTTTGATCTGTTAGTTTTGCAACCAATCCCACCGTCACAAAATTATTTTCAGACTAGTCCATTTATGAAAAGGGGGTATTTTTTTGTTCTCAAAAATATGAAAATTACTTTCAAACAGTGAAGATACTGATGAGACGGCTCGTTACGAGCCGGCTCATCTGCATCTGCACTGTTTGCATAAACCGCTATGGGCTTCTGGTTCAAAGGGTTAACACGGTGTATTAAAAATCGTGTTACACTAGAGTAAAATATGCAAATGCGTTTGCTACATAATTCAAGTGACTGTATGTTTTTTTCTGCCTACTCTGTTTTTGTACATTGTGTATTTATGTAATCAAGAAACACCGATCAAACGTGCACGTACGAGGGGTGATCATAAAATACGTGGACTTCTGCTATAGTTTGTTGTGGTACCTATTTTCACGTAATCTTCACCCATTATGTTCTGGATATTCGCACAAGGTACAGAATCCTAACATTTTACACCAATGGATATCTAGCAATCGTCGACAAGTTGATATTATATTCACATTTAAAAAGGCTTGAACTATGCATATTGTATGCAGGCCCGTAGCCAGGGGGGAGGGGTCGGAGCGGTAGGACGACCCCCCCCCCCCCCCACACCCCGCCCAGTCTCGAGGTCCACTTTTTCAGCAAAAAATAAAAACGGGTATGGAAGGTCATAGTTAGAAACTCAGCCATTGCGGTGAATGCAGGAAATTGCATTTCAGACCCCCTATAATTCAGCCCCTTGGACCTTCGAAACGAACCCCCCCCCCCCTCCCCCACCCCCCCCCCCCCCCCCCCCCCTTCAAACAGGTATGGCTACGGGCCTGATATGTGCATTTGTGTTTCCATAGCATAGGGACAATAAATTATGTTTCAAATAGACACAATTTCTGCAACATTAGTGATCTTGTCATCATTGAGTTTTCGGTTTCCACATGCTTCTTCGATAGATTACATTTTGATTTATATGGTTTGTGGCTGTCACTGGAGAAATGGGACTTATGTTATTTGTGACATGTGTAGCTCCTGATCAATTAGCACACTCGAGTAGCCCGCATGATAACGATATATAATGCTTGTTAGAAGCACAGCGGGTGTTTTATTGATGGAATAGCGAACAATACAGATCATGATAAGCCTGCAGGTAGCCCAGTCGTGTAGCCTGATAACCAGGTATATAGCATGACCAGGGATTCCGCTGGCGATCGCCACTTGCGCAATTGGCGATAAAAATAAACAATTGGCATAAACAATTACAATTTGAAAAAGATAAAAAAAATAGTGGCAATTGTTTTATTTTCCCCCAGCGGAATCCCTGCATGACGGATGTTTCACTGATGGAATGGCGAACAGTGCAGATCCTGATCAGGCTGTGCGGATGCACAGCCTGATCTGGATCTACACTGGTCGCAGAACCCATAACCCCCATTCTCCAGTCACAGCCACAGATGTCGTCTATTTTCAGGTGAGATTGGCGACTGGAAAAATTGGTTCTCCAATGAGCAAAGAGAACACTTCGACAGCATTTGGGATACTAAAATGGAGAAGTCTATATTCAAATTTAGATATGAACCTACACGTGCTAAGTTATGATAGATAGAAAGTTCCACCATTTGGATCCGGACATTGAATAGAGAATTGAATATGCACACTTGCCCCCGGAATTGGGCAATATTAGTTTAAAGGTACATGTACATGCCCACTCAATAGGCACAACATGTTCTTTATAGGAATTAAATAAGTGTATTATTGTGTCACTATTCCACCAGTTCTAAAGATTACGAGTGCCCGCTATACAGATATAATCATTCAGTAATGTGTATTTTACTGATAGTGACTCGCAGTGGTATCAGGCTATTTTCATATGCAAATGAGGCATGATATTTTTTAATTATTTATACTAATTACACCTGCAAAATAATATTTTCGACAGATTATGAAGTATGATCATTCAACATCAAAAAATAAATACAGAGAATAAATGTCCGTTAACATTGTAAGGAAACGCGTTTATCGCCCCTGATGTCAGTGTGGAATTTTACGTTTATGTTTATTTTGCCAGAAAATGTCTTAGATGGTGTCTCCGATATGAATAATATGTTGTGCCTATTGAATGGGACTTTAATTTTCTATTTTACATGTACATACATGTACCTTAATAATTAAGCTAACTACGTAAACCTGTATATATTGAATGGGATTAAATATTATAATGTCCATGTATGTTGATTAAAAGTTCTGCAATTATCTGTAGTTTCACTTAGGATGACCTAGACATTTCACATACACGGTCTAGTGCATTAACCAGGCAGGTGTATATATAGAGAATAGTAGCTTAGTGCCGTGAATGGGAAAACATATCTGGCAAGGCTTAGGAAACGGGATGGGCGAGGCTCTGCCGAGCACATCCCGTTTCCGTGCCGCGCCAGATATTTTTTCCCATTCACGGCACTAACCTACTATTCTATTTACCCCGTCAACACCTACAAATAGCTTTAAAATGCATAAAAAATAACCTCAGCCATCGCACATATTCATACGCAGTGATTAGGTCGTATTGACAGGATATCAAAGATATTTCACGGCACAAACGCACGGGTTTCGGGTTACTTCATACCCACTATTACACTGTCCCTTTATTTAATCCGCATGTGAAGGTCCGGGCAAATATGTAAAACAACGTCTCCGCAAACAGAGTACATACGTACTGCGGGAGACATGGATTTTTTTTTATTAATTCGTTCCCACGAAATAATAATTCGTTCCCTCAGTTTAACAATTCGTTCCCTCGAATTAACAATTCGTTCCCACGATATAATAATTCGTTCCCACGATATAACAATTCGTTCCCTCGAATTGACAATTCGTTCCCACGAATTGACAAATTCGTTCCCTCAATTTAACAATTTGTTTCCCGAATTAACAATTAACAATTCGTTCCTACGAATTGTTAATTGTTAATTCGAGGGAACGAATTGTTATTTCGAGGGAACGAATTATTATTTCGTGGGAACGAATTGTTAAATTTAAGGAACAAATTGTTATTACGTGGGAACGAAGTGTTATTTCGTGGGAACGAATTAATAAATACTAATGCTATGTTCCCAGCGGGGCTCCGTACGTACGCGTACATGTATTCATTTCACATTTACAGTGGGGTCATTTCACATTTACAGTGGGGTCAGCGTGTAAGTGCACACACGAACGAACACGACAGGTTGGTTCACTGTACAATTTCTTGCCCTGCAATCCGGCTAATTTGGATCTAAATGTTGGCTTTATGGCATGGGGTTAAAAGGCTTAACCATTTCAACACTTTATACCTGTATAGTGTTATTGGCAAACAGTAAGAACAAAAACACGCACTTTTCATAAATGGACTAGTCGAATATCATTTATGCTGATTGGATTGGTCGGAAAATTAACATATCAAAATCCATTGCAGTTACTTAGTGTTGAAATTGTTAAGCGACAAACAACAGTTGAGTCATGTTCTCGTGCGGTGTTGTATGTACATGTTCTAACAAATGGTCAAAACGTCATAAAATTGTAATTAAAGCCAGCGTATGTTCAAGTACCTGGTTTGACCGGTATTATGCCGGTGGATAACATTAGTACGCATCGCACAATTGCTATATAGAACTGTTTCGATCAACATTTTCATAAATACGTCAGTAAGTAAAGGAAGAAGTTTGATACGATAAACATGATAAAGAAAACAATGTAAATGCTTGGATTTAACGACGACACTGGCTCGATGACCTTGCATGTCGTCTCCCAAGAAGGGGAGAAGGAAGGATACAGAGGAAACCGGCCCGATGCGGCTCTTATTAGTAGTCCCCTCTGGTTCTTTAACGTGCACAGACTCTCCTTCAAATGTTTTCTCGAAATAACTCCGAAACGTCTACGAGACGTCCATGCTTGGTTTTGAGAACAGGGGGCCGTTTCATTAAATTTCGTATGACTAAATTGTTCGTAAGGGCAAATTTAGGATCATCCGGAAATTTCAATTGCTGGATTTACATTTATTGATCATAGGCTGCATATGCAGCCTATGCTCAATAAATGTAAATCCAATAATTGTTTACAAGAAAATGTTGTTAATGTGAAATTCACAGACTATTATAAGTTTGCACTTACGAACATTTTAGTCGTACGAAGTTTAGTGAAACGGGCCCCAGTGCACCATTACCCGCGGTACTTGCGCTTTAGGTGGGCCATCACCATGTATTCCCAAATAACCGAACCATTTACCACATGGTTCGATATTCTCTGATACTTTCACTTTTCGTATGGATGTTGTGGGACATATTTACCCGTAATCTGCACCCATTCTGTTCTGGATATTCACTAATTAAAATATAGGTTTAATTATTGTTAAGAAGGATAAATTCAATATCCTGTCACCACCCTGGTGGTGGCCCTAAAATCAGCGGCTGTAATTCAAACCACCTCATATGACACACATGTTGCAAATTACAAAATAAACCCCAGACGTATGCTTGAAAATTATCAAAATGATACATTAACATGCCTGTGATGTAGATTAGTACATGCAATTGACCTGGGGCCCGTTTCAATAAACTTCTTACGACTAAAATGTTCGTAAGTGAAAATGTAAGATCGTCTGTAAATTTCAATTTATGGATTTGCATTTATTGAGCATAGGCTGCATATGCAGTAAATAAATGTAAATTCAATAATTGGTTACAATAAAACATTGCTAATGTGATATTTACAGACTATCATAAGTTTGCACTTACGAATATTTTAGTTGTACGAAGTTTAGTGAAACGGCCACCAGTTTCTGCAAGCATAGAGTGTCTATGGCATAAAAACATCTGTAGCCGATTTCATTAACATTGCAAAGTATACTTTTCTAGCAAAGTATACTTTGAGGGAGCAATCATTTATTTTTCCTGAAATGCATTATTTCATATAGAACTAACTACTGCATATATTTGATGATTAAACGTATGCAGAATTATTATACTGAATTTATTACATTATCACAGCCAAAATGGCTGTGATAATGTAATAAATTCAGTATAATAAAAATTAATAAATTATCCTAAAATTGAAAATTTCTCCCTCAAAGTATACTTTGCTAGAAAAGTATACTTTGCAATGTTGATGATATAGGCCACTGGATTCGTGTCTTTACTACATTGCACATGGATATCTACTGAGTTAGTGTGGTTAAACCTTCATCGAATAAACATTGCAGTGATAATTGCTGAAATATCTGGGAAAACGTATGTCGGCCATATGGTAGTTTCCCGTGATGTACATTAACTGTGAATTTATTAACATATGTGTACATGTAGGTCACCAAATGGTTAATCCGTGTTTGTGTACGGTACGTGTGTTAGGTTTAAGCTGCATATGGCAGGAAAAACGTCTTTGCGACCAGTTTTACCGCAGCAACGTCTTCCCGCCATTTCCAAATATATGTTCAAAACGAACTCACATCACGTTACATAAATTAAAAATAATACAAATTTCAGGTGCGGAATGTAAATCTACAGGCTTTGAACAGAGAAAGTATCTCAGTCTATATTTAGAAATGAAAGTTTAGTAGCCAAGTCTCTCATAATAAGTTTTGCCCGAGGAGCTGGTACGGATTAATGTAAATATTATTTCAATCGGTTATGACTGTTGCAGTGTAACCAACGATTACATGTAGTATGTCTAAAGTAAGGACGGATCGCGCGGATTGTAAATACAGTAAGATTCATGACGGAAAGACGGATAAAAGGAGCAAGCTATCTTCATTGTTTGGATTAAGGTAAGAAGCACAATCTAGTTATGCAACCTGATAAGTGAAACACGAATAGTCGTGTTTCTAAGATCGTGTTTCATTCTAAACCGGACACCAAGACAACATGTGATCTTATTTTTCATGAGTTTCTTGGTCATTCATCTCGGGTGATTAAATCTGTTCATGATCGCATAGCACACAGCTATGGCTCATAATGATAAAATGTATGATTTACAATGAAACCTCTAAACCGGAAACCCTGGGGGACCTCCCAGGGTGTCCGGTTTCGTGAGGGTTCACTGTAGAAACTTCCGTACAACTCCCACTGTTGATGGACTCAGCGCCGGCGTAAAATGTTTCACATCGAAACAGGCGCCGAATTCCTGACGAATTCCCATTCATCTACATGCAGAAGATACTACATAAACACATCTTCGTCTGGTAACCGGTGCAAGAAGTGCGCCGGTTACTAGGCGAAAACTGCATGCAAAACCAGCGACTCTCGTACTACAATAATATAATTTATCCCGTCAATACAGTGCGTATGTGCCGTGAAACACGGTGCCGTGAAACATTTTTGATATCCTGTCAATACGACCTAATCACTGCGTATGAATATATGCAGTGGCTGAGATTATTTGTTTGCATTTTAAAGCCATTAGTAGGTGTTGACGGGATAAATAGAATAGTAGGTTAGTGCCGTGGATGAGAAAAAATATCTGGCGCGGCACGGAAACGGGATGTGCTCGGCAGAGCCTCGCCCATCCCGTTTCCTGAGCCTGCCAGATATTTGTTTCCCATTCACGGCACTAACCTACTATTCTCTATATTCGTCCAAGAGAAAAACTTGCATAGGGCAACATCCACAGCACCCACCCGTAGCATATATAATATTAGTTTTCTTATTGATCGGGTATGGAAGGTGTTCGATCCAATTCCCACCCTTAAATATAAGCCGAATAGAATAGAATTATTGATCTGTTGTCGATCCTTAATGTAAACACCGGGAAATTGGCCGTCGGCGCATAAACCGTTACCTTAACACACCACACGTGTCACCGGTCTAGACACTGATTGGCCTGCGTGGTCGGGGTAAGGCCTATACTGCTCGCCATTTAGTCGGTGGAATGTTGGAGCAACTACCGACCATTTATGTTCCTAATATAAAATATTTAACCCTCAATACGCGGGAGACGACAATTGTCGTCGGCTGCTTTTAATTGTTGCCTTAATTCTTCGCAAAAAACCTGTTTTGAGAGCACATGAACTGGAGACGATTCTCATGCGCTGTCAAAACAGATTTTTATCGAGAAATATTGAAAATAAAACATTTCGAGCAGACGACAAAATTTCATTCAGCGTAACCATGTTCCGTTCACTGGTTCCGAACAGCATATGGTCGTATTTATTACACACCGGGACCAATTAACCGTGAATATTGACTACACAACTGTACAACGCATTTAAATACAACTTATATTGTAAAGCACACGTTCATACACGAAATGAAAAACATGTTTGTCCGATAATTGATCGTATTGAATAAAAAAGTATGTTGTGTTTTCAAGTATTAGACAGGCAACCAATAGTACCATGTGCCGGACGTTCCAAGCAGGATATAATACTGTCGGGTCGGCTTGGCGATTGATTATATTGGACATTTATTATTGAAAGGTAATAATAATACCTGTACCACATATACACTATTTTACATAGACGTAATTAAACATGTTTATTTTCCTAACAACCAAATACACTAATACGTGTACATGTATGTATCTAGGTTAAAGGTACATAAATATTAGAATTACTTTAAAAAAATGCAGATCCTGATGAGACGGCTCGTCACGAGCCGGCTCATCTGGATCTGCACATTTTGCATAAACCGATATAGCGGGATTTCGGATTCAAAGGGTTAAAGGTACATGCCCACTCAGTAGGCACAAAATTCTCTTTATATCGGAGACATCATCTGAGACATTTTCTGGCAAAATAAATAGAGAATAGTAGGTTAGTGCCGTGAATGGGAAAACATAACTGGCAAGGCTCAGGAAACGGGATGGGCGAGGCTCTGCCGAGCACATCCCGTTTCCGTGCCGCGCCACATTAGAGACTCCAACCATACAAAGTTCGTCCAATTGTGATCGTTCGCCGATCTAAAAAACACTTTTTTCTATAATTTCGTTCATTATCTGGAACTGGGTCAATGCACTATCTTCCATAATACAACCACCGAAGCGTCTATGTAAGAACATCTCTGATTGGTTAAACCTAAAAATAGACGCGAGGACTTTCCCTTTTCAGGGTTTCCGGAAGACATAATCTGATAGTACGCGAATCATGAATGAAAGTCAATACAATTAGAAAAAAGTGTTTTTTAGATCGGCGAACGATCACAATTGGACGAACTTTGTATGGTTGAAGTCTCTAATGTATATGATCATGGTGCACGACTTTAGTTTGAGCTGGCGATCAGCTATCGGCCAAATATGACCGATAATCCAGCCGGACGGCCTCCGATTCTGTGTGATATTCTTTCGTACACGCAACTTTCGCTTTGGATGGGGTAATCAAAACGCGAATAACTCAATAAATACTTGAAACAGCGATTTGAAGTGAGTATATTCACACACCTAATACCTTTATCGATTGCCAGAGACATATTTCATACATTTAATCGATGTTTATTGTGTTTGTGCGAGCCGGAAAAAAGAGGGCTCTTTCTATAATAGCGCTATTTATACTCACCTTGATATAGCGTATAGTACTGTACGAGACCAAGTGGGTGGGGTAATGGGATTGTTTTTAATAGGCATTTTGTTGGTGTCATAGGTCCGAGTCTTCCACCTGTGGTCTGGACCTGTCTGGCCCACTTACCCCGTGTGTTAATTCACTACTTATAATGGGTTACACCAGCGCTCCAGATAAGCTGCGTATTTGCTTAAACACCCAATTAAAATTGCCAAAAACCCAATTGAAATCAGAAGTAGCGAGTATCAAAAAGCAATACAATTTTGTGGTACCTTTATAATGCTGCAGAAAACAATAAACAGACCTCAGATATAGCATATCTGTCTTATTTTCCATGAAAACACATATTGGTATTTCATTAGAATTGTCTGCCAAAACATATTTTCATTTCGAAGCAAACTATTCAATAATTGCGGTCTGTTGATGTGTAATCAGTAGTGTGATTTTATTTTACCCAATTAAAATGTTGAAATACCCAATTGCTTCAGAAATGATGGAGTGACAATACTCAATTACTAATTCCTTATCTCGAGCCCTGTTACACATTCGGTTACATATTGGTTTACATATTCAGTTACAATGTGCAGTTGAACCTCTCTATTTTGATGAAATATGTCGCATCAAACGCGTCATGTTAAGCTGCATTTGGTGGTCATTGTATTTTCGCCCAAACTTATGTCGTTTTTGCGAAGAATCGATTTCCGTGTCTCCGACACGGACATCGATTCTTCGCAAAAACGACATAAGTCTGTGCCGATCTCTCCAGACCACCAAATGCTCATGAAGACGCTCAAGAAAATAACAAATAATACTTACTTTGGAGTGGGCGACGTTGTTGTTGTTGTAACCACGTGATCATGCACCTTGTGATTTGTAAGCGAATGTGTAAGCCAATATTATAATCGGTTACACATTCGGTTAAATATTCAGTTACAATGTACAGTAGAACCTCTCTAAGCGGGGGCGTGGAACAGGTCCGGCACTGCCGGATCAATAATTTTGACATATTTTCATGTATTTAACAAATATGTTTCTGCAATTGTTCTCATCAAAAGTGTTTGGGACACCCGAAACTTGTGATGCACCTATCAATATCCTCACGATGGGGTGGGGGTGGGGGTATACATGAGGAATAGGACTAATTTCTTGTCTCACATATCATCTCGAACGCTTTGAAATCATGTGAAAATATGCTTCGGCTGTGGAAGGTTAACGTACAGTAATTTACTTGGGAAAATGTATCAATCTGACGTTGTGCGCGTTTACCTTATAATTGAGACATGCCATGCGATTTTGTACCTTCTGACATCTGCGTAATTTCATTAAATACGTTTACAGAATTTACAATATTTGTCATAAATAAAGTCAACAGTTGGCAACATTTTCAGAGTATGAATTCCGCATGTACGAGGGTAGGTCAATAAGTAGTGTCACATGATAATAATTTTAAAAGTATGTCTAAAACTACACTCATCGTTCTATATTATTATAAAATATTATTATAAAGTGCGAATTTAGGATCGTGTGGAAATTTATATTGATGGATTTAAATTTATTGAGCATAGGCTGCATATGCAGCCTATGCTCAATAAATGTAAATCCAATAAGTGTTTACAAGAAAACACTGTTAATGTGAAATTTACAGACTTTCATTTTTTTGCACTTACGAACATTTTAGTCTTACGAAGTTTAGTGAAACTGGCCCCTGCAGTCTAATATCCATCTATATTTGTGTTAGCAGCTTGGTGCATTTGGTGTTTCATTGGTTGAATGGCGAAAGTGCAGATCCTGATCAGACTATGCGGATGCACACTGGTCGCAAACCCATAAGCCCAATTTTTCCAGTCACGGTCACATATTGCGTTAATTTCGCTACATTAACCGGAGACTGGCAAGTATATATAATACTAGCATGTGTCTATCTCTTCAAGTAAAGCAAGTTCAAGGTCACCAGTTTCAAATACGTTTCCCTTTTGGATTATTTGAAACCATACAGATAACATGCACGAAGTTACCCTTAGAATGCGGGAAACGAAATTTGTCGTCTGCTGTTGCTTTATATTTTGTCTTCTTTATCATTAAAAACATGATATGACAGCACTTTAGAATCATTTCCATTGGAAATGATTCTAAAGTGTTGTCAAATCAGGGATTTTGATGAGAAAAATGGAAAATTTAAACATATCAACAGACGACAAAGTTAATTCAGCATTGTAAGGGTTAAATAACACGAGATATAAATGTCACACTGATTCGTATAACTAGTCTCATTTGAATATCAGCCTTTGATATCATTGTCGATTGTTGGCGTGAGGGTGGGGGTGGGGGTGGTGTGGCGAGATAATTGGCCTGAGAAAAACAAAGTATGTCTGAAATAAATTGTGATAAATTGTCCCAAGGCTGAGAAATTATATGGTCACATTTCTGTCCACGCTGTGTAGTTTAGTACTTTCTGTATGTAGGAAAACACGATAGTACGGATCCCGCATGGGACATGGAAATAATTACTTCCCTCAATTTAACAATTCGTTCCCTCGAATTAACAATATTTCGTGGGAACGAATTGTTAAATTGAGGGAAGAATTGTTATTTCGTGGGAACTAATTAATAAAAAGAATAATTATACGTCTCCTGCTCCGTGCGATAGTGTGTGTATTTCATCACTGCCTGCACTCATTTGGTTGTGTATATGGGCTGTTATCTGAAGTATAATGTACAAAAATAAGCACTTTAACCAAAATATGAAAACAACGTGGTTGACACACCTGACATCATATGTCATTGTCACATAACTTTGGACAACAATACGTACGCTCTCAGTAGGCACAAACTGTTCTTTATAGGAATTAAATAAGTGTATAATTGTGTCGCTATTCCACCAGTTCTGAAAATTACGAGTGCCCGCTATACAGATATAATCATTTAGTAATATGTATTTGATTTATAGTGACACGCGGTGGTATCGGGCTATTATCACATACAAATACTTACAACTGTGGGAACGTTATGGGCCAGATGTCTCAGCCATCAAATAAACTTTGTTTTTAGCCAGGTTTTTTTTAAAGAAATCCAGGCTATTGGATTGGCGAAAGCCGGTCGGGCGGGCGGCGGGCGGGCGGCGGGCTGCGGGCGGGCGGCGGGCGGCGTCCACAATCTATGTTACGTTTTCGTGTTTGAGTCCATTTCTTTGGTACTGTACCATCTAGGACCACCAAACTTTCACAGCTTCATAATCAATGGGTGCCCACCACATATCACTATCCAACATGTTATTTTTTTTTAACTTGACCCATTTTTTCCGCGCAGTCGACTTAGCCATTTTCAATGTTAAGTTTTCGCGTTTACAATGTTAAGTTTTCGTGTCTAAGTTCATTTCTTTGGTACTGTACCACCTAGGACCACCAAACTTTCACAGCTTCATAATCAAGGGGTGCCCACCACATATCACTATCCAACATTTTTTTTTTTTTATTTTTTTTATTTTAAAACTTGACCCATTTTTTCCACGCAGTCGACTTAGCCATTTTCAATGTTAAGTTTTCGCGTTTACAATGTTAAGTTTTCGTGTCTAAGTCCATTTCTTTGGTACTGTACCACCTAGGACCACCAAACTTTCACAGCTTCATAATCAAGGGGTGCCCACCACATATCACTATCCAACATGTTACTTTTTTTTTAACTTGACCCATTTTTTTCCGCGCAGTCGACTTAGCCATTTTCAATGTTAAGTTTTCGCGTTTACAATGTTAAGTTTTCCTGTTTAAGTCCATTTCTTTGGTACTGTACCACCTAGGACCACCAAACTTTCACAGCTTCATAACCAAGGGGTGCCTACCACATACAACTATCCAACATGTGACCATTTTTTTTACCTTCACCTATTATTTCTACGTAATTGACTTAGCCATTTTCAACGTTAACTTTTTAACGTACGTCTGGTTAAAACTTTTTCGTTATACTATATCTCTGCAACTGCTTCGCCCATTACCTTGAAACTTCACATGGGTGTTTATCATCATCCATATTTGTATTCTAACCCCCAACCGTGCGGCCCCTGTGCCCAATGTCAAGGTCAAATTACTTTGATTGTTTTTGTTAAAGTTTGTTCGTGTACTATATCTCTGCAACTGCTTCATCCATTACCTTGATACTTCACATGGGTGTTTATCATCATTGTCGCACCCGCTTGCGGAAAGCGCGATATCGTCGGCATTTTGGCATATGTCCGTCCGTCCGTCCGTCCGTCCGTACGTCCGTGTGTCCGGTTAATTTTTTGTTTTCGTTAAAGTTTTTCCATCTACTATATCTATTTTTTTAGTGTCCATGCCTCGCCCCAAGGCGCGACATGCAGGCCACGGCCATCTAGTCTACAAAAAGTGGGTATAAGTATGTTATCCAAGTGTCTATGCTTGGAAAAAACCTGGCCTTCGTGGCTTTGCCTCGTTTCTTGTTTCACTAGTGTATTGTATTGTATTGTATTGTATTGTATTGTATTGTATTGTATTAGCGCAGGCGGTGGTGGAATACACAACAAAACAAAACAAGACAACAAGTGCGCCATTCTCATGACACAATTCATTCAAGCTATGTGTTCGCATCGTTGATAGTTTGTGGTAGAGTTGGTGAAACGTATAAATATGTCATGGCTATTCATCCATTTCAACCTTTCAACTTGTGTAACAGCCAGATGTCATTCACTGCTCATTCACTCCCGTACAAGTAGGACATAGTTATGATGTACCATTAGACGTAGCAACATCGGACAATAAAAACAACTTAGCGGTATGTATTCTTTTTGTTTTTAATTAGTTCCCACGAAATAGCAATTCGTTCCCTCAATTTAACAATTCGTTCCCTCAATTTAACAATTCGTTCCCACGAATTAACAATTAGTTCTCTCAATTTAACAATTCGTTCCCACGAAATAACAATTCGTTCCCACGTGGGAACGAATTGTTATATCGTGGGAACGAACTGTTAAATTGAGGTATCGAATTGTCATTTCGTGGGAACGAATTCTTAATTCGAGGGAACTAATTGTCAAATAGAGGGAACGAATTGTTATTTCGTGGGAACGAATTAATAAAAAAATCCATGTCCCCTGCGGGACTCCGTAGTATGTAGTCAAGCATTTACTCCAGTATGTATATCGGTAATGTGGACCGCAGCCAGTTATTTCCCTTTGCAAATATATTTATAGAAATCCGGTCCTATGCTGTGTTTTAGCGTTTTTTTCATACTGAATAGCACAAAAATACGTTTTGTGAACAGAGTAGACCCAGATCAGACTGCACATACATATGTGCAGTCTGATCTGGGTCTACTCTGTTCACAATGATTGTGCAATAACATCAATAAGTGTGAAAATATATGTCAGATGATCTGGATCAACACTAGTGGACTGTAATTTCTCCTTTTCATAACAAATTATGATACAGTCGCCCTTTTTACAAGCAATAAGGCCCTAAACTACACAATTTGGACCGGTTTTATATAAATAAATTCAAAGGGAGATAACTAGCTGCGATCCCCCATTGGGGACATATGATAATTAGTAGCATATGACATGCAGTGAAGATTTGTTCCGTGTACGACAACCGAACGATTGACTATCGTTTACACATCGTTTAGACATCGTTTTGGCGTTCGTTGGTTTAAACGTGAAACATCGTTTTCTAATTATAACAACACGAACTATGTCAAATGTATGCGTTGAAAGAATCGACAGGCGTTTAAATAGTTGAAAGCGGGTATTTACAAGAACATATCGTTTACACATGCATTGTACGAACAAAGGTAAACGATAATCGTTTATATGCATCGTTGTACAAAACGATCGTGTTCACTGCGTTTTCCATTCGTAAGTACGAAATCATGGCTTGTCACATATACACAAATAATGCTAACCGGCTCCTGTGTAAATTAGCCTCACTACTGTCTGTTTCACGAAACCTTTCCAAATGTTACGGCCATATAAACAATGCAAAAACAATATTTTTGTTGATAATATTAAATTAAAGCAACATTTAAGAATGAACCTTCTTTTGATTTCGTGAAATTTGGTCAAATATTGATTGTATTGAGAAAAAACAATTTCCACATGTTAAATCCCCATACATATATTTAACATGGACATTTTTAGAATTTCAGAAATACTGGACCGATTTTCAAAATTTAACTTTTGATTTCTTAGTTGAGCATTTCCAAGCTATCTAGCCAGGTTTCAGAGTCAATTTCCAAAATTTTCGTTTTTTGGCTCCTCCCCCAGCTCCCCCACCTCGTTTCCCCATAATAAAACCCATAGTTTGACAAATTTCACGAAATAAAAAGAAGACTCATTTTTAAATGGTATTAAACTTCAATATTATCGAATATTATCAATATTTTATATTGCCGTACAATTTGGGCAGGTTTCGTGAAACAGACAGTAGGTACGTGTAAGACATGCTTGATATTGCGAACATGGCTGACCCAACTGTTGTGGCTGTCACGCAGGGCGACTCACAAGTTAGTTACTGCGTGACAGCCAGAAACTTCGGGGTACGCCTATGGAAGACACATTGCACTTCATTGAAAATGAAACTGGTCTCATAAGTATTATATATACATGTAGTACCTCTATGGAAATACCAGTAGCCGATTTCATCAAAATTGCAAAGTATACTTATCTTGCTAAGTACACTTTGAGGGAGAAATTTGCAATTTAAGGATAACATTATTATTTTTTATTATACTGAATTTATTACATTTTGGCTGTGATAATTTAATAAATTCAGTATAATAATTCTGCATACTGTTAATTATCAAATGCAGTCGTTTGTTTTATATGAAATAATGCATTTCGGGAAAAAAATTATTACTCCTTCAAAGTACACTTTGCTAGATAAGTATACTTTGCAATTTTGATGAAATCGGCTACAGAATGTTGTAAAGTATGATTATTTCACTGCAGATATAACGTAACGCTGATAAAAAAAAATCCAATACCGTTAATGTAATCAGTATCTGATATCAAATAAATATCGATCATTCGGCCTCCGGATATTATGATATCGCATATATGACATATATAGGATCGAAGTTATTCGATTATTGACCTATTACATACGTACAATGCATTGTAACTACTGTCTGTTCCACGTTTTTCTGCCGACGAACTTTTGGCTATTAAACACATTAAATCTAAAAAATATTTAAAAGTGAGTACTTTTTCATCAATAACAAAAAAAGTCACCCTCCCCAAAAAATTTATTGCGAAAAAACAATTTTCCTATGGGAATTTAACATGGGGAGTCAATTTCCAAATTTCGTTTTTTGATCCAGAAGGAAATCAAGGGAAATTGACTCCCAAACCTGACGAGATCGCTTGAAAATGATGTAACTAAGAAAACAAGTTAGATTTTGAAAATCGGTCAACAAATACAAAAATATTTTTAAAAAAATCTATTTTTACTAGCCCCCATGTTAAATTCCCATAGGAAAATCGTTTTTTCGCAATAAAATCAATATTTGATGGAATTTCATGAAATAATTTTTTTTTGGGGAGGGTGACTTTTTTGTTATTGATGAAAAAATACTTACTTTTATATATTTTTTAGATTTAATGTGTTTCCAAAAGTTCGTCGGCTGCAAAACGTGGAACAGACAGCCTGAGTAATTAAAACGAACAATGTATTACATGTATGTATTATGCATGGTAACCATACCATTGTCATACACATATGAGGCACGTCATGTGATGTTGTACCTTCGGACATCTGCGTAATTTCGTTAAATACGTTTTTTCATAAATAAAGTTAAAAGATGGAGAAAAAATCACAGTAAATGCGGAATTTATTTTTGACGCCATTTGCGGAAAATATTGTAAATTTTGTTAAGGTATTTCATGAAATTACGCAGATTTCCGAATATTTCGTATTTGCATACTGAATCGTGTTTTTGTTTGATCTTAGCGCCACATAGTTGAAACTTTTAGATGTCGGAGACAATATCAGGAACTGATCTATTATGAATGTTTCTTTTCCATTTTAAGTGTGGAGTCATTTTCATCCACTCAGATTATAGGTTTATGTGTGTTTTCATATTTGAAATTGATTAAATACGCAGGTCAAATGCAATAAGAGAACGTGTCATGGACTGGCCACTTAAAGGTACATGCCCACTCAATAGGCAAAATAAATGATCTTTATATCAGAGACATCATCTGAGACATTTTCTGACATTTTCATTCATCATTACACCACGTATTGATTGGCAATATTATACATTTATATCAGACGTAAATTTCGACACTGATATCACGGGATATAACAGTGTTTCCTTAAAATGTTAACGGATATTTCTATTTATTATCTGTACAATGATCATACTTTATAATCTGTCGAAAATATTATTTTTTTCATGCGACGCATCTAATTAGTATAAATTATTAAAAAATGCCATACCTCATTTGCATATGAAAATAGCCTGATACCACAGCGAGTCATTATCAGTAAAATAAATATTACTAAATGATTATAACTGTATAGCGGGCACTTGTAATTTTGAGAATTCGTGGAATAGTGACACAATTATACACTTATTTAATTCCTATAAAGAACAGTTTGTGCCTACTTAGTGGGAATGTACCTTTAATCCATTAACCTTGGTGTGTTATGTCATACTATAAATGGTTATTACGCATATAAAGTCAACAATATCGATCAAGGATCAATAGCGTTCAGTAAGTAAATAGGCCGCGGTGACCCGATAACCTACAAATATACATTGTATTACTCTACTATAATATGTTGTTTATTTTTCTTTCACACATTGACGTCACAATGACGTATGACCAAATATTCAGGTAAACCCCCCAGTTGATGTCACGTGTACGCTGCGTATATCAAAGACAGTGACACCTCGCTAAACTGGACACCCTGAGAAAAATGACGACATAACAGTATACACAAAAATATTTCATTATTTCTTTGACAAAGTCCAAGTATGGAAACATATTATTGTATTGACTAGTGGATATCCACATTCATTGTTTGAGCATTTAAAAACAGATAAAACAATACACCAATCGATAATGATACAACTTATATATTCTATAGTTCCCATGTTTCTGTGGCAATTGTACAGCCTGCCCGTTTCACTAAACTTCGTACGACTAAAATGTTCGTAAGTGCAAATTTAGGATCGTCTGGAAAGTTCAATTGATGGATTTATTGAGCATATGCTACTAAAGTGGTTATGTTTGCAATAGGTTGTTGATATATGTTATACTTCGTAGATTGTTTTATGAAATCAATGTATTTACTATAAACAGTGTACATTTATTTATCCCGTCAACACAGTGCGTATGTGCCGTGAAACACGGTGCCGTGAAACATTTTTGATATCCTGTCAATACGACCTAATCACTGCGTATGAATATGTGCAGTGGCTGGGATTATATGTTTGCATTGTAAAGCCATTAGTAGGTGTTGACGGGATAAATAGAATAGTAGGTTAGTACCGTGAATGGGAAAAATATCTGGCGCGGCTCGGAAACGGGATGTGCTCGGCAGAGCCTCGCCCATCCCGTTTCCTGAGCCTTGCCAGATATGTTTTCCCATTCACGGCACTAACCTACTATTCTCTATATGTACTACTGATTAACATGAAATAACGAATTAATGATTGTACCCTATTGTTGTGTAATGCTTAGACGTTCTAAATACAAAATCAAGAGAGAGATTGCTTAACAAACAAATGACACGAAATTATTTTTAAGCCCAATCGAGCTCCCACTACTATACTGATCTCAATATTGGTAAGCGTTGTTCACATTGATCCGTAGCTAAAGTATCACGAAAGAAAGATCCATTACATTAATCACAAATGCTACAATGAGACACGCCGTGTGAGTTTGTACTTAAGGACATGTGCAATATCTCATGAACAATATTTACAATATGTTCATCGAAATATGACGAAATTTTCATAGCAAAAGCGGAATAGAATTATGCATATGCTATGAACATTTCGTCATCTTTCGACGTCATTTACAAACATGTCACAGTTTCTGTAAATATATTTCATGAAAATTCGCGCACGTTCACAAAATCACATGGCGTGTCTTATATGTTGCTCAGGTATGTCCGGCCTAATGTACGTCTTAATTGCATATGTCATGGGTCGCTAAACCGCCTGATGGTTCGCTATAGATACTACCATGGTTACATTTACGTATTATATCATGTTCATATACTCGTGGTGTACGGTATCAATTAGACCAGGGGGCCGTTTCACTAAACTTCGTACGACTAAAATGTTCGTAAGTGCAAAATTATGATAGTCTGTAGCTTTCACATTAACATTGTTTTCTTGTAAACAATTATTGGATTTACATTTATTTAACAGCCTATGTTCAATAAATGTAAATCTATCAATTGAAATTTCCAGACGGTCCTATTTTTGCACTTACGAACATATTAGTCGTACGACGTTTAGTGAAACGGCCCCCAGGACACGGCGCGGAATTACTGGGGCCCGTTTCACTAAACTTCGTACGTCTAAAATGTTCGTAAGTGCAAATTTCGTCTGGAAATTTCAATTTATGGATTTACATTTATTGAGCTTAGGCTACATACAGCCTATGCTCAATAAATGTAAGACCAATAATTGTTCACAAGAAAACATTGTTAATGTGAAATTTACAGACTATCATATTTTTGAGCTTAGGAACATTTTAGTCTCTGCGAAGTTCAGTGAAACGGGCAGCAGGACCATATTGGATCTAAACAGTGTCCCATTCCGGCACACATACATACATATCTGTCCGTCTTGTACTAACATATATCACATAAAACACTTTAAATTCGGTATTTCTTTTACTTATATGTCCGGGTATGGAAGGTCTTCGAGCCAATATCCACCTTTACATATAGGATCAAAAATCCATTAGAATGTACATGCACATACTTTTGTTTGTACTACATGTAGAACCCCCTACTGTTCACCCACCCCTAGTGTAACCACGGTTACACTAGGGGTGGGTGAACAGTAGGGGGTTCTATCGTCCTCCCCAAGTGTAACCCCTGTAAAGTACAGATAGCTTAAGGTTGTTGTGCCCTTCTTGTGGCCCCATGTAATGTTCATGTATATGGAAATCTCATAAAAAACATACTCATAAAACAACTACTTACACCAATAAATCATATATATGTGTCCAATAAGTCTTTATGCAGATACTGTCAGCAAGGAAATCACACCTGTTGTAGTTAGAAAATAAGAAGCTTACAACCGTTTCACTAAACTTCGTACGACTAAAATGTCCGTAAGTGCAAATTTAGGATCGTCTGGGAATTTCAATTGATGTATTTACATTTATTGAGCATAGGCTGCATATGCAGCCTATGCTCAATAAATGTAAATCCAATAATTGTTTACATGAAAACATTGTTATTGTGAAATTCACAGACTATCATATGTTTGCACTTATGAACATTTTAGTCGTACGAAGTTTAGTGAAACGGCCCCCAGGAGTGTCGTTGCCAAACCAAACACGTAGAACGCAATTGGTAAACATTTGGGAATCTCATGAAATATAAATATAATGACGTCAAAGTAAAATAAACTGATTTACCATGATGTTCAGACTTGTTTCATTTGACATACAATGATATAATCGCTTAGTTTGGGTCACATGACACACATACATTGTATATATTGTATAGATTTAACGAGTTTCGTAGTACCCGATTATTGGCTATGCTCATGTTAAGTAGTGAAATACAATTTAGAAAGCATCATTATTACATACTAACTATGTTTGCTGCATCGATGTGTCTACACACTATATGTTTGCTAAAGGATCGTTTAACTTATTAACTATTGTTTTAAAGAAAATAATGTAAACAACTGTTCGTTATTCGAAATCAATAACAATTGAGGATATTATTAGAGTGTAATCGTACGGACGGATTGACGAACGATAAGCATGAATGGAGAAAAGGGGCCACATATTACCATCATTGAGCTGTCCGAGATAGAGTAAGTCACGTGATCATGTCGACAACAGCATTTCAAAATCTTTTTGTATGCCAATCGCCATGTTATTTGATTAAATGTTAAGGAGTTTGTGCTATTTTCTGTTATACATGTATATGTGTCCGTGACTGGAGAAGTGTGGCTTATCGGTTTTGCGTCCAGCGTAGATCCTGATCAGCCTGTGCATACACACAGACTGATCAGAATCTGCACTGTTCGCCATTTCATGAATGAAAATTCCCGTCATTCTTCAAACAAGGAACATAGATCGTTACAGGAGTGTGCTATTTGATCAGGATCTGCAGTGGGGTCAGCGTGTAAGTGCAGGTTGGAACCAACCTGTCGTGTTCGTTCGTGTGTGCACATACACGCTGACCCCACCGTACGCTGGTCACAGATCCCATATTCCCCATTTCTTCAGTCACAGCCACATACTCATAGTATGAACTATGATAAACAGGCCGCGGTGACCCGATAACCTACAGATCTACATTAGACTACAGTACTATAATAATTATGTTAATTACATGTATTTTTCTTTCAAACATTAACGTCACAATGACGTACGACCAACTATTCAGGTAAACCCCCAGATGATGTTACGTGCACGCTGCGTATATCAAATACAGTGAAACCTTTCTAAACCGGACACCCTGGGAGGTCCCCAGGGTGTCCGGTTTAGAGATGTTCCACTGTAAATCAGTCATATGATCATTCTTGGAGATACTTATGTCTTTTGCAATCATGAACATGCAGTATTTTCTGAGATGTAATACTATTACTAAGAAACATCTCAAAAAGAGATTACATATATTGTCTTGGTGTCCGGTTTAGAGAGGTTCAACTGTAATACGGTACACTACTGCCTGTGCTAATCTTGACCATATTTCTGGCTGTGACTGGAGAAATGGGGTTTATGGGATTTGTGACCAGCGTAGCTCCTGATCAAATAGCACACTCATGCAGCGTATTAAATAATCAAATTTCCTTGTTAGAAGCATGATGGATGTTTCAATGATGAAATATCGATCAGTGCAGATCCTGATCAGACTGTGCGTATGTACATGCTGATCTGGATCTACACGGTCGCAAAACCCATAAGCCCCATTTCACCAGTCACAGCCACATTTGACAATGTCTTTATTTTATGAAAATACTTGAACAAAATCAAGCAGCTTGGTTTACTGAGCCTGAGCTGTGCTACAGCTCAGGCCCAAGCAATTAAATTACTTGACTGCGAATAGATGGTCAGAACGTTAATAGGCTGGACAGGATATAACTCGGACGCTGAGGAACGCAGTTCGGCTATTCGTGTTACCGGAAACACAATTTGTAACATACGTTACACATCGACTCTATTGTTGGTCAGAGGTTGGTAAGTGATTTGAACACCCCTGCAGACAATAGAAAAGTTTGCATCTATATGCAAACCTGGGCACGAAATAGTTCGTGCTTCACGGTAAACCACACACGCTGTGCAGCTATGGTCATTTGGTGACACGCTGAATACCTGCTGAGAAAGGGGACCTTCCTACGGCGACCGTAGCCCACATCAGTCTACACATTTGCGCAATTTGATCAGGGGGATACGTTGGTCGCAATTCAAGTTATTATTGTCACCGACTAGCAGAATTTGATCAATAAATCGACCGAATAACTACAAATGGTGGTGAGAATCTGTGCTGGTCACTCATACATGTAATGTACATACATTGTTTTATCAACCAGTGACCCGTAGCGAGAATCAGATTGGTGCAGCCTGGATATACATGCATTTTTACTAAAGGGTTTTGTTAATTCACTGGGAATTTAAAATAATAACCAGGAGACACGAATTAGACAAACAACACATTCCGGGTTTAATTCCGAGAGGTATGAATTAAAGACGGCCGATTGTTATGTTTTCCGTCTCCAGGGACTGTCCACACAAGTTCCCACTCCACCTGCCCCTCTACTCCGACAAGGAATAGATGCAGTGACATTTCAATCGTTGGCATTAATTTTGCGGATTCGGACATCTTGGTTGGGCTATCGAATGGATAAATGGATGATGATAAACAAACACACGAATCTCACTTGTAATCGGGTTGCGTGGACAAACCTGGGTCAGTAGCTGACGTATAGACGAAATATGTTAACAGAAAGACTCACGGAAGACATGACTAAAGTGTAATAAATGTAGAACATTGTTAAAAATGAAAACATATATTCATACCTGGAGAATCTCGATGTTTCTGTTTATATTAGTACACGGAATATACCCGAGGGATGTTCAGTAAATGGTAGGAAAGTGCTATACATCTATGCTCTCTGGTGAAGTGGTATGTGTTCACATCACTCAGTAACCATTTATACATACATGTAATACACAACATTGGTATAGTTTCATAACTGTGGTGTGGATAGCGATTGGCTTACAAATACGTTATAGTCTGTATTCAGACAATAGCATAAACTAAATTAGTCATCAGTTGCACACAAAACTAGCTTTCCTTTTCAGTATAATAATTATATTATGTTTTATCAACCCCGATCCCGGGTCTTAAGCCATAAAAAAATAGTTCTAACAACTCAGCTTGATCGCCTTTTCAGTGTGATAAATGTTTTCGTAGTCTAAGGGTGCGACGATTAACCATCATACACGATTATTTGCGCAGAAATCTGTATTTATCATTTTTGGTTTTCCAAAAATCTATTTTTCATTCAACATGTTCGCCCCCCCCCCCCCCCCCCCCACACACACATATAATGTCAATTAGGCCCAGAACAAGCACTAGTGATACGTTATAGTGTTTATTCCATAATAATCGTACTAATGTCAATTCATGTTTACGTGATCCGAGATGTTGTTACGGGAATGTAATTGTTGAACATCCCTCGTAAATGATTTGTTTAACTGACTAACCAATAATAGGTACATTACTGCATATCACGTGCATATATAATTTGTATACGCTACACCATGCTACGAGGCCCTTCGCTTACAAATATATTCTATACATGTACAGCTGGGTGATTATCAATTCGTCAATGTTTTGAAAGGGAACTGTTGAGCGTAAACGTGTTGGGCTATGTATATACAGTAGAACGTCTCTAAACCGGACACACAGGTGACGCCATTGTGTTTCATTTAATTTTGACTGTAATTTATTTCATTGCCGTGTCTGTTCATGACTGAAAATGACAAAAAATGTACAAATATTGCTTAGTCACAGTGGAAACTGTAAGCTGGACAACCTGGGGACCTCCGATTAGAGAGGATCCACTGTGATATATACTTCATTGAATTGGTATAGGCTATCAATCAGTTTCACTCTTTGCGGCATATATCGTAAACATGAATGACTGTCAAACACAAATAATTATGATAGTTGTGCCAGTGGGACACGAACACTCCCGATGGCAGCATGACGCGAATAAAGCAAACATGGATGTTTATAATTATTGATCGGCTGTCATAATTATAGAAACAGTTCCTTTGATGACACATTGAAGTTCACAATTTCCACTGAATACTAACCAGATGTAGTCGGTAAGTCGATGTGTAAGTCAGTTACTGCCTTAATTGAGATGTACATGTGTTTAAACAACCTACATGTGCCCATGAAACACCTTGCCGCTTCGCGGCTCGGTGTTCCATGGGCACATGTAGGTTGTTCAAACACATGAACACCTCAATTAGGGCAGTAACTATTACATATTTGTCAGGTGTAACGTTGGCGCTGTGTAGTTCCGTACGATACGGGAGTATTCCGCAGAGTTACTTACCGCAACTAGGCACTGTGCTATGAGGTTATTCATTGATCCCGGCATCATGGCGAGTCAGGGTCGAGTGCCCTGATTAGAGAAAACCGTCCCACGTAAATTATATAGGACGAAGAATCGATGTGAAATCAATGTCGCCTGAATGGGAATGTTATAACACTACCGTGACCTGTATTGTATTGTATTACCATTATAAAAGTCCGCCTCACTCATAGGGTTGTTTGCGAAGAAGCATTGTTGCTGTGAATTATTTAAACACCATGTATTCATGTGTAGTAACCATGCAATATGTATAATTATACATATACAGTAGGAATGGGATTATAAATTAGATTGGTCCAATGTCTTATGAATTATCCCATGTATTTACTAGTTGCGGGAAGTAACTCTGCAGAATACTCCACAGGAGTATTCTGCAGAGTTAGTTTCCGCAACTAAGTAATTACGTGCATTGTGTAAGTGTGGCTGTGACTGGAGAAATGGGTTTTATCAGATTTGCTGCCAGTGTAGCTTCTGGTGGAATAGCACAGTAGCTGTAGTCTGATCACTACGGAGCCCCGCAGGGGACATGGATTCTTTTTATGAATTCGTTCCCACGAAATAACAATTCGTTCCCTCAATTTAGCAATTCGTTCCCTCGAATTAACAATTCGTTCCCACGATATAACAATTCTTTCCCACGAATTAAAAATTCGTTCGTGGGATCGAAATGTTAAATTGAGGGAACCAATTGTTTTTTCGTGGGAACGAATTAATACAAAAAAATAATTCTACGTCCCCTGCGGGGCTACGTAGATAACGATCTATATTGCTTGTTAGAAGTATGGGTGTTTCATTCATGGAATTGACAATAGCGCACATCTTGACAGACCGTGAGGATACACAGGCTGATCCGGATCTAAACTGGTCTCAAGACACATAAGCATCGTACACAAGTATAGGCTAATATTAATTGTTATTGTGTCGCTTCTGCTGAAATTGTCAGTCATTCCACATGTGGGGTAAAATAGTTTTAATTTCGGAAACTGGCCGTCTCGTCGGTATATACAGTAAGAAGATGTGCGTATTTTCATGAAAATATTTACATAAACTGTGATATTTTCTGTGAATGACATCGAAAGTTGAAAGAAAAATTTTCGTAACAAATGCGGAATGGCTCTGAACATTTAGTCAACTTTCGACGTCATTGATGCAAACTATCGTACATTTTGTAATATTTTTCATGAGATAACGCACATCTTCTTAGTTACACAGTCACATGGCTTGTCTCATATATATACTTGGCGATACGGAAATCGATTCTTCGCAAAAACGACAGAAGTTTGGGCCAACGTACAGATACCACAAAATGCAGCTTAACAAGACGCGTTTGATGCGCCATATTTCATCAAAATCCGTTACGTAATAAGGAAAATATAAAAGAATACGTACTTTGAGTCGGATGGATTCTGGAAGTTTCAGTACTGGTTGTTTGTGTTAAAAACACGTGATCATACACCTTGACACTGTTTTTACACGTCTATCGCACATTTTCTTACAAATCACAAGGCTTTTCTCATAAATATATAGCGACTCGTTAATGCAGGGATTCCGTTGGCGATCGCCACTTTCGCAATTGGCGATAAAAATAAACAATTGGCGATAAAAAATTACACAATTTTCGAAAAAAAATAATCCTTTTATTTTTTTTCGAAAATTGTAATTTTTTATCGCCAATTGTTTATTTTTATCCTATTGGTTATTCCTTTTTTTTTTTCTTTTTTTTTGAAGTGGCGATTTTTTTATTTTCCCCTAATGTATACACGTACATGTTCCCATGTCCACTCTGTAGACACAATCTGTTCTTTATATCAGAGACATCACTCTGAGACATGTCGTGGCAAAATAAACATTCATTCACCATTTCCCCACGTATTGATTGGCATTATTATACATTTTATATCAGAAGTAAATTTCCACACTGATATCAGGGACGATGACCGTGTTTTCTTAAAATGTTAACGGACATTACTATTTATTCTCTGTGTTTAATAAATGATGTGCAATGATCATACTTTATAATCTGTCGAAAATACTATTTTTTCAAGTGACGCATTTAATTTGTATAAATAATTAAAAAATAATTTGCATATGAAAATAGTAGCCTGATATCACCGCGAGTCACTATCAGTAAAATAAATATTACTAAATGATTATATATAGCGGGCACTCGTAATTTTTAGAACTGGTGCAATAGTGACACAATTATACACTAATTCAACTCCTATACAGAACAGTTTGTGCCTACTGAGTGGGCATGTACCTTTAACACATATACATTGTACAACTTGCAGACCGAAGATGGAGGGCTCGCGGAGGTCGGGCCGGCGACAGACCATTGCCCCGGTGGCTGCCGGCGAGGATGGAGACTTCGTACAACTGCGCATCATCCGGGAGCAGGTACCACGTGCCTTTATGGCGAACATGTAGTCCCAGATCAGCCTGCGCATCCGCGCAGTCTGATCTGGGCCTACACTTTTCGTTATTGAGCTCACGAATCTATCAATGCCTTCCCCATGCAACAAACCCTGAGGAATTAGATACATGCTGAAAGATATAGTCTAATTCCCATATCTCGGAATTGAATGTCTGTAATTCCTGATGGCGATCAGAGGCAACAGTGGTCGTAAATGTAACACTGCATGATGGTTACTGTGAAATTAACAGCTAACATACTAGGAGTATTCTTCTTATTTACCTCGGTAAATATGGCTTGGAATTTCATTGGAATTGGGTCCTGAGGACGCAATTCCAATGAAATTCCAAGACATATTCATGATATGTACAGGGAGAAGTAATAGACAATGTAAGTACATGTAATGTTCTTCTGCCAATTTTGAACTATTTATAGCCCACAAATTTCCCAGCGTGCAAAGTGTTAGTACTCCTGTGGAACCGTGTTTCTACAATGTATGCACTTACAAACTAATTGGCCAGTCTGTGCACATGCTTACATAAAACTGTATAGTATGAGTTTTACCCTCGACATCGAGCTTGCTCAGTTTTGGTCATTCCAACTGCCTGACTAGATATAGAATATATAGAATATAGAATGTAAGTTTGCAGAAGGCGCCGAGAGCATGCGCCATGTACGTGGTTTGCTCATGAATAACGACTGTGTTTTCCTCAGACCATACATGTATGATTATTATTATAAATATATGTCGGTTTCCAGCGGAGAATTTCCCAAGAATCCCACCAGCCGTCGGTGCTGAAGCGGCCGTCGGTGATGCTGGACGGGGAGGCGGTGTCTGGAAAGCCGACGAAGGCCGGCGCCACCCGCCCCACCACCGCCGCCCGCGAGGACGCCGTCCGTCGACTTCGGGACCAGATGTTCGCCGTCGCCAAGCAGGGAACGAATCAGGAGGTAACCGGGCCAGCCCACGCGGAACCCCTCACACCATTCCGTAAATCGAGAATAAACATGATCGCCGCCATTTTTGTCCACCCCATAAAGTGCGTAAAGATGACTCTGGGGTAACGAATTGTTATTTCGTGGGAACAAATTGTTAAATAGAGGGAACGAATTGTTAATTCGTGACAACGAATTTTTAAATTGAGGGAACGAATTGTTATTTCGTGGGAACGAATTAATAAACAAAATAATTATACGTCCCCTGCGGGGCTCCGTAGACTACACCACCGCCTGCGCTAATCTTGCCGATATTTGTCAATCAGCGGAAATGCCGCTCCACTAGGGGTCAATACCAGAGCAAACGCCGCTTCACTAGGGGGTCAATATCAGCGGAAACGCCGCTTCACTAGTGTCAATATAAGCGGAAACGCCGGTTCACTAGGGATCAATATCAGTGTCAATATCAGCGGAAACGCCGTTTCACTAGGTGTTAATATAAGCGCAAATGTCGCTTCACTAGGGGTCAATATCAGTGTCAATATCAGCGGAAACTCCGCTTCACTACGTGTTAATATAAGCGGAAATGCCGCTTCACTAAGGGTCAATATCAGTGTCAATATCAGCGGAAACGCCGCTTCACTAGGTGTGTCAATATAAGCTGAAACGCCGCTTCACTAGGTGTCAATATCAGTGTCAATATCAGCGGAAACGCCGCTTCATTAGGTGTCAATAAAAGCGGAAACGCCGTTTCACTAGGGGTCAATATCAGTGTCAATATCAGCGGTAACCCCCCTTCACTAGGTGTCAATATAAGCGGCGCCGCTACACTAGGGGTCAATAACAGTGTCAATATCAGCGGAAACGACACTTCACAGGGGATCATTATCAGCCGAAACGCCGCTTCTTCGCAAAAACTAGATAAGTCTGTGTCGAACTCCCGGGACCACCAAATGCAGCTCGTGAAGACGCGTTTGCTGCGACATATTCATCAAAATCCGTTGCATATTAAGGAAATTATCAAATAATACTGAAGTGGGCGAGCTTTCAAAATTTTAAACCAGTGTTGTTGTTGTTGTAACCACGTGATCATGCACCTTGTAACTATAGTTATATGATTTCCAATCGTCGTGCATTATTATTATTATTGTTATTATGTTACAGTATATACAGTAGGTAGACAGAAGTAATTTCCCGAAAGTTAAAATCGCATAGACTTATATCTTTACTCTTACATATGTAGCTCCTTATATACTTTACCAATTTGAATGACATATGAAGTGTTTGAAAGAAAATAGAAGCAGTTCGATAGATACCATAGTCACCATTGACGTCAATGGGAACAGCATTTCCAAAACAATTCCCATAATTATGTTTAACTGCATGCATCTTGTAATCACTACTTTGAATATTTAATACACATATCAATCAAATTATGCGCAGATCTATTGACTACTCAATGCATTTTCTTTCATTAAAATATGTACAGTGTAACATGCTAATAAGCACGGTTACAAATACGTGTAACATCAGGGCCCGGTTGCTCAAAACCTCTGTTAACTTAACAGACTGTTACATCCTTAGCAATGCTAAGGATTTAACAGTCTGTTAAGCTAACAGCAGCTTTGAGCAACCGGGCACTCTATGTAACAAAACACCGGCACAATATTTACAGTCAGTCTTTTTTTTATTCGCATGCTTTTTAAAACTGTTTTCTAAAAAAGCTTACCAGTATGTTGAAATATGCTTAATACGTATTCAATAATAGTAAGTTTGGAAAAGTGCTTCTGCCCTGATTGGACTGCAAACCCATATCGCGTATGTGGGTTGGTTTTGCTAAATTAATGTAAATTGTCATGTATAGATTAAACATCCGCGCAAATATCAATGGGCCGCGCCATACGAAAACCGGGCTTAATGATAACGTCATGAAAAGCGGTAAACGACGTCGGAAAAACGACGTTTCAAATTGTCTAGCGTCGCCGTAAAAGTTCACAGTTTGCCATCCCATTTACGTTTACTGGTGTCAGTTAACATTAATTGTGAACAGAAAACGGAAAATGATAACTTACTGAAACTTTCACTAATATGAGACGCGATACATTGTACCTCGGTACACATATTATGACGTCATGACTTGACGTCACGTACTTGTCACGTCATTGAACGTGAATACATGTTCGACCTTATGGCCATGGTGTCGTGACAAACTATTATAGCAAGGATACTTGCACGAGTTCCTCGCAGCATCAATGACTTAGAAATGCTTCAGGCGCTGTACATTGTCGCCTAACTGTCGTTCTTTGACATTTTTACTATTTTTCGTCGGTTGTCCTTATGGATTCAAAATGGTGAACGCATAATTTAACTGGCT
Organism: Conchocele bisecta; assembly: GCA_029237695.1. NCBI lineage: Eukaryota > Metazoa > Mollusca > Bivalvia > Lucinida > Thyasiridae > Conchocele > Conchocele bisecta. The sequence continues at coordinate 92,939,187 of CM055270.1, forward strand.
ACATATCAGAGAAGTCTTCGCTTACACTGCACTTTGATTCCTAAATAATCTTAAATATGAACAACCGAACCTAGTGTATGCCAACGATATCACCATCTATTATCTTCGTAAATTGAGACTTTTGAACAATTCTATCCAGTACTTAGCGAATGATATGCCATTTAATGCCACTCATTTTATCATAAATGGAGGTAGACAGGCATCTATATAATGACATATATATCCGGGGTTTGTATTAAATTTAAAATAAATGCATCAACATATTAATTGGAAATGTGATGGTCATACACTTGCTTTTGTAGTCGAAAGCGCTTTTGTAGTATCAAATCATCAGTTTATCACTTGACTGCATAATAATGTATATCATGCGATGGTAATGCGATCCTCAAGAAAGACACACGGCGACAATTATAAGGTATCTGCCCGGTATCGTGTTTTGTCACAAAGTTAATGTTATAAGCGGCCTACTGCCTACTTTAAAATATGTCGTCGTATACGAAATGTTAAATGATGTCGCTATGATTCCCCAAAATTATTTCAGACAGCAGCAAACAACAGGGAAACGCCTCACTCTGCCCTATTTGAAAATTATTCATACGAAATTACGTTACTTGGGCCGCAATCCAAAACATGACGTTACATTAGCAACTGCAACACGAGCCATAAACATTATTGTCATACTTTGTCTTGGACTAATGGGAGACACTTGACCAGGCTACGAGATATCCAAATTTGGTTGACATGCGATAAAAGATGACAAATCTATAGGACTTGTTCGGATCAACACCCCTTGTATACGCCGTTGATAAAAAACGTCGTAATTTCGACGTCATTGATCTAAAACATCATATAAGTTTTTACCACGCGTCATAAAACTACTTCTAAAAGGAACCATAATTGGGATACATTGATAATTTTGGCGGCATATGGCTTTTAAAAGATGTACAATTCAGAAAACGCGAAAAAGTAAAAACTGAAAATGGTGTCATTAAGCCCGGTTTTCGCACGGCGCGGCTCAAATAAAGACCGAAAATAGAAAGCACGCATCTGATTGGTCAATTGAACTTACAGCCTATAAATTATGAAAGATCACAGCAGATAAAATATAGGGTTAACTGTATTGTAATTTTGAATTTTGCGGCGTATATCAGAAAATGATAGGTCGGAAAACCTGTTTAATGGCGACGCGCTAGCGGAGCCATTAAACATGTTTTCCGACCTATCATTTTCTGATATACGCCGCAAATTTCAAAATTACAATGCGGTTAACCTATTTCTAATGCACTCCTTTACTACTGGCGTAAGAATACATATTGAAATAATTTGCGACCGTTCATCAACAATGATATACCTGTAATGTATGACCATCAGCCAATCAGATTGCGTGATGTTTATAGAGTGCATTAGAATATCCGTTTTACCAGTCTGTGTTTTACTACTTGCCATATTTTTGTAAACAACGGCGGGGAGACCAAATATTTCCTAAATCATTTTCGGTACATGTTCTGTTAATCATTCTGTCATATTGACATGTACAACCCAAAGCGAAAAAGGTAATCGATCAATGACTGCCAAACATGACTGCAGGGTGGCCCTTTAACACATTCTCAAAAATATTACCCCACCCGCCCAAAACACAGAAGACTTTACTAAAATGCTCAAATGAAAACTCAATAATATGCCAGTGCCAGCCTATAATTCCAGCACAAAAATATTTACACAATTCCCTAACATTTGATTGGTCCGTAGCAAGTCTCTGTCCAAAATTTATATCCCAGTAAACTCCATGCCGAACTACTTTCCGTAACCGTGAGGCGCAGCTAAAATAATTCTTAAGAAAACGGAAAATAAACACATTTTCTTCATGAATTTATTTCAAATGCTGGAATTATAAGGAATGAATCGCCTTTTTGTTGAATTTATCGGGGATATAAACTTGGAAAAGTCGCGGGAATACTGGACGAGGCCTTCCGGCCTTCGTCCAGTATTACCGCGACTTTTCCAAGTTTATACCCCGATAAATTCCACAAAAAGGCGATTCATTCCTATAATAACTTTGCGAATTCTTATGCGCACCTACATGACTATACATAATACACTGTATTGTATCGATGACGACAACAACCTACTGACGTATTGAAAAATATCACTGTTTGTGATATGCTACGACGTTGCAGAAAGTAGGGAACACACTAGATGCATTAATATGGGGATAATCATGCTTTGTTTTTCTATTTGGAGCGGTATGTGAGAGGTTTTATGGTCTGAGAGTCAGTTTGCATTTTCTTTGTAAATATCACACGAAGTGACGAATCCACTGCAGAAATGTTAACATAGAAAAGCAATACAATTGTTAACATAAACTTTAGAGTTACATTCATGTATACGTATCGTAGAAATACTGATTCACAGATCGTAAAACCTCCCACATATCGGTTATATATGGTTATCACTTAATTTAAAATAAATTGTCCTCTAAACCGGACACCCATACATCTGTGTCTGCTTAATTGTATGTGTTCATTGTCATCTCTCACCGTTGATTTCGTCTGTTCATGATTGCAAACCACATAATATTATTACACCGGTTTTGCTGTGCCCATATGCCTATTTTACAGTGGAGCCTCTCTAAACAGACACCATGGGGACCTCCCAGTCGTGTTGACCTCACAGGGCGTCCGGTTTAGAGAGGTTCCACTGAATAGTGTAATCGTACCAATCAGTTATCAAGAAATCGGTTGTTGCAGGTCATGTCAATCGCCGGCAAGATTCAGAAGGACGTGCTCACACAGCTGGTGGCCTGCCACCCCGACACGGAGGAGAATATCCTCCATTTCGCTCTGTCCAGTGACAAGACTGACCTCGCCCGCCATCTGGTACAACAGTATGGGGAACACCTCATCCTCAGCCACCACATCGTGCACAAATCGGGCATCCATGGAAAGAACAACGCATTGCATATTGTTACGGAGAAAAACGATATCGAAATGGCGAAATATTTACTCAATAATTTAGGGTCAAAGGAGAAGCGACTGCAGCTTATGACTGTAGAAACCGCCGTGGACATTCAAGGTCAAAGGCCAAGGTCGTTTTCCTGTTTGCATTTGGCAGCATATTACGGTCATTCAGATTTGGTTCGATTTTACCTAGACTCCGGTCTGGGTGTAAATCACCTGAACGGCAAGAAAGACACGTCGTTACTCTGGGCCGCCAGGTGGGGCCACAACGACACGGTCACGCTGCTATTGGAACGAGGCGCTGACCCGGAAGTGAAAAACGATAAAGGCTCTACTGCTCTATACTGGGCCGTTCGATACGGACATTCGAAGACCGTGAGTTTGTTACTGCAACGTGGCCGTGCCAATCCCAACACGATACGAAAACTAGGTCTGGTGGCGCCCCTAGTGGTGGCGTGTGCATACGGCGACATCGATATCGTACAGATCCTGCTGCAGCATCAGGACATCGAGGTGAATATCCGGATCCGGGGCGGCGAGATGCCGATACACCATGCAGCCAGGGAAGGATGTCTCGATGTACTCGACTGCTTAATAAAGAAAGGCGCTTTATTCAACGAACCGGATGAATTGGGCGATACTCCCTTACTATTGGCCGCACAGAATGGTCACGTGGACATTGTTGACAAGTTGATTGAAGTTGGCAGCAATGCGTTCCACAGAAATAATGAGGGGAACGACACGTGGTATTACGGCATCGAGAGTGAAGGAAATGAACTGCTGGAGGCACTCATTATCGCCCTTCATGGGCAGGATATGAAGGGGAGACAACCGCTGTGCATTGCGGCAAGTAACGGCAGGTGTGATAAGATAGAGTTCCTTCTCAAAATGAAGCAGGATCCACTGAAACGCGATATGGATGGCAATACTTTCCTACACCACGCGGCGATGACTGACAAATACGAGGTTCTGGAACAATTCCATTCGAAAATTCCTATTGACACACAAAACAAGCGCGGCAACACACCGTTGCATATAGCGTGCACTCGGGGATTGGGCAAATCTGTCAGTACCCTGTTGAAATGTAAAGCAAAGGCAGATGTTAAGAACGATAAAGGTGAGACGTGTCTGCATGTAGCTGCTTATTCAAAACATATATCCGCTGAAACTGCTCAAACACTTGTACAGTACACCATTAAAACACATGCATGGGAAAGTCTAAATGCAAAGGATATGTACGGTAACAATTGTCTGCACATTGCGGGTAAATTCGCTAAGCCGAAAGTTATGTGGGAGTTTCGATTTGTGCGTTTCAAAGATCGAGATCAAGATGGAAACACTCCTCTACACGAGGCGGTTCGTCACGAGGAGCCCGAGGCGTTAATGATGATGCTCGATATTTTTGAGTCGATGAAGAGAGATGCCCGAATCAACGAACAGAGCTATGCCAGATCCGAGACCGTACTACATCTAGCGGCGGACCAGGGTCTGCCCGGGTGTGTAAAGCGGTTAATCAGCCTTGGTGCCGATATCGCGACCGAGGATGCCAATGGCGACACCGTCCTACACCGACTTGTACGCAATACAGTCATGGAACCTAGAAATCTAAATCTCCATCTGGAGGTATTTGACATGATATTGATGAATGTCGTTAAGTGGTGGTGTATCAAAAAGACAGTTCCATATCCGGAGGAGGACAATAGGGACGCCCACATGGTGCTGCGACGGGAGGCTACACTGTATATGATCAATGACATATATAACAAGGAAGGACTCTCCGTTCTTGCACAAAGTTTCAAAATTGGCGCGCCGGAAATCTTGTCACGTCTATTAATGATGCGTGACGTGACGATGTTTGATTCCGATGAAGGTTGGTATGAATTCGACATTAGTCACGTGACACCACGGACGAGCGACGGCATACAGGGTTGCTGCACGCGAGCGAAGGTGGCACCCCTCCACCAGCAGAGGGAGATGCGTGAAGAGTCGGAGGTGCGGCTGTCGGGGATTGAGTGGCTGATCACTCAGGATGTGGAGCGGCGGGCTGCCACCATCCTCGATCTGCCGCCCATCCAGCGGGTGGAGCAGTACTACGTATCCATGGTGGCCTGGACGTTCGCCCTCCTCATGGTGTTCCACATCATCTACATGAGTCTGTTCACCTACATCGCTGTCGATCTGCTCGATAAACTGCGCATTGACGAATCTGAGATTAACAGTTCAGACCCACAGACGATAATGCTGTACATAGTGGTTCCCATAGAGCCGGCGATTATAATCATCTACGTGTTCTACACGCTTATCCGCTATGCCGTTACCGGTGACATTGGGCGACGCTCGAAATTAAGTCGGAGGAAAGGACTTGCTCAGATTGCTTCAGTGATTACCGCTTATCTGTTTATGGTGGTGCTTACAATATTCGCTGTTCTGGTGGTCGTGTGGATCGCCTTGTTCACGCAGCGCTACCACTACCAGGACTACGTTCTGGCGGCTGCGCTCTGCATCGGCTGGATACTCACCATCTCGTTCACGCGTGGCATCCGCATCATCCACTACTTCTACCGTATGTTGATCAGCATGGTCGTCAGGGACGTCGTTCGCTTCTTCATCGTCTACCTCTTCGTGCTCATGGCCTTCGGGTTCGCCTTCCACGTGTTGTTCCAGGTATCAAGCGATGTGATCGCCGTCTACCACACGCCGGGCGACACACTATTCCTCGCCTTTAACATGATGATCGGTATGGGTGAACTGTTTGACGGGAACTTTGAGACGAATTACGCTAATGTCGGAAGAAGCGTCACCTACGTAAAGATATTCTACCTGCTGTACATGATCCTTGGCACCATCATCCTGCTGAATCTGCTCATCGCCATGATGAACGACTCATACACGCGCATCCTCACTGCGCAGCAGTCACGTGGAGGATCGAGTCCGTCACACTGGGGGTCGAGATCGAGAACAACTTCCCGATGAGCAAGATCTTCTCCAATGTTCGCATCGTCTATGGACAGCTAGGTAACTATACAATCCAATGTGCATGTTACATGTATGTGGTCGTTACTGGAGAAAGTGTGCGTATCTGTTATTCTAGTCTGCTGTCTGTTTCAAGAAATCTGCCCAAATTGTACGGCCATATAGCAATGCAAATACAATATTGAGTTTCGATAATATTAATGCTATAACAATTTAAGAATAAGCATTCTTTTTATTTCGTGAAATTTGTTCAAATACTGATTTTATTACGATAAATGTATTTGTCTATGGAAATTTAACATGGTGTAAAATGACGTGGAGGAGCTGTGGGAGGAGTCACAAAACGAAACAAATTGGCTCCGAAACCTGGCTAGATAGCTTGGAAATTATCTAACTAAGAAAAAAAAAGTTAAATTTTGAAAATATGTCGAGTATTCTAAACATTTTCTCATGTTAAATCCCCATATACATCTTCACTGAAGATGTCTATGGGGATTTAACATGGGGAACTTGTTTATTTTTTAATAAAATCAACATTTCACCAAAAATTTAATATTATCGAAAAAAATGTTTTTACATTGTTTATATAGCCGTAAAATTTTGGCAGCTTCCGTGAAACAGACAGTAATTCCACGACTGCCTGCTCACCATTGTAACTTGATAATGGTATACATGGGTAATCCTTGTTTGACGACCACTATTGATTCTGATCAGACTGTGTGGAAGAGCAGACTGACCTGGGACTGGCCTGGCACTACACTGGGCGCAAAAATAATAATCCCGGTTTACCTAGTTTCAGGGTTATGTCTTTCGGTGTAGTCGTGCTGTTGGAAATCGATCACTTAAACGAAACTCAATGTAGACGGAGCATAATCTGAAAGTGCACAACTGTCAAAATGACTGTCTTACTCGACCACATGTGTTGCTAGCGTGCCTTGAATTGTCAATTATTGTTTTTTGAAACACCTTTCTCAACAATGCACAAAACAATTCAACTGCGCGCGGATCTGAAGATTATGTAATTTAGAAAGGCAGAAAACTAGCATTCGCCACCGTTGTATGAAAATCGCACAAATAGTCGTAAATGCATATTCGCCTATACAATGTGTTAGTTACAGCGTGTCGAAACCGCTTTTCGGGGAGGGTTTCGGCATAAATTGTACAGTTGTTAATATATTAACACAAGTCTCAAAGATTTCGAGGGTAAACTGTACCAAAAACGAGTCACACAAACCTTAATTCGCTTTTAAAATCCAACACATTCACTTCCTGATTATCAATAAATATTAGCCGCCATCTTTAAAAATGTTCAATCACGTGCACGCAGTGGTTTGGTTGATTACTGGAGACTAACGTCATTTTCCATTAGCCAACCAAATCACTGCGTGTCACGTGATTCACTATCTTTAAGATGTATGTTAATGTATTAGCAACTGTAAAATCTATGCCGAAAACACACCCCGAAAAGCGGGTTTGAAACGCTGTAATATATTCTATAGGCAAGTATGCATTTACGACTATTTGTGCGTTTTTCATACAACGGTGGCGAATGCTAGATTTCTACCTTTCTAAATTAAATTATATTCAGACCCGGGCGCATTTTAATAGTTTTGTACATTGTTTAGAAAGGTGTATATACAAGCAATAATTGACCATCCAAGACTCGCTAGAAACACCTGTGTACTCGACGACTGCCAACGATCGGGAGAAAAGACGAAAATGTGTTTTCAAATTTATTGGATTTACATTTATTGAGCATAGGCTGCATATGCAGCAGCCTATGCTCGATAAATGTAAATCCATGAATACATCTAAGCCACCATGTACATGATGATATATGGGTCGCGGCTGATACAAGGACAATTTATTATGACATAACTATATTGGTTGCAATGCCATAAAGTACATGAACACATCGGAGAAACAACTATAATCTCTACCGTCATATCGTAGGTGACTTGATGACGGTGAAACAACGGTGGTACCTGAGCATGGGCGCGAGCGAGTTCACCAAATACTCCCGCGAACAGGACCAGCTCACGTCCACCACGACCGACAACCTCTCCCGCCGGATAGAGGAGATGGAACTCAAGGCGCAGGCGCAGGACGAGAAGACTTCCGCCAAGTTACAACAGATCACGGAGCTGCTTGAGCAGATGACAAACAAGCGCCAGTCCTGATGTCGATTAACACATACACAATGTAGCATATGATTGAAACACGCGGTGTGATTTTGTACCATCGGACATTTTTGTCATTTTATTAAATACTTTTACAATCATATCATAATTCCGCATGTACTCTGAACATTTTTGTCAATTTCGGACGCCATTTACGGACAATATAGTACATTTTGTAAACGTATTTCGAATGTATTTATGAACCAGCTCAACGTACATAATCATACATATAAGCTGTACTGATAACGTAGCATGTATTTTTGCAGTGATCACATTTACATATTTAGTACATTGGCTGTATTATTAACCCTTTGAACCCGAAAGGCCGCTATATCGGTTTATGCAAACAGTGCAGATCCAGATGAGCCGGCTCGTAACGAGCCGTCTCATCAGGATCTGCACTGTTTGAAAGTAATTTTCATATTTTTGAGAACAACAAATACCCCCTATTTATAAATGGAATAGTCTGAAAATCATTTTGCGATGATTGGATTGGTTGTAAAATTAACATATCGCAGCCCATTCCAGTTACTTAGGGGTGAAAGGGTTAACTTATTATATACATGTACGTACTTTCGTTTCTCATTGAAACGCAACCGTGGCCAGCGGAACTCGGGACGTCAATATTTTTCCATATTGACGTCTCGTTAGTACATCTTGCATCTACATTGCTTGGCCCTAAATGATACTCGTTTGTGTTGATGCCCGTTAAGCACCATTCCATTCGTGAGTACATATTGGTCAGTGCCGGAACTACGCTTCACATCGCAAAATAGTTCCTTCTAAATCACCACTGATTTGTTTATTTTAAATATATTTTGTATACTTTTAAATTATCATATTAAATTAACGCACATATTATTATTCTGATGTGGCGAGGACCTGTCATCAGATCAGGAATATTCTGATTTCAGGGCTGACTATATAGGTTCTTTTATATAAATATTCAGTTCTGATTTTGAGACCCCCCCCCCCCCCCCCTTTGTATAGGTATTATATGGGATTTAGTACTAAACCCATTGACCCGGACTTAAATGACATTAGCTGTTGATAGGCCGTTATACCCCAACAATCAAACTCATATTATCGAGTATGTATACGATTATACTCCATATTAGATTGTATACAATGTAGCCTTTCTACTCAATCTCTGACGATAGGAACGGATTACATACGACGTATATATTAATATACAGAAATTGAAACAAGGGTAAATGTAAATATGACATCTGAACTGCATGTCATATGTATAAATATTTACACCTTCTATTCATTCATAATGCAAACGCCCATTTGACGTATTGCGTTTACATACCAATACAATACAGTAGACACACGTGACGTCGCGCGATGTTGTTGATTGGTTAAAGTTCGCAACGTCGCTGTTCCAGGAATTGCATCAAAATGACGTAAACAAGAATATTGTTAATTTTAACGCCATATTTGGTTATTTACAGTTCTGAAACTATCAGAAAATGCAGTGTAAAGATAAGTAATAAAACCATGGGCTGTTGCGTTTACTGGGTTGACAATACCTTTGGTATGTTTAAAGTTTTAACTTTAAACAGACCAAATGTATTGTGAACCCAAGTAAATGTAACAGCCCATGGTTTTATTCCTTAAATATGAACACTAATATTTCACGCTCCCTTGTATTTCTTGTATTGTGTAGCACCGCTTAGAACATGGATTTACATTTATTGAGCATAGGCTGCATATGCAGCCTATGCTCAATAAATGTAAATCCATCTATTTACATATGTGGTGTACATGCACGCTACTTTTTATATATGGTCTGTACTTACAGAAGGGTTTATCCAGGGGGCCGTTTCACTAAACTTCTTACGACTAAAATGTTCGTAAGTGCAACCTTATGATAGTCTGTCAATTTCACATTAACAATATTGTAAACCATTATTGGATTAAATGTATTGAGTATGAAATTTCCAAATTATCCTAAATTTGCACTTCTGAACATTTTAGTCGCACGAAGCTTAGTGAAACGGGCCCCGGATTTGTACCAGTGTCTTTCTGACCAACTCGTCCACACGTGTATTGTTCATACCCTGAAGCACCAACTGAACAACAGTTTAGACCCTGATCAGACTGCACAAATTGACATGCTGATTCTGGGTCTATACTGGCCACACATTGTATATTTTAGATGCACTGGGTCTCGGATATGTACGGAAGCCCATTAGGGCCACTTCACTTTTTGTTTATCTTTTCTTGAATTTTCGAGATCATTTCTTCAATTACAAGATCTTTTCTTGAAAATTCAACGTTTGTTCAATTTTGGTATCTTTAACTGTAGTGCATTTACATGTATATTGGTAATGCCTGTTCGTGATCGCAAAGCATACACATATGTATTGCAGCACTCATGTGCCAGAATTACAGTGGAACCTCTCCAAACCGGACACCCTGGGAGGGCGTTTGGAGAGAGGGTCCCAGGGTGTCCGGTTTGGAGAGGTTCCACTGTACATGTAAAATGTTTTGCAGGCGCCGCTTCCATGGCGGAAATCTTGTTTTTTACACATGTAAAATACTATGCACTTTTCATATGTTGGTGATATTTCTTTCGTACGTACCGTGAATGTATATTTTCTTATATACAAAGTGTGGGATCACGTGTTTCAGAACGGCGTGACGTCATGTTTTTTAGATGTATTTACAGTAGATATCCTTTAATATCTTTCTAACAGAATGACATATTTTTATGAAATATACCTCAGCAAATGTGATTCACGTTGCCCTTTATTGTATAGGCGGCTTTAATCTCATAATTGTGCCGTTTTGACGAAGAATCGGTTACCGTAAATGTATATAAAAACTCGAATAAATAAACGGTACTCGATTCTTTGTGAAACTTATAAGTATTTGGTGCGCACATATCATCAAAATCCTTCCGTTTGTTAGGAAGATTTTAAAGCAAATCTACTGTAAAAATGACTTGACAGATTACGTCACGTCGGATAATCGGGTTCGGAAACCACGTGATTCCACACCTTGATATATACATGTAACCGCATAATTATGTACATTTTTGCATAATACTGTTATCCGTTATAATATGCAGTGTAATTTTGTTATCCATTTATTTATGAGCCACTGAACACAGGGTGTATACTTTTATATTTTATTTAAAAAATAAATAAAAAGTCACAATGAAACAAATATAGAATGGGGGAAATCGTAGATAGGTATGTCCATGTACATGTGTCTATAGGTATCCGATCCGGTAACGCATTGTAGTCTAAGGGTATTTTATTATTGAAACATAAAACCCTGATTATGTGGTTCATTTCTCCATCCATATAGTTGTTACCACTCATTTGAACCGTCTCGTCGAGACGGTTCATATGAATGGTAACAACAGATACTTTCGAGGAGAAATAAAGAAAATTCCGAAAACAAATCTTGATACTTAAATGTAATTGACTCTGGCCTATAAACGGTTAATTCGACTCTCCAGATACCACTCAGTACGCGAATACGCAAGCGAAAATACTTACATCTGACCTGTTACCATGAACTGACATTTCAGTCGAAAGTTATCAATTTAGCAAACTCCGCGCTATGTTCAATACTTGTGAGTGGGTGGTAGGTGTGAGATTGTGATGGGTAATTGAACGATCGGGGTTCATCCTTACCGGAATCCCGACTGGAGACCTGTAGCCTATTTCACCAACATTGCAAAGTACATATACTTATCTAGCAAAGTATACTTTGAGGGAGAAATTTTCAATTTTAGGATAAATTTATTATTTTTTATTATACTCAATTTATTACATTATCACAGCCAATTTGGCTGTGATAATGTAATAAATTCAGTATAATAATTCTGCATACTTTTAATCATGAAATATATGCATTTGTTAGTTCTATATGAAATAATGCATTTCAGGAAAAATAAATGATTACTCCCTCAAAGTATACTTTGCTAGTAAAGTATACTTTGCAATGTTGATGAAATCGGCTACTGGTTTGGCCCTCACATACGTCTTTGGAATTTTGTCTGTACAACATATAATTATATGGATGGAGAAATATATATGAGTATTACGATTATTGGTAATCCTATTTTAGGGGAAGGGCCAAGTGACTTGGTGTGGTGTGGACCTGGCACCAGGTCAGGTTATTCTAATTTCAAGACTGAATATATTTGTTCTCGATGTAAATATTCCGTTCTGATTTTGGGATTTTCCCCCCAATGCAGTAGGTTAAAATGGGATCGAACCCGTTTGCCCGGCCTTACATGACCTTAGCTGTTGATAGGATGTTAAACACAAATAAACAAACAAACAAACAATACTTGTGAAAACTGCTTTCTGCTGTTTACATTTGTACACTGACAAATAAATTTACCGGATACATGTATCTATATGAAATGGTACAATGGACATAACTGATTACGATTTCCAAATATCACATAATTATATACTATTATAAAAATAAAATATGACTAAATCATATCGTCTTTCTGTTCTGCCCATTGACGTATATGTAATAGACAAATAAGAAATAGATGCCGTAGTGTTATGTAATGGTATCTGGGTTCATTGTTTGCCCTAGTTTCTCGACCAACGAAAGTAGAGTATTTCGTCTCAATTAGTCGTATAGTGCGTCGCTTTCGCCAATATCTATTAAATGAATAATTCAAAATTGCAATAATTCAGCAGTTATATTTGGAACCACAGGCCACGCCTTGTTGACGTAGTTTCCTGTGACGCGCACCATGTGTACGCTCGATTCAGTGTCACACCGCCAACCACGTAATAGTATCGTTGTTGAAAACACGTGTATGGGCAGCGCTTCATTCTATTAGACATAATATACATAAATTCATGCTACCACGTTATTACGTAGAGCAATAAACGACGTTTTTTTGAGAATTTATCGGGAATATGTAATAGTTATTATAGGAATTAATGGCCTGGAAGGCCTCGTCCAGTATTGCCGCGACTTTTCCAAGTTTATATCCCCGATAAATTCCACAAAAAGGCCATTCATTCCTTATAATTCCAGCATTTCAAATAAATTCATCAAGAAAATGTGTTTATTTTCCATTTTCTTAAGAATTATTTTAACTGCGCCTCACGGTTACGGAAAGTAGTTCGGCGTGGGCGTTTACTGGGATATAAATTTTGAACAGAGACTTGCTACAGGCCAATCAAAAGTTAGGGAATTGTGTAAATATTTTTGTGCTGGAATTATAGTTCACATATTGAAGTTTTAATAAATTAATTTCGAGCGAGCGCTAGCGAACAAGAAATTTGTTTGTTAAAAATTAAATATGTAAACTTTAACGTACTCATTGTTTACCCAGCCCAGTCGCGAAGCTCCGCCCCTAAATGTTATTTGAAATCGCTATACTAGTATGTGATTGGCGGTGTGACACGAAGTGAGCGCGTATGTGGGTGGTAATATGCTTTACCTCTCGTGGACCGATGGCAACAAGGCGTAAGTTCGGTTCTAAATATAGCGGCTGAACATTTAATTAGGGGATAACCATGCTTTGTTTTTCGATTTGGAGCGGTATGTGGGAGGTTTTATGGTCTGTGAATCAGTTTTACGGCGACGCGTCAGCTAGCGAACCGTAAAACTGATTCACAGACCATAAAACCTCACACATACCGCTCCAAATCGAAAAACAAAGCATGGTTATCCCCATTCTAATGCACCTAGTGTGCTCCCCGCTGTCTATAAACGTCGTAGCATATCACGAACAGTGATCTTTTTCATTACGTCAGCAGGTTGTTGTCGTCATATTGATAACCGCCTCACACCAAATGAATTTGAAGAAATTTAACTCCGCCGAAGAATATTCCCATTTCAAATAGAGATTAACGGGACTTTTTCTAAGACATCTATACATTTATTCAACTGTAATGTTTATATTAACTATTGTATTGCTTTTGTATGTGTAGTTGCAACAGTTATTTGCTTTTATTCATTTAAAGAAATGCCAACAATTCTGCATTGGGTTCGTGTGATTTTACAAAGGAAATGTCAGCAACAACTTGTGTCAACAGGCTAGGATTTCCTGGATTTACGCCTAATTCAGGTGAATACCCATCTGCAATACAGTTTATTATGTATAGTCATGTATGTGCACATTGGAATTCGTAAAGTTATAGGCTGGTACTGGAATATTGAGTTTTGCATTTGAGCACTTTATTAAATTCTTCTGCATTTTGGGCGGGTGGGGTAATATTTTTTAGGAATTTGCTGAAGAGCCACGACACTGAAAGCCACGTTTGTCAGCCGTTGGTAGATTCTCTTTCACCCGCTTTGGGTTGTACATGTCAATATGGCCGAATGGATAACCGAAAATGTACCGAAATTAATTTGGAAATATTTGCATTCCCCGCCGCGCTGGCCATTGTTTACAAAAGCGCGTAGGGTTACATAAATATGTCAAGTTGTAAAACACAGGCTGGTAAAACGGAGATTTTATTTTTGTATGCAGCTTTGTGATTTTTTTTTTTTCATATTTTATAGGCTCTGATTTCAATTGACCAATCAGATGCGTGCTTTCTAGTTTCGGTGCATTAGAATGATTATTTTAAGGTAATATGCCATAAATAGATACACTTGACTTCAATGATAATTGTTCATAAGAGTGATGTGATATATGAATATAACATATGTGAATATTTTCTTGTTACTGTATACTATATGGAGCATTGAGTTGCCATCTCCGCCAGCTTTGTATGTACAAGCCATCATACAGTTTCACCACTTCGTGTGTTTGATACATAGAGCAAATAATATGACAGTAAGTCAAATAAAAGTTGGTGCAATACGTAACAGACATATATGAAAACGGAAAGCTATAAATAGTATGCCATCAAAATATACAAAAGACGAGATGTCCGAGCATTTCTCCCATCAATCCCAAAATAAATTTAGATGTGTAAACTTTTCAATCTAATGCACATCCTATGTTAGTGTACACGTTACCCATAGATAAAGCCATATTTACTCGCATAGTAGGTGAGTAGACACCAGGGACAATACACTCCGGTAACTGGTTACATGTCACTGGATTTGATAGCTACTAACAGAGTACTGTAGTGGGTATATCCGGTATGTGTTGTGTGGTTTGCCAGGTAAAAGTGATACACTGTGCGATTTTCTGTGTAGGAGGTTATAATTCCAGCACAACAATATTTACACAATTTCCGAACATTTGATTGGCCTGTAGCAAGTATCTGTCCAGAATTTATATCCCAGTAATCTCCCAAACCGAACTACTTTCCGTAACCGTGAGGCGCAGTTAAAATAATTCTTAAGAAAACGGAAAATAAACACATTTGTTTGATGAATTTATTTAAAATGCTGGAATTATAAGGAATGAATGGCCTTTTTGTTGAATTTATCGGGGATATAAACTTGGAAAAGTCACGGGAATACTGGACGAGGCCTTCCGGCCTTCGTCCAGTATTCCCGCGACTTTTCCAAGTTTATACCCCGATAAATTCCACAAAAAGGCCATTCATTCCTATAATAAATAATGGTGGTCCATGTTGCTAAACACACAGGCACAAACCTTCCAGAAAACTCACATATTTTACAGTTTGTTGTAATATAATTGCTAGGAGTCCGTTCTCCTGGCTTTTCTACATGTGATTAACTACATTATATCATATGTTCTACTTCACATTTTGAGTTCTTTGTCAAATGGCAGAACAAATGAAACTGGCTGATGGCTGGAACATACAAAGATGGCCGACTTGGCCACTACATGTGCCGTATAGGATACAGTAACGAGACAGTATTCACATATAATTATGTAAAACATATATTCTATCACATTTACGAAGCAATTACATGTAACTTTGAATCAAACGATGATCAAGTATAGAAAAGGTCCTTAATAGATATACGATTAATTAAGACGAAATGCTGATCTTTATGGAAGCATCCTGGTGCCAATCCTATAATATTTGTATCTCCTATTTAGGAGATACTAATTCCTAATTAGGAGATAGTATCTCCTAATTAGGAGATAAACATATTATAGCATTGGCACCAGGACGCTCCCATAGTTATTTCATTGGTCGAAAAACCAGCGTAAACAACAAAGTTTAAACTTACTGGCTGAATGCCTACATTGACCAGTTGACAGACTAGTGTCATAATGCTCCTACAGAACAGAAGAGAACAGAACACATCGTTTATTAAACTAGGAGTTTCAGTCCACACGCAGGTGGAATAAGAAACAAGCAAGGCATGTATGATAAATACTAAGCAATGTGACGTCTATAAAGCTCATGTAGGCAGGCAATGCGCCACGACCAGACGGCGTCCACAGATTACTAAAATAAATTAACATTAATAATTGATAATCAATGAACAATATTCAAAATATGATCAATTACTGGCATATATGAATGCTGGTTATTACTATAAAACAATAATAATAGTAATAATCTGACCCAAAACACAGGTCGTGCATGTGATTAGTTGTGATACAGTTCGGACTACACAGATGTCAGTCAGATCTGGATCAGCATAGGTCACGAATGTATGTGAAAAACATTATAATGAACAAAGTCCAAGCCCCTTTATGTAAGCATGTAGATATATATTTGCTATAAATTGTATCATATGCAACGTTGCTTTAGTATAAATAGCATTTGTCTACCAAATGCAGCTTACAATTTAGTACGGAGCCCCGCATGAGACGTAGAATTCTTTCTTTTATTAATTCGATAAAACTTTGTTCCCTCAATTTAACAATTCGTTCCCACGAAATAACAATTGTTAATTCGTGGGAACGAATTGTTATATCGTGGAACGAAATGTTAATTCGAGGGAACGAATTGTTAAATTGATGGAACGAATTGTCATTTCGTGGGAAGGAATTATTATTAATTCGAGGGAACGAATTGTTATATCGTGTCAACTAATTGTTAATTTGAGGGAACGAATTGTTATATCTTGGGAACGAATTGTTAATTCGAGGGAACGAATTGTTAATTTGAGGGAACGAATTATTATATCGTGGGAACGAATTGTTAATTCGAGGGAACACATTGTTAAATTGAGGGAAGGAATTGTCATTTCGTGGGAACGAATTGTTAATTCGAAGGAACGAATTGTTAATTCGAGGGAACGGATTGTTATATCTTGGGAACGAATTGTTAATTCGAGGGAACGAATTGTTAAATTGAGGGAACGAATTGTTATTTCGTGGGAACGAATTAATAAAAAAAAATCCACAGTGTCTATGCAAAGAAAGACATTTGAAAGCGCAGAATTCCACACTCAAAATAAATACGCAGTAGTCTGTTTGAAGTGTAAGAAGTGGGCTTAGTGCTCCTACAGTCGGGGTGGACACTAGTTGCGAAGGTAACTCTTGCAATCTACTCCTGTACCGTCCCAAGGGGCATGATCACATGGTTACAACAACAACAACGTCGCCCACTCCAAATTAAGTATTATTTGATATTTTCCTTAATATGCAACGGATTTTGATGAAATATGGCGCAGCAAACGCGTCTTCATGAGCTGCATTTGGAGGTCTATGGAGTTTGTCACAGACTGATGTAGTTTTTGCGAAGAATCGATTTCCGTGTCGGAGACACGGACATCGATTCTTCGCTAAAACGACAGAAGATTGGGCGAAAATACAGAGACCACCAAATGCAGCTTAACAAGACGCGTTTGATGCGCAATATTTCATCAAAATCCGTTACGTAATAAGGATACTATAAAAGAATACGTACTTTGAATCGGTACCTGTTGTTGTTGTTAGTACCACGTGATCATACACCTTGCGTCCGTATGCCTACGGACAGTAGTCCGTATGCCTACGGACGGTACGGGAGTAGATTGCACGAGTTACCGTTCGCAACTAGGGTGGACACAGGGCTCCAAACGACTGTATCCACCCCGTCTGTAGAGTCATCTCACATGTACTGGACTTGTCTTTATGAGTTGTTATAATGACCTATACTGTCTGTTCCACGTTTTGCTGCTATTAAGCACACCAAATCTAAAATATATTTAAATGTAAGTACTTGTTCATCAATAATAAAAAAAGTCACCCTCCCCGATTTTTTTATTTGATGAAATTCAAACAAATATTGATTTTAAGATTTTCCTATGGGAATTCAACATGGGGCAAAAAGGGGCTCCAGAGTGACGAGGGGTGAACAAATTGAACAAATTAGGAAATTGACGCCGAACTCTGGCGCGATATCTTGGAAATGATGTAACTAAGAAAACAAGATAGATTTTGAAAATCGGTCCACAAATTATATTTTTGGGAAAAGATATCTATTTTTAGCCCGATGTTAAATTCCCATACGAAAATCGTTTTTTCGTAATAAAAACATTATTTGATAGAATTTCATCAAATAAAAAAAATTTAGGGAGATTTACTAAAATGTTATTATTGATGAAAACGTACTTACATTTAAATATTTTTTAGATTTGATGTGTGTGTGTAATAGCCAAAAGTTCGCCGGCAGCAAAACGTGGAACAGAGTGGGGTCAGCGTGTAAGTGCACACACGAACGAACACGACAGGTTGGAACCAACCTGTCGTGTTCGTTCGTGTGTGCACTTACACGCTGACCCCACTGTATTCTACCGACACATTGATGAACATTGTAGATCCAGAGCAGACTTCTCAAATGCACCGACAGATAGAAGCAGTATGAAGGTACATGTATGTAATACATGCCGGTGAATGAGCGTATTGTAGTTTTTGTAAACGTATTTCATGAAATTACGCCGATGTCCGAAAGTACAAAATCACAGGCGTGTCTCGAGTCTAGCCGTTTTAAGCAATGCCAACCTCCCTTGCCTCATGCATGGTACATCAAACATGTAACCAACGCGATAATTACACTAGTGCTGCATTCCGCGCCAGAGCAAACTGTTTCACGTCGAAATAGGTGCCGGATTCCTGACAAATTCCCTGCATAAACGCAAGTTTTCGCCGGTTACTCGACGAAATATACCTTTATGCGATAGCTCTAAGTACGGCTGACTGACATCTCGTCATGAAACCGTTACATTTTTTACGTGAAACATTGTACGGCGGCGCGGAGTACAGTACCAGTGATTTAGCAATATGCGACTAGACGTCAATATGTCACCGAGACGGGCGCCAACCAAGCCAAGCATCGTTCATCGGGTCCCGTCATGTTTTCAGCTCTTCGTACTTTCCAAACACGTTTGGTTTCTTGGTACACTGAAGGTTAGAGAATACTAAATGGTGCAAAATCGCCAAGGGTATGCAAAAGTAGTCCGGTATAAAACAAATAGTGTGGGTGTTTTGAGGTCACAAACACAGTTTATTTGCAAATCGTTATCAATTACTACCCAGTTTCTCTAGAGGAAACAATTTGGGGTATTTTTTACAACATTTGCAGTATATTTGTAGCATTTAAAAGAAATGATTCTAAAGTGCTGTCAAGGCATGGTTTATTGAGAAAAAGGGCAACATAAATCAACATCAGACGACAATTTTCGTTCCTCGCATTCAAATAGTTCAGTTTATCAGGGTTGTCCCACATTCTCTACTGCCACTGGTTTGTGGCTGTGACTGCATGAATGTGGCTTATGGGATTTTGCGACCAGCGTCACTCCTGCAGCCGCACAAACCTATGTCGTTTTTGCAAAGAATCGATTTCCGTGTCGGAGACACAGAAATCGATACTTCGCAAAAACGACAGAAGTTTGGGCGGATAACGATCTGTGTTGCTTGTTAGAAGCACGATGGGTGTTTCATTGATGGAATGACGAAGTATACATATCATGATCAGACTGTGTGGAATGCACAGGCTGATCTAGATCCACACTGGTCGCAAAACCAATAAGCCCCATGTGTCCAGTCACAGGCACAATCAACAAGTTTAGCTTATATTTAAGGGTAGGAATTGACTCGAAGACCTTCCAACAAGCCCGAAAAGCGTCAGGCCAATGGCCGTTGGCCCGTTTGTTTCCGAATGTAATATCTGTGATACAGTCGAAATGGGTGCATTAAATGAAGGAGGCGATGAGGCGGTTAATTGAACCTAGCTAGTTCATTCTCCTATCGCACGCACAAATAACAATGTTGCACGGATCACTATACCCACCTTCTGAATGGTGACGAATATGAGAACGTTGACGAATGAGGCGACAGAAAATATGAAGAACGTTGTGCGGGCGCCAAGATTCTCCACCGATATGCCGCCGATCATGGCACCCGTGCCTGACCCTGAAATGGTTTAACCGGGTTACAACTAAATATGTTACATGGCGAACACAATACCATGTTGGTGATGATGCTATTGGCCGATAAATATATCGATGGTGCACATGTTAATATATAGAGAATAGTAGGTTAGTGCCGTGAATGGGGAAAAATATCTGGCAAGGCTCAGGAAACGGGATGGGCGAGGCTCTGCCGAGCACATCCCGTTTCCGTGCCGCGCCAGATATATTTCCCATTCACGACACTAACCTACTATTCTATTTATCCCGTCAACATTACAAATAGCTTTAAAATGGACAAAAATAACCCCAGCCGCATCTCCAAGATATCAAAAATGTTTCACGGCACCGTGTTTCACGGCACATACGCACTGTGTTGACGGGATAAAACTATATATTATACTAATTTTGTTTTTAAAATGGGTATACGTATTATTATCGTCACGAGTGTCAGTCAGTCAGTCCATCCGTCGGTCCGTCAATCATTCTGTCCGTCCGTATATCACGTTGCCCTTTAAACCATAATAGCTGGAGACCTGGCATTTGTAGTGTGACTTCCGCATGGTGTGCAGATGCGTAAAATGTATCTCGATTTTAATCGACCCCCGGGTCATGGATTATCACCCCATTTGATGTTAACCCTTACAATGCTGAATTAAAATTTGTCGTCTGCTGTTGATTTTTTATTTTCCATTCTTCTCATCAAAAACATGGTTTGACAGCACTTTAGAATCATATAATCATTTCCAATGGAAATGATTCTAAAATGCTGACAAACCATGTATTTACTAAGAGAAGAGACAAAATATGACACAACAGCAGACGACTAGTTTCGGTTCTCGTACTCTAAGAGTTAACAAATGGAAAAGTGTGCTTACTATATCATGTTGCAGTGCATATTTTGCAATGGGACATATACTGACTTGCACGTACATTCGCTTCAATTAAAAGAATGTATTTTGTGCTATTACAACGCAATAGTCGAGAATGTGTGAATCGTAGTGCTCATTTGTTGTGAGCTAAGCTTAACCCTTTGAACCCGAAAGGCCGCTATATCGGTTTATGCAAACAGTGCAGATCCAGATGAGCCGGCTCGTAACGAGCCGTCTCATCAGGATCTGCACTTTTTGAAAGTAATTTTAATATTTCTTAGAACAAAAACACCCCCTTTTCATAAATGGACGAATCTGAAAATCATTGTGTGACCATTGGATTGGTCGGAACATTAGCATATCACAGTCCATTCCAGTTCCTTAGGGTTGAAAGGGTTAATATAGTACACACATGTACAGAGCCACGGTTCCGCAGATCTTACAAATTAATATCATTATTTGAAATGAAATCCGACTGTCACCCTCAGGTAGAATGTATATATGCACGGCATTTTGTATTGTTACATGTCTGCCGTTGTTTGACCCCGGTCACAGCCGTGTTCAAACGTACAGCGCGTTCTGTTTGACCATGGCTGAAGACAATGCGCATTCCGGGGCCAATCCAACACCTACGCAATGCATGTGTATCATGACGTTACTAGAATGCGACATTACGTCACCAGACCAGTTCACAAAAAGGTTACACTGGAATTTTAAAATTGATGCGGCTGCTTCATGCGATGTGTACTGTGGCCCCTGAACATGTATGTATAAATCAGCTGTTTGGATGGAGCAGATTATCAAAGTCCCGAAAGTACTGAATAAATGCTCATATTGCTTGATAATTCCAGCACAAAAATATTCACACAATTCCCTAACATTTGATTGACCCGTAGCAAGTCTCTGTCCAAAATTTATATCCCAGTAAACTCCCACGCCGAACTACTTTCTACAGGTGCGCTGTCAGTGGTGTCAATGTTAACAAATGGCTGCCGTCTGTCAAAATAAACACATTTTCTTGATGAATTTATTTCAAATGCTGGAATTATAAGAAATGAATGGCCTTTTGTGGAATTTATCGGGGATATAAACTTGGAAAAGTCGCGGGAATACTGGAAGAGGCCTTCCGGCCTTCGTCCAGTATTCCCGCGACTTTTCCAAGTTTATACCCCGATAAATTCCACAAAAAGGCCATTCATTCCTATAATATTTCAGACGGAAATGTAACAATAACCTTCGACCATGTCCAGCCGTGGGTAAACGTTTGCCGTGCCCCACGGGAACTGTTCGGTCATGTTAACCCTTACAATGCTGAATTAAAATTTATCGTCTGCTGTTGATTTTTTATTTTCCATTCTTCTCATCAAAAACATGGTTTGACAGCACTTTAGAATCATAGAATCATTTCGAATGGAATTGATTCTAAAATGCTGACAAACCATGTATTTACTAAGAGAAGAGACAAACAGTTCCCTCGTGCCACGGCAAATGTTTACCCACGGATGGACATTGTCGAACCTTATATTCATCATTATAGACAGCCGGTCCTACAAAGCCGCGCTTGTTATAGAGAATAGTAGGTTAGTGCCGTGAATGGGAAAAAATATCCGGCAAAGCTCAAGAATTTCTTGAATTTCAGAAGTATATGTTGTGACCACTCATTTGAACCGTCTCGCCGAGATGGTTCAAATGAGTGGTCACAACATATACTTTGGTTCAGAAATAAGTAAAATAGATAGAGAATAGTAGGTTAGTGCCGTGAATGGGAAAAAATATCTGGCAAGGCTCAGGAAACGGGATGGGCGAGGCTCTGCCGAGCACATCCCGTTCCGTGCCGCGCCAGATATGTTTTCCCCATTCACGGCACTAACCTACTATTCTATTTATCCCGTCAACACCTAAAAATGGCTTTAAAATGCAAAAATAGTATTGACTGGATATCAAAAATGTTTCACGGCACTGTGTTTCACGGCACATACGCACTGTGTGGACGGGATAATTTCGGTTATCTACCGGTACATATACATGGGCGCCGGAATCATCATAAGATTGGTCCGGCGAATCTACTGCGTGCCCCGATACCCACCCAAAGTGTATGTTGTTACCACTCAGTTGAACCGGTTCGACTGAGTCGTAACAACATACACCTTTGATGCGAAATGAGAAAAAATAGAGAAATATATTTACATTCCTTTTTTATACATGAATTACAAATATGTCAAACTTATTCATCCGACAGTGGCCGGACCTGCCGGACCTGTTCCGACGCCCCTGATATAGGTTCAGTAAAGTGTCCTGTTCCGACGCCCCTGATATAGGTTCAATAAAGTGTCCTGTTCCGACGCCCCTGATATAGGTTCAGTAAAGTGTCCTGTTCCGACGCCCCTGATATAGGTTCAGTAAAGTGTCCTGTTCCGACGCCCCTGATATAGGTTCAGAAAAGTGTCCTGTTCCGACGCCCCTGATATAGGTTCAGTAAAGTGTCCTGTTCCGACGCCCCTGATATAGGTTCAGAAGTGTCCTGTTCCGACGCCCCTGATATAGGTTCAATAAAGTGTCCTGTTCCGACGCCCCTGATATAGGTTCAGTAAAGTGTCCTGTTCCGACGCCCCTGATATAGGTTCAGTAAAGTGTCCTGTTCGACGCCCCTGATATAGGTTCAATAAAGTGTCCTGTTCCGAACGCCCCTGATATAGGTTCAGTAAAGTGTCCTGTTCCGACGCCCCTGATATAGGTTCAATAAAGTGTCCTGTTCCGACGCCCCTGATATAGGTTCAGTAAAGTGTCCTGTTCCGACGCCCCTGATATAGGTTCAGTAAAGTGTCCTGTTCCGACGCCCCTGATATAGGTTCAGTAAAGTGTCCATATCTACAAATAGCTTACTTGTACTACACTACCTGTTTCATTATAGCTACATGTAGCTTGTCTGATACGAACTGGTTTAAATAATTGACGACAACAGTATGGCGGAATTATAAAACAGATTCAGGTTTCATAAAGAAACTCATCAAACGTAAGAGCACATGTGTGTTATTGGTGTCCGGTGTAGAGAGGTTCACAGGCCCGTACGCAGAGGGGGTGCGACGGGGGTGCAGAGGGGGTGCGACCCCCCCTTAACCCTTTCAACACCACAGGCCTATATAGTGGTATTGGCAAAAAGTGTAGATCCAGATGAGCCGGCTCGTGACGAGCCGTCTCATCAGGATCTGCACTTTTTGTAA
This sequence comes from Conchocele bisecta, assembly GCA_029237695.1. NCBI lineage: Eukaryota > Metazoa > Mollusca > Bivalvia > Lucinida > Thyasiridae > Conchocele > Conchocele bisecta. Next base: position 92,963,609 of record CM055270.1, read on the forward strand.
GTAATTTTCAAAATTTAAGAACAAAAACACCCTATGTTCATAAATGGACTGGTCTGAAAATCATTTTGTGATGATTGGATTGGGTTGCAAACTTAACTTATCAAAATCCATTCCAGTTACTTCAGGGTGAAAGGGTTAATCTGCCGAGGTCTGTCCGTGGATGTGCAAATAAATATGTTTAGCCCTTTGCGCCGTCGATAACGCACCCCCACCCCTAAATTAATTCCTGCGTACGGGCCTTGTTCCACTGTATTAAGTGTTGGTAGTGTGATAGCCAGCCAATCAGGAGCTTTACTGGCCGCACATGACATAAGCCCCGTGTTTCCAGTCCCAGCAATATTACAGGTGCATTCCCACTCAGTAGGCACACACTGTTCTTTATAGGAATTAAATACGTGTATAATTGTGTCACTATTTCACCAGTTCTAAAACTACAAGTGCCCGCTATACAGATATAATCATTTAGTACTATTTATTTTACTGATAGTGAATCGCGGTGGTATCAGGCTATTTTCATATGCAAATGAGGCATGATATGTTTTAATTATTTATATTAAGTAAATGAGTCACCTGAACAAAATAATATTTTCGCCAGACTATAAAGTATGATCATTGCACATCAAGATATATAAATAGTACTGTCTGTTAGCATATTTTAAGGAAACACGGTTATCGCCTCTGATATCAGTGTAGAAATGTACGTCTGATATAAAATGTATACTAATGCCAATAAATACGTCGGGTAATGGTGGATTAATGTTTTTTTTGCCAGAAAATGTCTCACTGCAGATGATGTCTCTGATATAAACAACATTTAGTGCCTACTGAGTGGGCATGTACCATTAAATGGCATGACACTTTAATCCATTCCATGCTGAGGATACAACGTTTTGTATGTGGAAAATCCTAAATATTCCCTTTACATGTGCTTAGATGTATATGTCGTGACCACCATTTGAACCGTAACATCGAGACGGTTCAAATGAGTGGTCACAACATATACAAGGTGTATGATCACGTGGTACTAACAACAACAACAACAAGTTCTGAAACTTCCAGAGTCCATCCGATTTAAAGTATTTATTCTTTTATATTGTCCTTATTACGTAACGAATTTTGATGAAATATGGCGCATCAAACGCGTCTTGTTAAGCTGCATTTGGTGGTCTCTGTATTTTCGCCCAAACTTCTGTCCTTTTTGCGAAGAATCGATTTCCGTGTCGCCGACACGGAAATCGATTCTTTGCAAAAACGACATAAGTCTGTGTCAAACTCCCTGGACCACCAAATGCATCTCATGAAGACGCGTTTGCTGTGCCATATTTCATAAAAATCCGTTGCATATTAAGAAAAATATCAAATAATACTTACTTTGGAGTGGGTGACGTTGTTGTTGTTGTAACCACGTGATCATGCACCTTGATATACATTCGTTGAGAAATAACTATATATATAACTACATTGCATTCTCAATACATGCTATATACTATGTATATATTAAAGGAATTCACACCCGTCAATGTGTATTGATAATGCAATGGCTAACTACATTACCTAGCCCCCAGTAGACGCCGTGTAGAAATCCCTGCATTGTGCCCAGGTACTCGCGCGGCACGCTCTCGCAGAGGTACTTTGTATACACCGACCAGATACCGGCGAACGTAAAGCCTGACATAAATACAAACAAATAAAAATAATTAATATGAAATAGGTACTACCTATGACGGGTGACGTTAGTGTATGAAAGTAAATTTACCAATTGATAGCTTTACCATGATGTTAGTATGCTATAAACGGTACCGTAGTATATTGTAGTATTGCAGAGGTACTTCCCGCAACTACCACGGTGTTACAGCTTCTCTATTATAAGTAAATGGTGTCATTGGCACACTTCTCTTATTTGAAGCAATGATACAATTTAGATATTTCCTTTTCATATATAGTACATTAATAGCCTAGCATTATATAAACTGTATTAGTACATATCATTTTAAGAAAAAATAACAAGGCTAAGCATATTCAGTGATATTATTCCCAATTTTCGCAATCTCAATCGTCATTGAGCACGACTGTCACTTTGAGAGTTATACACATTTTGCCCATTGTATCAATTGTGTTTACATTTACTTTTGATTAACCCAATGCTGTGTCAGATGTGTTTGTATCCTGGACTACAACAACAGGTGCACTAGACGCACGCTTGCAATGCATACTTTGTTCTGGTAGTCGTGTTCCCCAATTATCCCGTATCGCTTGATTATGTCTTGTATTTTTAAACTGACATCAGCGAAGTTAAGTGCAGCGTGGCGGCTATAGAAATTCTCCAGATGCGTCCTTCCAGTGAAGCTATTATTTTCTCGATCCCTGGTAGTCTTTGAGCACATTTTGACTATTTTTCGTATTAGTGGTGTCCTTTTTACATACAGCTTCACTTCAGCTGTTGGTAAGAGGTACTTGTGACATGGACTGTGAATACAGCACAGGCCGTGACACAACCGAACAGGCGCAATAAAACAGCAGTTGCAATGCATACTTGTTTCTGTTAGTCATGTCCACAGAGCATCATGGATCGCTTGACTATGTCTTGTAAACAAAATCACAACAGGTGCGGCATTCTATCTAATGATGTTGAGAGAGATATATTGTCCTATCTACTGATGTTGAAAGATATAGAGAGTAATATTATGATAGTATGGTTTATATCTAATGATGTTGAGAGAGAGAGAGAGAGAGAGAGAGAGAGAGAGAGGGAGGGAGGGAATGACAGAAAGAGAGAGAGACAGAGTCAGACAGACAGACATATAGACAGGCATACAGACAGACAGAGGGAGACCGAGACAGACATAGAGAGACACAGAGAAACACAGAGAGACATGGGTGTGGGAGAGGGAAAGATGTGTTAAAATAACTACGGCATGATGAAGCTACATTTCGTTGCAAATTGTTTTTCTTTTTTTTTCATAAAATATTCGTAAGCTATATTCAGTATACTTTCCGATGTTATCTACATTTTTTTAGAAGCATTTGGCCCTTTGTGCCAAATTATTCGTCGCCCGTATTAGTAAAATACCACCTGTCGTAAAACACCTAGCTCCAGCTTGGTTTACGGTAAAACAAATTGTACACTTTCAATCATATTTTCAACCTAGTTTCACTGAATGGTAAGTTTTCTTATACGCGTAACATAAAGCGGGATACTTCGTCGCCCGTAATATGCCAAAGAAATGATGCCGAATACTCCAGGTGAACTACAATGTTGCCATGTAAGACCATACAAAACAGTGAAGCGTACACGGTTATCAACGGTCTTCAACGGGCACAGAGGTACACTTGTTCTAGCTGCGTACGCCCCCCACCCCCACCCCTATAAAATAAACAAACTATAAATATATAACATGAAAAGTCATGCAGAGCATGATGTTATTAGCTGATAAAATCAGGGTTCAATATATGTCCACATTTTAGTAGTTACCGAATCACAGGGAAAAATGAGAGAAGTGTTGATTTCCTCCCCAACCAAATTCTCCCAGTTATATTTAGTAAATTACTATGGATTTGCCATTTACTTAGCGGCCATTTTGAGTTTTCTGACAAAGGATTATATTAACTGCAATATTATTCCAGTTGAAAGAATTAACCTTTGAATATAGGTGAAGGCGCTTAGCATTACACAAATATGTAGCAAGTCAACCGAAATCTCATAAATATTATTGGCGGCCATCTTGAAAATATGATAATAATATACTGAATATTAGTTTAGTTTACGTAAATTCTTTAATATATCCATCTGAAATGTTTTTGAACAACTTACACCAATTTCCAAGTTAAGTACCATGACCTACCTATTGGCTCATATATTGGCAAAAAGAATACAATTCAATGACCTTGAAATGACCTTGAACTTGGTTTAAAAAACATGGCACCCGGATTTTATGGAAACCTTATACATTCAAGTTTATAAAAACACCGGGTGCCATAAATTAACACGAGGTGCCGGAATCTTATATATATACCTATTGCCCAGACTGTAGAAAGATGCCAGAATTTAAGAAAAACAAGCGGTGATTAATTTGGTGTGCAAGTACTGTATGTGAACTTCAATGTATATATTGCCAATGCAGATATACTGTCTGTATAATCGAGACGCACCATGTGATTTTGTACCTACAAACAGGTGCGCAAATTCATGAAATATGCTGAAAGTTGATGAAATTCTCAAAGCAAATGCGGAATAGAATTCTGCATTTGCTCTGAAAATTTCGACAACCTTCGATGTCATTCCAGGAAAATATCGTAAATTTGGTGTTTTTTTTATGAAATTACGCCCATTTTTGTAGGTACAAAATCACATGGCGCATCTTAATTATCATTATTACACTGGTGCTGTACTCCGCGCCGGTGGAAACTTTGATGAAAAATATTTACAAAATTTACAATATCTTTCATAAATAACATTGAATGGTGACAACATGGTGACATTCTGCATTTGCTCTGAGAATTTCATCAACGTTTGGCATGATTTACAGAAAATATCGCAAAATCTTTAAACATTTTTCATGAAATTCCAGACAAACTGCAATTTTTTTATTGTCTGAGGTCCATCAAAATACACCATCTCGCACGTCTTAAGCATGTTAAGTACAGTGACAGCACGGGTGTCAAACATTATAATTCAGTGGGTGGCCGCAGGGCTCCAGATAAGGAATTAGTATTGAGTATTGTTACTCCATCAGTTCTGAAGCAATTGGGTATTTCAAAATTTGAATTGGGTAAAATTAAATCACACTACTGTTTACACATCAACAGACAGCAATTATTGAATAGTTTGTTTCGAAATGAAAACATATCTTGGCATTTCATTAGAATTGTCTCCTTGGATGTGTTTTCATGGAAAAATAAGAAAAATATGCTATATTGTGGTCTGTTTATTGTTTTCTGCAGCATGATAACGGTACCACAATTGTTCTCATTGCTTTTTGATACTCCCTACTTCTGATTTCAATTGGGTTTTTGGCAATTTTAATTGGGTATTTACGCAAATACGCAGCTTATCTGGAGCTCTGGGAGGGGTTCACACACAATATAATGATTACACCAGCTTACATTGTCTCACCAGCTGACATGTAGAACTATCGGATTATTTATAATATTAAGGACTTACCATTGACAAAATGCGCCGAATACACCCGAACATTTTGGATATTCTTGTGCCCAAATTATTGTCAGATTCACGCATTCCACACCTTGATTTGTGATTACTGCAGGCAATCTATGCTATTCAAGTGTCCTTTCGCGATCTTTACGATGACTACATCCGTATATAGAGCACTTCACAACCATTATGCGTCTAACTAACTGAATTTAGGTCAAACTTCGACGTGTTTTGTACATGGCGGAGCTTCCGGTTTGTGACGTACAAACGTTTATTTATAGACAAATTGCAAACCGCCGAACTCTTGTAGTTAAAACGTTTATTTATAGCCAAATTGTGTTATTTCGCTATATTTAAACAGAGATAATGGCCAACAATGAAAAATTATCCGGTTGATGTAGTTTGGATGTGATACAACAAATTTCGCGTTTGTAGATTACCGAATATAGGAGAAAAGGGTGGTTACAAACCTTTTCACAAACCGATGGATAACCAATATATAGCCGATCTATAAATAGATCGGCTAATAATAAACTGAGTGCACTAATGCGTCATATAACTGAAACACCAAATGAATATACATCATATTACATGTATGTCCGCTTTTTCAAACATACGAGTCGAGCTTAACGAGTGGTCAATGGCCAATGTTTGAAAGATGATTGGTTCGTTCGTAATTGTGGTGAAATATATGTCATATATGTGAACACTGCATCGTTACTGTATCCTATACGGCACATGGGGTGGCGAACTCGGCCGTTGTTGAGTGCCCAAGCCATCAGCCACTTTCACCTCTTCTGGCGTTTGACACAAAACGCAAAATGTGAAGCAGAACATATGATATGATGTATTTAATCACATCTAGAAAAGCCAGGACAACGGACTCCTATCAAGTATATTACACCAAATAGTAAAATGTGTCAATTTTCTGGACAGGTTTGTCTTTTTTAACAACGTGAACCATTATTATAAACAGCCTCAGACACAGACAATCGCACAGCGTATCACTTTTACCTGGCAAACCACACAACACATACCATTATCTATATACCACTAATGTACTCTGTTATTAGCTATCAAATCCAGTGACATGTAGGCAGCTACCTGAGTGTATTGTCCCTGGTGTCTACTCACCATGCAAGTAAATATGACTTTACCTATGGGTAACGTGTACACTAACAATAGGATGTGCATCAGATTAAAAAGGTTACACATCAAAATTTATTTTGAGATTGATGGTATAAATGCTCAGATATCTAGTCTTTTGTATGGTTTGCTGGCATAATATTTATAGCATGCCGTTATGATATCTGTCCATTATGTATTGCACCAAATCTTTTTTAGTTTACTGTCATATTATTTGCTGAATCTGTCAACCGCACGAAGCGGTGAAAATGTACGATGGATTGAACATACAAAGATGGCGGAGATGGCAACTCAATGTACCATATAGTATACAGTAACAAGACGATATTCACATATGTTATATTCATATATCACATCACTCTTATGAAGCAATTATCATTGCAGCGAAGTGTATCTATCTATGACCTCACGTGAACAATAGTCTTAGATGAACAATAGTCGGCTCTACAAAGCCGTAATGTTTTTGTGGCCCGAGAATAGTGTTGATTTGATCTCAATTATACTGAGGACAGCATTAGGTAAAAATCGCTCAGGAAATCGGCTGTATGTATTATAACCGCCATCTCAACACAACAGCTGTTGCGTCTTCCCGTGGCTGGCTGTTATACAGATGTCGCACAGTACCTTGTAATATCTCAATGGGTAGGATCCACCACGGCTCCTCCAGCATCGCAAACACGATGAACCGGACGCTGTAACCAAGCAACCCGAGGACCATGAAGAGCAAACACCCGGTCCTGCGCAGTATGCGGAACACGAGGAAAAACATGATGAACTCGGAGAAGACGCTGACAGAGTTGGCCACGCCCATCATAAGCTGAGTGGCGCCTGCAATGACCAATCAGGGAACATACATAAAGAATATCCGGCTAGGGCAACCATTAATATAATTTTTGTTTCCCATCTCCCGACCCCACGTTTCAAAGTTGGGCAAATAGACATATCCCGATAGTCATAGGCTAAAACGCTGATTGGGACAAATCGAAAATAAACATTTTTTTAACATCTATTTTAGTTTGGCTAGTGTCTATTGATATCGAGTTATCAGGCAAGGTTAGGAAATGCCTATAGGAATACCATTTCCGAGCCGAGCCTGATCAACCTGATATCAACAGACACTACTTCTGTTCCACGTTTTTCTGCCGACGAAGTTTTGAAGCAGACATCTGTTTATTTAATATCGGAGTAAAATTGGGTACCGAGGCAGGTTGTGGTTCATACCACAAAGTGTCTGTGTAACATACCGGTGCATGCATTGAGTACCTATATTCTCTAAATGCCAGAAAAGGAATCCCCAGATGACGCCGTTACACACGCCCGTGAAGAACATGCAGAACAACCACGACCCATAATGCAACGTGAGGAACATCCGGAACACCTTTAAAGGGTTCGGCTTTGGTTTCTCGTCAGCGTGGTCGTCTGCTTGTTTCTGTAAGTATGACGTATGGATATGTAAAGGCATCTATTCATTGAGGCACACAAGTGTCCATGTATATGTACATGGCGATCGTCGCGGAGTCTTACACATTAACCCTTGGAATGCTGGGGACGAAATGTCGTCTGCTACATACATGATGTGAGAAATGGAAATAATTCTCTAAAGCATGTTTTCCATGAGAAAAATAGAAAATAAACAGCAGACGACAGCAGTGTAAGGGGTAATACTGTACATGCAGGTCAATTGTTTACGGAGCCCCGCAGGGGACGCAGAATTCTTTTTTTTTATTAATTGTTCACACGAAATAACAATTCGTTCCCTCAATTTAACAATTCGTTCCCACGAATTAACAATTCGTTCCCACAAATTAACAATTTTGTTCCCGTGGGAACGTGGGAACGAATTGTTATTTCATGGGAAAGAATTGTTAAATTGAGGGAAGTAATTGTTAAATTGAGGGAACGAATTGTTATTTCGTGGGACTAATTCCACATTTGCTCTGAACATATCGTTAACTTTCGACGTAATTTAAGGAAACTATCGTAAACTTTGTAAATAGTTGTCACAAGATATCGCACATCATCTCATAAACAACGTCGCATAGCTTGTCCCATCTGCTGTCACACCAATGGAGCCTTTGAAATCAACCATAGTCTTCAAAACACTATGCCCATAAACTAATATGTTCAACAATTCTGCAAATACCAGGAACCCACTTTTCCGACGTTTCCGAAACGTCGGAAAAGTGGGAACATGGTTTTTGCAGAATTGTTGAACATATTGTATTATTGCGGAAAGATTACATAAAATAATACCAATGATTTCAAATTGTGGCTCATCCATGCTTGACAAATCCACTCGTCCTGTCGTATTGGCGAGATAATTTTAGATCTTGACGAGTGATAATTGGGATAAACAGTGCAGCATAAATATTAAAAAATATCATATGTAACTGAGACTGAATAAATGGGGCGTATCGGTTTTGTGACCAGTGTCTCCTGATCTGATTTCGCTCCTGTAGCCGGATAACGATTTGTACTGCTTGTCAGAAGCATGGCGCGTGTTTCATTGACTAAATTGCGAACAGTGCATATCCTGATCAGACTGTGCGGATGCACAGGCTGATCTGGATCTACACTGGTCGCAAAACCTATAAGCCCCATTGCTCGAGTCATAGACAGATATAGGACCGATGAGTATAGTTTCCAATATGGGGGAGTGGAAAATTAAGAATGTGTCTAGGCCTGACGTACCTGAAATCTAAACGTCCACGACGTTGCGAAGCAACAGAACATGCAGCCGGCGAAGAAGTAGAAGGCCACGTCGTATTCACTGGCAACGGAGGCCACGCCGCAGACGCTGACGTCACGTCGCGTCGTGCTGAGTATCGCGCCAACTGCCATCGTACTAAGCAAGAATAAATCGCATTTAATATGAATACGCTTTTTGAGTGCGTAAGACGTAATACGTCCTCTCTGGTTGGCTTTTTTTACCTTTTATTTATTATGACATTTTATGTTATGACCATTCATTAGAACCGTCTTGGAGAGTTGTTTGACATGGTGGAATGTATTTTTGACGAGAAATAGAAACGAGAGTTGTGCCTCCGCATATGCAACTATTGTAGATACTGATACGCGTGTCAGGGGCGTCGGAACAGGTCCGGCAAGTTCGGCCAATGCCGGATCAATAATGTTGACATACATGTGTATTTGTAATTCATATAAAAAAAGGAAAGTAAATATTTGTTCTGCAATTTTGCTCATTTCTAATCAAAAGAGTATGTTGTTACCACTCACGGTTCAACTGAGTGGTAACAGCATACACTTTGGGTGGGTAGCGGAGGTACCCAATAGATTCGACGGACCAGTCTTATGATGCTTCCGGCGCCCCTGCGTGTACAGTCACATACGACGATTATGGTCTCTCAAATTTGCTGACGACTCAACATGTTCTACAGTCACTGAATGGCGATCAGCGTATGTCCTGTGGCCGCGCATACTGATGTGGCGCTATGCGGGTTACTAGCGTCGTAAATTCATGTTTTCAGTTGGCGGTCCATTCGAATATTTCACGTGGCCTCGTGTCTTATAGCATCAGTAAACTCGTTTAAGCCTGTCACCCCTAAGTAAATGGAATGGACTGTGATATATGCTAATTTTCCGAGCAATCCAATCGTCACAAAATGATTTTCAAATTAGTCAATTTATGAAAATGGGGTGTTTTTGTTCTAAAAAAAATATGAGCCTGCTCATCTGGATCTGCACTGTTTACAAACCCGCTATAGCGAGCATTTGGGTCTAACGAATATCATATCACTCACGTAAGACCCTCTATGTATTTCACGACATAAAACACGGGTTGAATCTTGAAATTACGCGATGCCTTTCGGTATAAATCGTAAAACGTAAGGCAGATGAGCGCGTATCTTTAACATATAGAGGCAAAAAGACTACCCGTGTTTCATATGGTACACCACAAATTACATATATGATCATATGAATATACATACCATAATCCTAGTCCGAGTGACCCAAACGCTCGTTGGTGACCATATTTATGCATATCGTTGTCGCCCAGCTGTTCAATACACCCCGAGTCGGCCAAAGCCCCGGCAGGTGATTGCGCAATTTCGCCAAATATCACCAGTATAATAATAGTTATGAATGCTCGCTGCACGTCTAACGGGTCAAACATCCAACCACGTGACTCCAGTAAGCTCTCTTCCGGTGTAATGCCTGGTCTAAGAGTATGCTCTCTGGAAAAGTCACTAGCGGCGGTTGAATATTTCCCACTGACGTTCCCGCTGATGAAATCTTCTACATATTCACATTCCGCGGTGGTTATTTTCGCCGGAGGAACAAACCCGATTGGGGTGATAAAGACAAGCCAGCCGAGGGTGCTCAGCAGGAGCATAATCTTCCGGATCCGGTAATGGTCGGCGACGGACCCCCATACAGGGCCGCTACAGAATCCGACTAACGGTCTGACGCCGGAGATTATGCCGATTTCGTTGGGACTGAAGCCGAGTTGCTTAAAGTATATAGAGAAATACGGGAACACCGATCCGATGGCACCACCGAAGAAGAAGAACCATGTCTTGAATGGCACAAGTTGTTTCTCGACTTTAAAGAAATCCACATCGCGTGGATCACAGCATCTCCGGTTTGGAGGTTTGTCCGCGGTCTGATTGCCATGAGCACATGATCCGAAGTGTTCGGCCTTGATATCCGGCTCACGTTGCATGTCCTCCATTTCCATCGCTGTTCTGTCGGTTGTATGAGCGCCCAGTCGTAGGCTTTGCTATCGCCACACAGGAACAGCCGATGTTCGTATCCGGCGCTCAATATTGGCTGTTCTGTAATAAATTACAAGCCGTACACATATAGACAAGTTCATGTATTTTATTCCTAAAATGGAGTTTCGCAATTTCAATACACGGTGTATTGTTTTGTTTATTAGATTATATTTATTTCATAAGAACAACATCACACCCTGAAGCCAGCGCTATCATTTGCATATGTATTACACTAGTGTATTTTGATATTTAATATAGGAATGAATGGCCTTTTTGTGGAATTTATCGGGGTATTTTCTTTTTTAATTTTTTTTTCGAAAATTGTAATTTTGTTTAAGGCCTCGTCCAGTATTCCCGCGACTTTTCCAAGTTTATATCCCCGATAAATTCCACAAAAAGGCCATTTATTCCTTATACTTCCAGCATTTGAAATAAATTCATCAAGAAAATGTGTTTATTTTCCGTTTTCTTAAGAATTATTTTAAACTGCGCCTGACGGTTACGGAAAGTAGTTCACATGGGAGTTTACTGGGATATAAATTTTGGACAGAGACTTGCTACGGGCCAATCAAATATTAGGGAATTTTTGTGCTGGAATTATTACATTGTAATTACCCTTCGAAAACCCAGCGAAAACCCATTTGAGTCACGCCAATATTTTGATTTTTTAATACCCTTGTCTGAGGGTACAAACTCACAATATGTACATAAGTTTTACATTATAATCTGCATGCTAATGTAGAATTATATAAATGATACCAATGTCTTGTTTGCACGCGAAACTGGTTGAATCCCTAAATATTCAACATTGTTGTTTCTCTGCTATATTTGTTCACGTTAAAAAATGTGGAATGTTTTAAAATTGAGTAATACTAACAAATGCTGCAGATCCCGATGAGGCGGCTCCTTGGGAGCCGGCTCATCTGGATCTACAGTATGTGCAGGTACAGTCGAACCTCCCCGAACGGCCACCTTTCTACAACAACACCCTCACTGTAACAGCCGCTATATATATCCCAAATGGATGATTTCCTCTATATTTAACCCTTACACTGCTGAGCACGAACATTGTCATCTGCTGTTGCTTCGCGTTCTTTCTCAATAAAAACATGTTTTGACAGCACTTTAGAATCATTTCAATTGGAAATGATTCTAAAATGCTGTCAAAGCATGTATTTGATGAGAATTATCGAAGAAAATAAATAAACAGCAGACGACAAATTTAATTCAGCATTAACCTCTCTACAACAGCCACCTCCCTACAACAGCCAGTTTTGCGTCTTCCCAAGGGTGGCTGTTGAAGAGAGGTTACACTGTATTGCTTTATTGCGTGTATAGGGGATACTTCGTTATGTTATAAACGATGTGCATATAGTCCATGTTCAAACGTGTGCCCCGTGGCTGTATGTGCATACCTGTATGTATTATTCATTTCTGAGTGATACGATCTACTCATGTGCTGTAAGAAATACATCAGAGCTCCAGATAAGCGTTGTGTCTAAAACGTACTATACCCCCTGATTTCAAAATCATTGCGTATTTTACTTCTACAAATGGATTATTGATTTTCTTCATTACTAAATAGGGAACAAATGATAAAAAAATAGAACAAATTTAAGCATTCACTTAGTTGAGCTGCAAAAAGCAAACAGTTGCTTTTTGCAGCTCAACTAAGTGAATTTTCAACTTTATGACAGTATTTTCACTACTCAATTTGAAAATCAATGCGTATTTTCACATTGTTGTGCGTATTTTGTACTCCCACTTTTGAAAATCAATGCGTATTCAGCTAAAATAATTGCGTAAAATACGCCAATACGCACCTTATCTGGAGCTCTGATACATTAAATCCATATATAACTTGTCGTGGCAGATGATGTCTCATATATATAATATGTGATTTTTCGCTTCATGTGCATTAAGTGATATATATTAAACAATCAATCGCGTCAAGCGTCCGCTGGTTTTACAGTGTAGGCAACGAGTTGTACTTTATCGCTACACCACGCTACACAGTAAAACTGTGCGTAATAGCATTTACACTTCGCGCACTAAGATATAGAAACAACATGCAGGGTGTTGACGTTCATACTTCTCTATGTTGTTATTGAGAGACAATTCTACAATATGACACAACAAATATTACCATCAACTTACCTAATAAAGTGTGTATTAGCACAATTCTTTGGTCACTCTCCACGAAGTCGAAAGTAAAGAAAGTGCGCCTCAAACGCACATTTGAAAAGACTACTCCGTCATAACTATTATGTAATGCAGTGTAACGAAATGTAATTACAGTTATGTACTCAGAACTAGCGTTATCTCGGTGGATATAGTACATGTACGTCACGGGCACCTGTTCTTTTGGATGGGGTTCACTGAATCAGGTAAGAAAACTTCTCCACTTCAGACCATACTTTATTGATTTGCTAAGCAACAATATTGTGCGATTGTGACGTGATAAAGTGCAGGTATCCCGATTTAGCCGTTCAACAGTTATTTTGAGAAAACCAACATTTCGCTCGAAAAAAGGACAAATGCGGTGCACTTGGATCCAAAATACTCCCCGAAATCGGTAGAAAATGCAGTTAATAGCCGCCAAGAAAAGAGACACGCGGACAACACTGGTAGAGTAGTGTTTACATGCAATTAAAACTGCACGTTTGCCAATCCATCCGGAAAACCCGCATTTTAAAACATAGTGCACCGACCCACACCCTACCCCCCCCCCCCCCTCCCCCTATATTTCCAGCCAAATGTAAGCTTTCTAGAAATAACACCTTACGGATAACTGTCCGAGGCCGGGGACATCGGCGGATTTTGCTATTCAAATATCCGGGTTACCTGCGCTTTATCGCGTCAAAATCGCTTCAGCAATTGCTGAGATATTAAATAAAGTATGGTAAGAAGTGGGGGATTGTTCTTACCTGATTCATGGCATCCCATCCAAATAGCAGGTGTCAGTGACGTGCTGTACCCACCATGGTTACAAGCTGTGACATATTCATGTACAAGGCAGATAGTTCGGTTTGGCATAATTTGACATTTTCGCTATATATGTACCAGCAATATAGTGGAACCTCTCTAAACCGGACACAATAGGACATGTGTCATCTTATTTTTATGAGTTTCTTGGTCATTTATCTCTGGTGATAATGTCTGTTCATGATCGAATAACACACAGCTATGTCTCAGAATGATCAAATGCCCGATTGACAACGAAACCTCTCTAAACCGGACACCCTGGAAGGACCCAAGGGTGTCCGGTTTAGAGAGATTTCGCTGTAAATCAGGCATTTGATCATTCTGAGCCACAGATGTGTGCTATGCGATCATGAACAGACATTATCCCCGACATAAATGACCAAGAAACCCATAATAATAAGATAATAATTCCAGCACACAAATATTTACACAATTCCCTAACATTTGATTGGTCCGTTGCAAGTCTCTGTCCAAAATTTATATCCCAGTAAACTCCCACGCCGAACTACTTTCCGTAACCGTCAGGCGCAGTTAAAATAATTATTAAGAAAACGGAAAATAAACACATTTTCTTGATGAATTTATTTCAAATGCTGGAATTATAAGGAATGAATGGCCGTTTAGTGGAATTTATCGGGGATATAAACTTGGAAAAGTCGCGGGAATACTGGACGAGGCCTTTAATAACAAAAATTACAATTTTCGAAAAAAAATCCCCCAAAAAAAAAAAATTGTAATTTTTCAGTATCGCTTCGTCCAGTATTCCCGCGACTTTTCCAAGTTTATACCCCGATAAATTCCACAAAAAGGCCATTAATTCCTATAATAATAATAAAATCACAGATGCTTTCTTGGTGTCCGGTTTAGAGAGGTTCCACTGTACATTTAGGTTCAGAAATACGATACAAATTTACCTTTAAATAATTATTTCCAAATCTGTTTTAGTATTTTCTATGTATAGCTGAGACCCACGTCCTTTAATGCATGTACATGTATAAAACATGACGTATGAGACACGCCATGTGATTTTGTACTTTCGGACATCTGCGTAATTCCATTAAATACGTGTACAAAATGTACAATATTTTTCATATAATATAATTATAAAGTAAAATGTTGACAAAATTCCGCATCACTCTGAATATTCTTTCCACGTTTGACGACATTTACGGAAAATATTATAGATTTTGTAAACGTATTTCATGAAATGACGCAGATGTCCGAAGGTACGATATCACATGGCGTGTCTCAATTATATGGCACATATAAGCTACATATATTGATGAGAGTGTGGCACTGCAGGTGTGTTTACCGCACATCAGTTAATAACATCATAATTGCAGTCGCTAAGTAGCCTGAAATAAATGTTTCGCTCAATATAACATAATGAGACATTCCTTAATAAAAGGTACTACTTTGTCTCGCTTTGACCAACCTAGAGCCAGATCAACAGATGTTCTCAGCTTTGTCTACACTGTTTGCAGTTCATTGGAAAGAGAAACCTATTTTGGTTTGGACTATTCTTACAAACAGTAATCAGTAGCAATAAAACAGTAGACAATGTATGCGATTTTTCATGAAAATTATTTTGCAAATTTACGATATTTTGAGGTCAATGAAGTCGAAATGTGACGAAAATTTCATAGCAAATGCGGGAATCTATTCCGCATTTGCTATGAAAATTTCGTCAAATTTCGACGATATTTACAAATAAAATCAGTTTCTGTGAATATAAAATATATATCATTAAACATGGCACATGTGCAAACTCACATTACACTTATCTGGACACTTCCTTACACAACGGCTGTTCTCCGTGGTGTGTCACATCATGTGACATGCCACAGCAACATGCGGCTTATTTAGAGTTTACAACCTCAGCAGCTGGACTATTTTCACGTGATACATTTATTTCGGTAGAGACATTCGTATTGCTGCACACCCCAAACTCCTGAGATTCGGACCCAGGACTCAGAAAGTAGTCAATTCAAAACGTTTCCCCACCCACCCACTTCGATAAATATGATATCATAGTATCGAAGTGAGTGGGTGGGGTGATTTTGTAATCAGCTGTATTCTCAGTCATGTATGCGAGTTTTTGACATGTGAGCTAAGTGTGTAGAGACTGCGCGGGTTCGCATGCTGATCAGTAGCCGATTTCACCAAAAGTGCTAAGCATACTTATCTAGCTAAGTATACTTTGAGGGAGTAATCATTTATTTTTCCAGAAATGCATTATTTCATATATAACTAACGACTGCATATATTTGATGATTAAAAGTATGCAGAATTATTATACTGAATTTATTACATTATCACAGCCAAAATGGCTGTGATAATGTAATAAATTCAGTATTTTAAAAATTAATAAATTTATCCGTAAACTGAAAATTTCTCCCTCACAGTGTACTTAGCAATATAAGTATACTTTGCAATTTTAGGGAAATAGGCTCCTGGTGCTACACCGTGGTCACAACTCGATAATTCCACATTGTCGTGGCGAAACACATCGGTTTGCTATTTCCCGACGGGTTTTGGTTACCGACTGTGAATATATAACTGAGTGTCTTGTCCGCCGGCAGCTGCCGACTGCGGTGATTTACTATAAATAACGATCAGGGCATTTGTGGTTTATGTATTGTCGTTTTTATTACGTGCCGTGGATCAGGTGTTGCAGTCTGTTTGGACAATGTTTCTTTAGTTAGGCATTGGTTTATTAAAGGTACATGCCCACTCAGTAGGCACAAACTGTTCTTTATAGGAATTAAATAGGTGTATAATTGTGTCACTATTCCACCAGTTCTAACAAGAGTGCCGAAGGTCACAATATACGCCCGTCGAGGCAAGGCCAGTCAACAAGGGGAGAT
Organism: Conchocele bisecta; assembly: GCA_029237695.1. Taxonomy (NCBI): domain Eukaryota; kingdom Metazoa; phylum Mollusca; class Bivalvia; order Lucinida; family Thyasiridae; genus Conchocele; species Conchocele bisecta. The sequence goes on from CM055270.1 coordinate 92,980,495, forward strand.
AACTCATCTTGACGTGATAAACATGTAAACCAAATTTGGTTACGATCCGTCAAGTAGAACTCGACTCATTGCGTGGACAAATTTTTCAAAATCGATAGGCTTCTTCGTCTTGTCGTGATAAACATGTATACCGAATTTGGTTTCGATCGGTGAAGTCGAACTTGAGTTATTGCGTGGACAAGGATACAGAGTGCGAAAAATAAAAATGGCCGCCAAGGGGAGATAAATCATCGGAAAGTTTTGAAAATCAATAGGCTTCTTTGGCTTGCTGTGATAAACATATATACCTAATTTGGTTGCAATATGTCAAGTAGAACTCTAGTTATTGCGTGGACAAGCTGTGTCCGCCCGCCCTCCCGCCCCCGCCCGCCCGTACAAGATGAATACATAATACGTCCCGTTTTTTCAAACGGGCGTATAAAAATTACGAGTGCCCGCTATGCATATATATAATCATTTAGTAATAGTTATTCTACTGATTGTGACTCACTGTGGTATCAGGCTATTTTCATATGCAAATGAGGCATGCTATTTTTTTTATTATTTATACTAATTAATAAACACCTGAAAAAATAACATTTTCGACAGATTATAAAGTATGATCATTGCACATCAAAAACTAAATACAGAGAATAAACAGTAATGTCTGTTAACTTTTTAAGGAAACACGGTTATCGTCCCTGATATCAGTGTGGCAATTTACGTTCGAAATAAAATGCATAATAAGGCCAATCAATACGTGGCGTAACGGTGAATGAATGTTCATTGTCTCAGATGTCACAGATGATGTCTCTGATGTCAAGAACATGTTGTGCCTACTGAGTGGGCATGTACCTTTAAGATAAGCTTCGCAATCAAGTCATGTAGTTGCGAACAGTAACTCTTGCAGTCTACTCCCGTACCGTCCGTATGCATACGGACGGTACGGGAGTAGATTGCAAGAGTTACCATTCGCAACTAATGCACATGCTGGTCAGGGCCTACAGTGATGGCAAACTGCTACAATTCGAACACATGTCTGTGCAATCTGGCGATACGCATCATTTTGTATATTACATAAGTATTACATACGCATACGTTTCTGTAGTATCACGTGAAAGCATTGTTATGCCGGGCTGTAACCCATTTAAAATATGTCATGTGACACACGTGTAAAAACACCTAGAGCGAATTTGATTGGTTGACCGCATCACCATAATTAAGTATTCGTATTATGCGCTGAATGAACAAAATGAAGACGTTCTAAATGACGTTACGAATGGCGCTACAAGGCAATGATGTTTGAAAATTGACGTCATAATGCTTTAAGCGTCATTAGAAGCGTCAGTGACTCAGTAAAATTACTGCAAGTGTTGCAATGTGCTCCCGTTCGGTAATATGAAGTGCTTACAAATAATGGAAACCTGTTCTATGGCATATGTATAATAGGTTTATTGCTAATATTAAAACTGTTTTTTCTCTGTGGAGATTTTCAACTAGATGCGAAATTAGTCAATGGCGTCTGTTCACAAAAATGCATTGGATATTTTTCTTCTCTTTGGCGTTTGAAATCATGCGATAAACATAATCTAAAACTAGTTTCGATTTGATATGAGATTTATAAAACTCGTCAGCCAGTCTATGCACATCGCAAGAGGCTGTGTCTGACTCGTTTTATAAATTTCATATCAAATGGAAACTCGTTTGAGATCCTCTGTTTATGAGGACAGTGTCCCTATATTGCCCAATTCGCAGAAATCTTAATTGCAGATCAGCCTGCGCATCCGTGCTGGTCAGTATTAACTTTGATCACTTTCTCCTCCAGTTATACATACGTCAGTCATAATTGGAGGGGTTAGTGGAAGAAGGGGGCTAACTCCACGAAGGAGTTAGCCCCCTTCTTCCACTGACCCCTTCAATTTGTCAGTGTTACCTGGTGTCATAAGTCCTATAAGTGTGTATATCCTTACAATGAACTGCTGAAGATGCTGACTGCAATTACATAGCTACTGCACGATCATTAAATTATATCGATAGACTTAAAGAGACTGTGTCTCAAAGGATGTCTGATATATTCACAGCATGCACTGCCAAGGACCTATATAAATCATTTGGACAATGTTATATGATTTAAATTCCCAAAAGCCGTGCGCTTTATTCTCGTGAAAGCCAGCATAAGCTGTGGTAAACAGGGAATATAATTTGGTCGTGCATTTGCGCTATTCATGTTACACTGAGTAACAAGGTGCATTATCACGTGGTTATAACAACAACAACAACAACAGTGGCTGAAAGTGTTGAAATCTTGAAAGTATTATTTGATATTTTCCTTAATATGAAACGGATTTTGATGAAATATGGCGCAGCAACGCGTCTTCATGAGCTGCAGTTGGTGGTCGTTTTTTTGCGAAGAATCGATTTACGTGTCGGAGACACGGACATTGATTCTTCGCAAAAACGATAGAAGTTTGGGCCACTTTTATAATGGTCAATAACCCAATTCAATTCCCAGGTAACAAAAGAGCCGAAGATAAAAACGTACCTGAGGTTCAAACCAGGCAAATCGTGATTTCTATAAGGAGGAACCCCTACCGTTACGCCGTCACGTTCACCCGACCACCACCCACCATAGACATGTATAATAATACCAATCAATACGTGGGGTAATGGTGAATGAATGTTTATTTTTCCAGAAAATGTCCCAGATGATGTCTGATATAAAGAACAGTTTGTGCCTACTGAGTGGGCATGTACCTTTAACTGTTTGTAGCTCATGTATTGTGTGTATATGACGATGTATGGAAATATAAACATAAAACTGAAATTTGCTCCAATATTTATTTTATTGCGATTTTATTAAGATGTCTATGGGGATTTAAAATGGGGAAATCTTTCTAATTTCAGAAATAGCGAACCGATGTTCAATATCAGGCTTTTGTTTTCTTAGTCCAAGCTATCTATCCAGGTTTCAGAGTCAATTTCAAAATGTTTCGACTCCTCCTGCAGCTCCACCAGCTCGTGTCTCCCATGTTAAATTCCCACAGAGAAATAATTTTTTTCGTAAATAAATCATTATTTGACAAAATTTCACGAAATACGAAGAAGGCTCATTCTTATTTTTTTCTGTAATGTAATATTATCCAAAGAAACATATTGTGCTTTCATTGTTTATATAGCAGTAACATTTGGGCTGGTTTCGTGAAACAGACAGTAGGTAATCAGTACAGCTTCAAACTATACAATATCAAGGTGTATGATCACGTGGTACATGTACTAACAACACCAACAAGTTCTGAAACTTCCAGAATCCATCCGCTTCAAAGTACATGTACGTATTCTTTCATATTGTCCTTAATTACGTAACGGATTTTTATGAAATATGGCACATCAAACGCGTCTCGTTAAACTGCGTTTTTGCGAAGAATCGAGTTTTTGCGAAGAATCGATTTCTACAGCTTTCTATACAACACAGTAATCAATCGTTGCTGTTATAGTAACATGGTTTGTCAGCATTTTAGAGTCATTTCCATTGGAAATGATTATAATGTGCTGTCAAACCATGTTTTTACTGTATTACAAATGCTAGCGGCAACTCGGTGACGTATTGGATAACATGACACGTCGTAACAAAATTGAGTCTATGTGAATTGTTACGGTACAACTCCTGATCATGTGTTATACCATATTCATGCAATGAATGTAATGTAAGAACCAAATATAGGATCATGATTATCTCACAGACGACATGGCAAACAGTGTAGGTTCTGATCAACTACGTGGATACACGCGATAATCTGGGGAGTAGGTCACGGTCCGTATAAGTCGCTAAAGTAGCTGCGAACTGTATGGAAGGTGTTCGAGACAATTCCCACCCTTAAATACAATTTTTTTATATTTTGTATATGTATTTATGGAGTGAATGTTTAGGTGGTATCATTTTGATTTACATGCTAATAATGGTCTTGTTTTCTCCCGAGTATGAACGTACATAAGTGTGGTTTACATGTATCGAGTATGTGGTGGTGAATGTGAATATGTGTCAGCTGTCGCCTTGCAGTCAATCTGCATTTGTATGTGAGTCAGAATCCGATATAAAACTGAATAGAGTACGAAAATTGACTGCAGACTTATATGTGTTTTTTTGTCTGTTGTGGTTTAACGTTATATCAACAGCTAAGGTAATTTAAGGCCGGGTCAATGGGTTTAGTACTAAATACCATATATTACCTGTACAAGTGCATGTACATGTTGAAGTACATGTACACATGGGGGAGGGGAATCCCAAAATCAGAACTGAATATAGTAGTATATGAGAGTCAAAATGATACAAGTTAGTATGTAAGCCATCGACTACGTGTGGTGCCTCCCACACGAAACTTGTTATCATTGTTGACTCTCATATACTACTTGGATTTCCCCCCACTGTTATCACGGTATGGATGAGAAGAGTGGGAATTATTAGAGATAAGAAATCCATAAGTTATACTCAGTATAATACAACAATTTGTCATACATTTATTAAAAATAAAATAACAACTGACACCCTATTGGAGATAAGAATCCATTGGTTATACTCAGTATAATGTCTACCATAAAGCAAATGAGAGAGCAAGCTAAGAGTTGGGGAATTTCCCTAAGAGGTTCTGTTTACCTCGGCTATAAATACACACATGTTCATAACCCGTGTAATTGAAACATTGTCATCTGCTTGGTGTTTGTGACGCGCTTAATTCTTCCAATCATCAACATTGTTGAAATTGGATTGTGTATCAAGAGGAAACAAACTACACATCAGATCGGTTCAATCTTTATAACTGACTTTCTGATTTGAATTATTACTAAACGATAATACTTGCGAGCACGTAATCCCTTGTTAACCATTGGATGAGTAGCCGGAGTGCCACCGCATGGTACGATAACACCTCTCGTGACTACCTGTCTTCAACCACGCACAATTATGCATAACTCGAACCATTGTTGTAATATACTGAGTATAACTTATGGATTTCTTATCTCTAATAGGGTGTAATCTCGCGGTTGATGAAAAATAATTCCCACTCTTCTCATCCATACCGTGATAACAGTGGGGGGGGGAATCCAAATAGTATATGAGAGTCAACAATGATAACAAGTTTCGTGTGGGAGGCACCACACGTAGTGGGTGGCTTCCATACTAACTTGTATCATTTTGACTCTCCTATACTACTAACATTTACAATAAAAATAATATATATTCAGCCCTAAAAACATAACAAATTCCTGATCTGATGTCAGGTCCTCGCCACACCAGAATCACTTGGCCCCCTCCCAAAAGCAATAGGGTCAGTAATAATCTAACTACTTTTATAATGGGCAATAACCCAATTCAACTCCCAGGCAACAAAAGAGCCAAAGATAAATAGTACCTGTGGGCCAAACCAGGCAAATCGTGATTCCTATAAGGAGGAACCCAAACCGTTAATTTACGCCGTCGCGTTCGCCCGATCAACCACCCACTTATATGTGACAGCCGTAACAAAAATGAACGTATTGATTTTGCGATCAATGTAGCCCCGGATCAGCCTGCGCATCCGCGCAGTCTGATCGGGGCGTACAGTGTTCGCTCAATCATTGAGCACTGCGTCTCTGATATGAACATCGTTCCCATGCTATCGTCACCATCGTGGCATCGTGGTATCGCCATCTTGATATCGTATTATCGCCATCGCGGCATCGTGGTTTGTAATTTTAGTATCGCACAGTCGTGTTGTCGTAGTATCGACATAGCCTCGTTTCTTATGAAAGCATTTAACTCGTTTAGCAAACAACATATTAAGTCATCACTAACCCATGTAAAATCTTCTATGTTGTTTATATTAATCTGTGCATATTGTATTATATTGTATTGTATGCATATTTAGGCAAAATAAAAGTACCTACGTGATTGATTAATCCGCTCCAAATTAAACTTCACACGGTATGCAGATACTGTCCTCTTGACATAGGACAGGTATTTATAGACACACAGTAAAATGGCTGTGTATGTATGTGTGCTTTTGCTGTATAGTAATACGTCTTTATGCAGCGAACCGACACAGGTTAAAACTAAATGTGCTTTACAATAACAGTTGTAATTACCAGCGCAAACTGGTGATATATTCGATAGCTTATTGTTAAGTCAATACAATCGTCTTCAATGCCACATGTATACAGACATAGAGGCATTTGTTGTCCACATGGGTCGAAACGCGTCGTCTGATCAGGAGCCGCTGCAGTTTTTGTATTTTTGTTCAGATTTGTCTTAACAATGTAAATTTAACGACGGCACCGACTCGATGACCTTGCTTGTCGGGACCGACTATTTAAGTCCCCATCCGATAGGGTAGCACGAAGTTCTCTTGCCCAAGGGCACGCCGAATTGGCCATTCGCAGCGGTGAGAGGTGGGAATCGAACCCGGGATCTCCCGATCCGCAATCCGACGCTCTACCTACTGAGCTAATCCGGCAAACAAAGATTTGTCTTAAACACCATACATGTAGATGAATTAAATATTTATAAAATGAGAATGGAACATTAATGAACGGGCTATGTTTTGCAGTTTAACACTTTGAACTCGAAAGCCCGCTATAGCGGCTTATGCAAACAGTGCAGATCCAGATGAGCCGGCTCGTAACGAGCCGTCTCATCAGGATCTGCACTTTTTGCAGAACAGTAAATTTTGAGAAAAGTAAATACCCCTTTTTCGTAAATGGACTAGTCTGAAACACGTTTTCTAACGGTTGAATTGGTTGCCAAATTAACATATCAAAATCTATTCCAGTTACTTAAGGGTGAAAGGGTTAAGTCATGGTTTGTCGGTCGCAATGAAGTATCACATGTCCCCCCAATACAGACACAGTCATTAGAAACAGCGACGCTGGGACGAAACATTTATTGATACGGCCGACTGAACAAGGGGACTAACCTGCTTTGCATGTATTGAACGGGTCAGTGGCAGAAAGGGGGTAACTCATGGAGTTATCCCCCGTCTTGCCCCGACCCTTTCAATTACAAAACGCTACACTTATAGTGATATGACCTACACTGTGGATAGTCTAGGGTACATGCGCATGTTATATTTATTTTATACCTGGTCGGACGTTTAACGCGATCTGTTCGGTTGCTGTTTCAGTTACATTAGGTGCGGATCCAGGCGGTGCGTGATCGGCGCAGCCCCCCCCCCCCCCCCAGCCCCCCCCCCCCCCCCCCTCGCTCAAAGGTGTAAATGTTAGCCCATTTGTTTACGTGGAAAATCTGCTTATCTTCTTATTTCTCATCCAAAAGTGTATGCTGTTACCACTCAGTTGTACCGTCTCGTCGAGACGGTACAACTGAGTGGCAACAACATAAACTTTTTGAGAAAAATTACAGGAAAAAGGAATGTTTACGAATATGCCTGTCTCCTTTACAATTGGAAATAAACGTCCCCTCTAAGAACATGTGCGATATTTTATGAAGAACATTTACAAAATTTAATAACAGATTTTCTTTAAATGACATCGAACTTGACGAAAGTATTGTCATAGCAAATCTATTCAACATTTGCTAAGAACATTTCATCATCTTTCGACATCATTTACAGAAAATATCACAGTTTCTGTAAATGTATTTCATGAAAAATAACACATGCTGTTAAAGGTACATGCCCACTCAGTAGGCACAAAATGTTCTTGATATCATCTGCGACATTTTCTGGCAAAATAAACATTACTTTACCATTACCCCACATATGTATTGGCATTATTATACATTGTATATCAGACTGAAAATTCCACACTGATATCAGGGGCGATAACCGTGTTTCCTTAAACTGTTAAGGGACATTACTGTTTAGTATTTGTATTTATTTTTTGATGTGCAATGATCATACTTTATAATCTGTCAAAACAAATATTATTTTTTCAGTTGATGCATTTAATTAGTATGAATAATTAAACTAGAAACGTGGCCTGTCGGCACACGAATGCCCCCGCTGGCAGCCAAAGAAAACGAGGCATATTTGCAATGCGTGTGTGAAATGTGAAGCAGATCCGAGCAAGGAAACACAAATTATAAGCCATTTAACTGAATGTTAAGGTTTGAAACGCACCAAGTCTGTGACCTTGACACTGTGCTTAGCGGGGGCAGGACGAATGTGGATTTGTCACAGGGCGGTAGAGGACCATTGGAGCAATGCGTGTGTGAAAGTTAGTGTAGGATTGAGAAACGCGCACGTAGATTTGTCCCAAAGTGGCAAGTAAACAATTAAAGTGGAAAAGGTGAAGGTCAAAGGTGAAGGTCGAAGTAATGGGTGGTGGAGTGTGTAAGGCATGTTCATATGTATCATGTGTATAAATAATTAAGCGATTGGCAAAAGTATTGAGAAATTATTGTAGGATTGAGAAACGTGCACGTACATTTGTCCCAAAGTGGTAAGTAAACATTTAAAGTAGAAAAGGTGAAGGTCAAAGGTCAAGGTCGAAGTACTGGGTGGTGGAGTGTGTAGGGCATGTTCATATGTATCATGTGTATAAATATTTAAGCGATTGGCAAAAGTATTGAGAAGTTAGTGTAGGATTGAGAAACGTGCACGTAGATTTGTCCCAAAGTGCCAAGCAAACATTTAAAGTGGAAAAGGTCAAGGCCAAAGGTCAAGGTCGAAGTACTGGGGGGTGGAGTGTGTAAGGCATGTTCATATGTATCACGTGTATAAATATTGACATAATATGTGAAGCCATGTAGAAGTGACGTACGGGACGGACGCCGGTAACACTATATGCCCCCCGTACCTTTCGGTAGCGGGGGCATAAAAATATCATGCCTCATTTGCATATGAAAATAGCCTGATACCACCGCGCGTCACTATCAGTAAAATAATTATTTCTAAATGATTATATCTGTATAGTGGGCACTCGTAATTTTTAGAACTGGTTGAATAGTGACACAATGACACACTTATTTAATTCCTATAAAGAACATGTTGTGCCTACTGAGTGGGCATGTACCTTTAAGTACAAAATTACATGGCGTGTCCCATATGTGAGCCATGCCTGCAACAGTAGCCGATTTCACCAAAATTGCAAAGTATAATTTTCTAGCAAAGTATACTTTGAGGGATAAATTATAGGAGAAACTTTAAATTTTAGGAGAAATGTATTATTTGTTATTAAACTGTATTTATTACATTATCACAGCCAAAATATGAATTTATTACATTATCACAGCCATTTTGGCTGTGATAATGTAATAAATTCAGTATAATAATTATGCATACTTTTAATCATCAAATATATGCAGTCGTTAGTTTTATATGAAATAATGCATTTCAGGAAAAATAAATGATTACTCCCTCAAAGTATACTTTACTAGAAAAGTATACTTTGCAATGTTGGTGAAATCTGTTACAGATCTACACCCCTGCATGGTTTTGATACGACACACAGTTTTTCTTTCGATATGTTTTCCTTTCCTAATGTAAGTTTGATGTGCTTTAGAGAGACGATTCTAAACCACACGAACCTGCGGTGATATGGACGGCAACATGTTACAAGAAACAACACTCATGTCTACATGAACTCTAATTGTATAACAGGTGCTGCACTCCGCGCCAACGTAAAATGTTTCAAGTCGAAAATTACACCGGCATCATGACGAGCTACCACCGAGTTCTACTTCGATCTATCACATAAACGCATGTTTCGTCTAGTAACCGGCGTAAATATATTGCGCCGGTTACTAGAATAAAATGTGTTGATGCAGTTGCTTCTGCGTGTATAGCTGAATTTTAAAATGGGAATTCGTCAACGAATCAGGCGCCTATTTCGACATGAATCATTTTACGCCGGCGCGGAGTGCAGCACACGTGTATATTAATATATTTCAGCACACAACAGGCGAACCACATATCAATCTTCACAAAAACTAGTACTAAAAACAGGCAAACCAGGAGGTCGTTTCACTAAACTTCGTACGACTAAAATGTTCGTAAATGCAAAATCATGATAGTCTGTAAATTTCACATTACCACTGTTTTCTTGTAAACAATTATTGGATTTACATTTATTGAACATAGGCTGCATGTGCAGCATATGCTTAATAAATGTAAATTCATCAATTGAAATTTCCAGACGATGCTAAATTTGCATTTACAACATTTTAGTCCTACGAAGTTTAGTGAAACGGGTCCCATGAATCACTGTTCACAAATACTAGTACTAAAAGTCAAAGGTCAAATGGACAGGTTATTTTGAAAGCGGCACACTACCGACATAACCACGACTATTGCCGACGGGAATATCGAGCTTCCGCCGCTGGTCCCGTTATCATCCGCCGGGGTGGTGGTCTGTAGTCGGCGCTCCGGGTTGCCGGCATTGCACCGGTCGTCCCGGCATTTGAACTCACACATCGGGTACGTGCCAGCCCGGTTGCAGCAGTCAATGCCCGAACACACGGCCTGTTGGATCTGACACGAGCGAACCACCGAACGAATATGGCTCATATCTGTAAATATCGGATTCTATTAATTTAAGGTAACGGGTTTTGTATAGATCGAACACGTACAGAATGATAAAATATTGTTGTACCAGTCATTGCCGTTTCAGAAAGATGTCGCGTGACGTTACATAATGACGTCAGTATGATGACGCAACCTTAACAAGTTTGCGTTCTTTTCAAAGAAAATCACGCTCGTTTTGTAGCGTAAAATATTACCTGATAAATAGAACACCATGCTAGTGTCTTTTGATATCAAGCTTATTACGCTCTGCTCAGAAACGATAGGAATTCCGTGGCGCGGAATTCCTACGCGTTTCATAGCATTGCCTGTTAAACATGATATTAAAAGACAGTAGCATGGTGTTGTATTTATCAGGTAACATGGTCGGTACTTATATAGTACGATACGATACTACGATGGTGATACCAGTATATCGATACTACGATACTCCGATGTCGATACGACGATGCCACGATGGCTATAGTACCATACTACGATGTCAATACGACGATGCCACGATGGCTATAGTACGATACTACGATGTCAATACGACGATGCCACGATGACGATAGTGCAATACTACGATGTCAATACGACGATGCCACGATGGCGACAGTACGATACTACGATGTCAATACGACGATGCCACGATGGCAATAGTACGATACTACGATGCCAATACGACGATGCCACTATGGATATAGTACGATACTACGATGTCGATACGCCGATGCCACGATGTAGATAGTACGATATACGACGATGCCACTAGGACGATAGTACGATATCTACATGACGATGCCACTATGGTGATTGTACGCTACTACGATGTCAATACACCGATGTCACGATGGAGATAGTACGATATACGACGATGCCACGAGGACGATAGTACGATATCTACACGACGATGCCACTATGGCGATTGTACGATAATACGATGTCAATACGACGATGCCACGATGGAGATAGTACGATATACGACGATGCCACTAGGACGATCGTACGATATATACACGACGATGCCACTATGGCGATTGTACGCTACTACGATGTCAATACGCCGATGTCACGATGGAGATAGTACGATATACGACGATGCGTCGATGGCGATAGTACGATATATACGACGATGCCACGATGGCGATAGTACGAAACTACGATGTCCATACGACGTACGATGGCCATAGTACGATAGTCCGATGACGATATACGACGATGCCACGAGGACGATATTACGATATCTACACGACGATGCCACTATGGCGATTGTACGATAATACGATGTCAATACGACGATGCCACGATGGAGATAGTACGATATACGACGATGCCACTAGGACGATCGTACGATATCTACACGACGTACGATGGCCATAGTACGATAGTCCGATGACGATACTACGATGTATTTACGAGGATGCCACGATGGCGATACTAGGATGTCTATACAACGATGCCGATTTTACGACCATTATAGCGGGATGACAATACAATGATATTATATCGTAGTATCGTCATCGTACTGTCGTGACATAGTGATATCGTCGTCGTCGTATTATCTTAGTACTTCTTCGTAGTATCTTAGTATCGTCATCGTAGTATCGTGAAGTAGTAACGTCATAGTATTATCTTACTATCGTTATCGTTATATCGTGATATCGTAGTACATGTATCTACCCAATAGCTATATTAAGATAACAACGTACAGATTAGTGAATAGTTTTGTTAATTATAGATTTTCATCGTATTTCTAAAACCAGTTGCAGCTTATGATCTCCGACTAATTTTATTAATAATCTTGAAAATATAAATATCGCTTTTGGTATGCCCACATTGGCAAGGTGCATGATCACGTGGTTACAACAACAACAACGTCGCCCACTCCAAAGTAAGTATTATTTGATATTTTCCTTAATATGCAACGGATTTTGATGAAATATGGCGCAACAAACGCGTCTTCATGAGCTGAATTTGGTTGTCTAGGGAGTTTGGCACAGACTTAATATGTCGTTTTTGCGAAGAATCGATGTCCGTGTCGGAGACACGGAAATCGATTCTTCGCAAAAACGACAGAAGTTTGGGCGAAAATAAAGAGACCACCAAATGCAGCTTAACAAGACGCGTTTGATACGCTATATTACATCAAAATCCGTTACGTAATAAGGACATTATAAAAGAATACGGTACTTTGAATCGGTACTTGTTGTTGTTGTTAGTACCACGTGATCATACACCTTGAGTGGGCAGGTTCTGTTAATCGGACTGTAGGCACGTGAACCGTTCGTTACCTTGGTTATATTGGGCCAGTGTTATACATAGGTAAGGGGCCTCGCAGGGCATTGTCGGCATGCCCCTGGTGACGTTCCAGGGCTCCGTAATACACCCATAGTTCACGCTGGGATCCACCGTGCGTATGTAGGAGCACGTGTAGCATAGAAACCCATCCGTCCGGGCTGCAAATAGACAGACATGTACACACCCGTCTTCGTTAATCTTACCCAGATGCTAACTCAGGTGTAAGGTATAGTGTATGGAAATGGGTTGGTGGGGTAACGTTTTCCAAATGAGTATTGGGTCCTAGGTCCGAGTCGTCCACCTGTGGATGCTAACGTTTCTCAACATTAAGTAAGAATCTCAACTCGCAATCAATCAGTTTGATTGACTGAGCATGAGCTGTAGCACAGCTCAGGCTCAGGTTCAGGCTGAGTCAATCAAGCTGTTTGATTTCAAGCATAATATTCAAGTACTTTGAAACAAAAATAATTATAACAAGGGCGTAGTTATCACTAAGCTAATCCCCTCGCTGGTAGCCTTGATTCTAATAATAAAACAACTGTTACGCATTATAAACCAGGTGAACACAAGTCCTCAGTGACATTGGCCTGGTGCGGTGGGACGTGGATCGTGTGTAAAGCAAAGCACCATCCCCAGACACACATTGTGACCACATATTATTAAAATCGGTGAAGCGGTTCATAAGTTATTGAATAAATAAAAAACGCATTTGCCTTACAAACAAGGTGAACATAAATCCCCAGTGACCTTGACCGTGTGCAGTCGGACGTGCATCGTATGCAAAATAAAGCACCATCCCTAGACACACATTGTGGCCGGATATTATCAAAATCGGCGAAGCTCGCAAGTACGCACAGACGTACATGGGCTGACGCTAATTGAAATTTCCACACGATTCTAAATTTGCCTAGTGAAACGTGCCCCTGCAATGGATGTTAATTTTTAGACCAATCAACTCGTCCCAAAATGATGTTCAGATAATTTATGAAAAGGGTGTGTATTTTTTTATAAACAAATATGAAAATTACTCATCTGGATCTACACTATTTGCTAACACCGATGGGTTAAAGGCACCAAGTCTCCGATGATGTCTCAGCTAATCAATATGTTGGTGCTTTTGTTCACTTCATGAACATTAAATGCAGAGCTCCAGATAAGCTGCGTATTTGCTTAAATACCCAATTAAATGTGCCAAAAACCCAATTGAGATCAGAAGTAGCGAGTATCAAAAAGCAATAACAATTTTGTGATACCTTTATCATACTGCAGAAAACAATAAACAGACCACAAACACAGAATATTTTTCTTATTTTCCATGAAAACACATCTTGGTATTTCATTAGAATTGTCTCCAAGGAGACAATTCTAATGAAATGCCAAGACATGTTTTTATTTGGAAGCAAACTATTCAACAATTGTTGTCTGTTGATGTGTAAACAGTAGGTGATTTTATTTCACCCATTAAAATTTTGAAATACCCAATAGCTCAGAAATGATGGAGTGAAAGTACTCAATTACTAATTCCTCATCTGGACCACGGTAAATGACATGTATGTCAGGTCAATCCAATGGGGGATACTATGGATAAAACAGTGTCCGAATGACGCAATGTCGCTACTGCGTGTCACATGTAATAATGTGGGTGCCACACTCTGTCATAATGGTTTGTTTATTATTAGCCGATCTGTTTATAGATCGGCTATATATTGGTTATCCATTGGTTTGTGAAAAAGTTTGTAACCACCCTTTTCTCCTATATTCGGTAATCTACAAACGCGAAATTTGTTGTATCACTTTCAAACTACATCAACCGGATGATTTTTCATTTTTGGCCATTATCTCTGTTTAAAACTTTAAATATAGCGAAATAACACAATTTGGCTATAAATAAACGTTTTAACTACAAGATCGGTAATTTGGCTATAAATAAATGTTTTAACAAGAGTTCGTGATTTGATTGGACCGGACCGATGTCGGCTCACCCAGCTGACCAATCAATCGAACAGTTGCCGATCACGTGATCTTGATATGCGCGCCAGCTTCATTTGCGAGAAGATAGACAACCAGATACAGGTAATATGTTTTGCAAAGTACATTTGAGTATAAATACCGCCCAGAATATACGCTACAAACTGTTAATTAACAATATACGAGTGGGGCCCGGATTGTCCCTGCAGTATATTTATACTGTACCGAGAGAAAAGTGGAGCCATTACGGCCCTTCTTAGATGTCAGATGTTTTTGGGAAAGTTTTGATTAAACTAGGAACTAAAGAAGGCAAAAGAAAATGGCCGTCATTAAGTAGAGTGGAGGTGACACTGACAATGCTCGCGCATTGACAATGCTCGCTTAATATTTACTTTTCGCCACAGGTCTCAAAATATTCCAGATTTTTGTTTCTGAATGTACAAAATAATAGTCTTGTCTCCATGTTGTACATTGTCGTTGCAAGATCATTTCACGTGACGATGTGATGTCACGTGACGTCACTGCAGATGCAGCATTTTACAGGGAATTGTGGGGCTTTTATTTTTATTATTTAATATGAACATTACAACAATAGCATTGGTGAACCATTGCTCAAACTTGACATATTTTAGTAGTATAAAATAATAACCGCTCGCTCGATCCTGGTGTAAATGTCACATGATCATTGATAAATTACTATTATAAAGTAGGGTTTCTCGGATTTTGAAGAACAATGGGCACATTGAAACGCCAGATGGGCACATTGAAACGCCAGATCAGGATGTCGTAATTTCACTGCGGAATATTTTGTTGTAAATTCAGCACCGATGCTGCGATCCCACCCCACCCCACCGCATACAGTGCAGAGTACTGGTCTACCCAGTCTACCCGGCTCTAAATAACTTAAATAACAAGTCACAATAGGTTGAATAAGGTCAACTGAGGTTAGGCAATAACAAATAAATGTATAGACTTTGATGTTTTCAGCTGACCTGAGCTCAGCAAAGTTCATGTGAGCTATTTTCATTACCGCTTTTTGTCCGTCTGTCGTCCAACAACATTTGCAATCATCTTCTACCGAACCGCTTGGTCAATGGACACCAAACTTTACCGGCATGGTCCTTAGGTGAAGCCTTTTCAACGTTGTTAAAAGAAAGTCGACCTGAATCCAAGATGGCCGCCGTGGAAAGGTTAAATCCTTCGAACGACGAATCCAAGATCATCCATATTTTCATTCTACCCCCTCCCGTGCGGCCCCTGTGCCCAATGTCAAGGTCTAATTACATTTAAGTTTTTGGTTAAAGTTGTTTCATGTACTATATCTATGCACCTGCTTTGCCCATTACCTTCAACCTTCACATGGCTGTTTATCATTATCTATATTTTCATTCTACCCCCCTCCCGTGCGGCCCCTGTGCCCAATGTCAAGGTCTAATTACTTTGAAATTGAAATTTTTGGTTAAAGCTTTTGTCGCGCCCGCTTGCGGAAAGGGCGATATAGTCGGCACATTGGCGTACGTCCGTACGTACGTGTGTCCGGTTAAAGTTTTTCCGTCTACTATATCTCTTTTTTTAGTGTCCATGCCTAGCCCCAAGGCGCGACATGCAGGCCGCGGCCATCTAGTCTCAAAATGAAGTCACTATGTCATTCAAGATGGCCGCCAAATATTCAATTTTTTATTTTGTTCAAATGTGGTCATGTAATATGTCAAATCGAAAGTATCGATGAGCCGATCGCTGTCATATAATGTTTCTTGAAATAAAGTCATTATGTCATTCAAGATGGCCACCAAAATGTCAATTTTGGATTTTGTTCAAATGTGGTCATGTAATATATCAAGTCGAAGGAATCGATCAGCCGATCGCTGTCATATCATTTTTCTCAAAATGGAGTCATTATGTCATTCAAGATAGCCGCCAAATGGTCAAATTTTGTTTTTGTTCGAATGTGGTTATGTAGTCACTATTCAGGTGAAATCAACACTTCTCTCACTTTTCCCTGAGATTCGGTAACTACTAAAATGTGGACATATATTGAACCCTGATTTGATCGGCTAATAACATCATGCTCTGCATGACTTTTCATGTTTGTTTATTGGCGGTTAACCGCATATCAACAGATAACGTCATGTAAGGCCGGGCAAACGGGTTCGATCCCGTTTTAACCTGCTGCATTGGGCGAGGGGGGGGGGACAAAATCTGAACGGAATATTGACATCGAGAAAAAATATACTCAGTCTTGAAATTAGAATAACCTGACCTGGTGCCAGGTCCATACCACACCAAAGTCACTTGGCCCCTTCCCCTAAAATAGGATTACGAATAATCGTAATACTCACATGATATGAGGGATATAACCAGATTAAACTCTGTCACATACAAAATGCAAAAGACGTATGTGATGGCCAAACAAGGTCTCCAGTCGGAATTCGGGCAAGTATGAACCCCGATCGTTAAAGGGTTAGATTCGTTAAATTACCCATCGCATTCCTCCACCTGCCACCCACTTTGCCAGAAGGGGAGTGAAGATTATGACAAATACAATTGGAACAACAAGGCATGCCCGTACGCACGAATTAAGTAAGGTGGGGGTGTACGTTATCGACGACGCGAAGGGCTAAACATGATTGGTTGCACATCCACTGACATACCTCAGCAGATTAACCCCTTTCACCCCTAAGTACCCGGAATGGATTTTGATATGTTAATTTTGCAACCAATCCAATCCTTACAAGATAATTTTCAGACCAGTCCATTTACGAACATGGGGTGTTTTTGTTCTAAAAATTATGAAAATTACTTGCAAAAAGTGCAGGTCCTGATGAGACGGCTCGTCACGAGCCGGCTCATCTGGATCTACACTTTTTGCCAATACCACTATACAGGCCTATGGTGTTGAATTGGTTAAGGGGGTGCGTACGCTCCCGTCGCACCCCCTCTGCATACGGGTCTGCATGGGTATAAAGTATCTACGCTTCACGATCCGAACAGTAAACGACATATATTAATCAATCGCACCGTCGTATTTGATTCAATTTCCAAAAGCATGCGTTATATTGAAGTACATACCATCAGAAACTGGTAGTGGGTGGGTGGGATTTGGTTAGACATCATTTGGATGTTCTACTATACATATCAGGGATGAATCTGGAGGTGGGGTTCACGGGTTGCAACCACGGAGTTTACATAGATCACAGTTTACCACCAACTGGAGTCTGAATTTAGATGACGTAAAATATAGGAAAGTGCATTTCCAGACATCTAGATTTCAAAATCTTTACCGGGGGGGGGGGGGGGGCATGCACCCGGACCCACCTAGCATACTCGTTCCACTCCGTGGAGCTCGAAAACAGGACCCCCCCCCCCCCCCGTTCCCCAAATGCTGGATCCGCCCCTGCATATACCATTAAGTAAAACATGTACAAATTCTGAAAGTATCATACAATACAGCATTTAGAAAGCTTTCAATTATAGACTAATATTAATTAATTAATTTACTAATAGTATTTAATAAAATAGTATTGGCATAGAGTTGTTATATAAAGTAAACTGACGAACATACCTGTCATAAATATAGTAGTCACTATGGCAACAAGAAGCCATCTTGTCTGCTGCAGGTTACAATGCATCGTGTTGTATTCCGAAACGTCACACGTCACATAAATCACGTGTACCTGATGTAGTCACGTTAGTTCACGTCCAAATACTTGAAACATCACATACACGTAAATACACTCAGGCAATGACAACCAACTAGCAGGACCACACCATATACACACAGGTGGAAGACTCGGACCTAGGACCCAATACTTGGCTCATTTGGGTTTTCCAAAACCCAAATGAGCCAAGTATTGGGTCCTAGGTCCGAGTCTTCCACCTGTGCATATACAGCCTGAAAGATGTACACAAAACACGAATATGTATTCGTGTTTCTAGTATCGTATTTCACAGAAAACCAGAATACATGTAGCGGTTGTTGTTGTTGTTGTTGCCACACCCTATGCGTGATCCAATACTAGAAAGACGAGTATCCATGTTTATAGTACCGGATTACATATAGTAATCAGGATAGTGGTAGTCTCTGCCACTGACTGGTTTAACCACGCCCTATGCAAGGTGATACTAGAAACACGAATATTCGTGTTTCTAGTATCGCCTTGCATAGGGCAGACTAGTGTCCGTTTATATCCATAGTACATGATAGTATCGTCCTGAAGTCATTGTACAGCCCAATATCTACATTATCATGATCATTACACACTCTACAGACACACGGCTGTCATACTCGTATGTTTTACATCTGTCATTTTGACGATCTGTACAACCGTTAATATATTACCATCATCGTCACGGTTGTGGTTTGGTTGTCAAATGAACATCGCATGAGATCACCTGCTCATTATGAACCTAATTAATAATACGTTGTCTACAGGGTGACCCCAAAAACGGGCATCTAATTCAAATAGCAATACATTTTTGTATTTATGTCTTCAGAGAATATCCAGAAATGGTCCCTCCTTTCAATGCTATGTTTAAGGACCCGTTCTATACATTGTCATCATTTGATTCAAAGATAATTGCTTCGAATATCTTTGTGTGTTGCAGCCATCAGTCACTTTTATCTCTTCTGGCGTTTGACAAGAAACTGACAATGTGAAGTAGAACATAAAATATAATGTAGCTAATCGTACCTATAAAAGACAGGACAACGGACTCCTCAAGTATATTACACCAAACTGTAAAATATCTCAGTTTTCCGGAGAATGTTGTGCCTATTTTTTAACGACACGAATCACAATTTTAAATATTCTCATACACAGATAATGGCAATGTGTCACTTACCTAGCGAACTACTCAACACATACCATCTATACGTTTTGTTGTGTTCAACAGCCCATCAATAGCTAAGGTCATCCAAGGCCGTGCCAACGGGTTCGATTCTATATATAACCTGCTGCATTGGGGGGGGGGGGGTGGTCCCACAATTAAAACAGAATATTTACGTCGAAAAAAATAATATATTCAGCACTGAAATTAGAATAACCTGATCCGCAGGCACGACGAAAAGGGCCAAAATAGTGTCATGGCGCCAGTATCTCCCTTTTCATTTATGTATAGAAAATCGGTCCAAAGTGTATAATTTAGGGCCTGAATGCTTCTAACAACGAGAATGGAGCAAGATATGTTGTGAAAACAAATTATTCTAGTGTTTTTGACGAGTGTTAATCATCCAATGTATCTACTGTAATCTGATCCCGGATTGCATTATTTGCCAGATTCATATGTTCACACTTATTAATTATATTGCAATCAGCGTAGACTTAGATCAGACTGCACATATATGTACAGTCTGATCTGGGTCTACTCTGGTCGCAAAACTAGTTTTTGTTCTGTTTAGTAAAAATTTTATGCTGAAATACAGCATAGGACCGGATATCTATAAATAGATTTGAAAAGGTAAATAACTAGCTACGATCCCTCATTAACCATGTTGCAGCTGTTGCAACAATGTAGGTCCCAGTTTTTGGGACACCCTGTAGGTACATGTTTTCGACCAAATACATTTCAGTGTGAAAGTGCTGATTCATAGATGTAGTTGCCCAAACATAACGTTTCTCTCACAGGTTGATGTAACGTACCAAGGCCTATAAATGGATACATGTATCAGTAAGTGAAATAACTAGATGGCATGTTGCGCCCGCCGAGGCTTTGATAGTATACCGAAAAACTTTAACCAAAAACTTTAACACGGACTGAAAATCAATAGGCTTTTTCATCTCTCCGTGATAAACATGAATACCGAATTTCATTACGATCGGTCAAGTAGAACTGGAGTTATTGCGTGGATAAGGATATAGAATAGGAAAATTAAAAATAGTCATCAACACTTTTTGAAAACTTCTTCGTCGTGCCATGATAAACATGTATACCAAATTTGGTTACGATCCATCAATTAGAACTCTACTGTCTGTTCAACGGTTTGCTGCCGAGATCTTTGGGCCATTAAACACATTAACTCTTAACTATTTAAATAGAAGTACTTTTTCATCAATAACAAAAAAGTCACCCTCCCCAAAAAATAATATTGGATGAAATTCCGTTAAATATTTATTTTATTGTGAAACAAGAGTGCCGCAAGTCACAAAATACGCCCGTCGAATATGGGCCAGACAGCTAAGATGCAGAAATGTGAAGCTGTCACCAAGGCAAGAAACATTAATGACAATTTGAAAGTCTATAGCATTATTTCTTCATCTCATTGTGCTAAACATATATACTAATTTAGGCAGAGATAGAAAAGTAGAGTGTAAAGTAGAAATGATAGGGAATTGGATACAATAATGTAGAAAAAATGGCTATGTTAAAAAGGTGATATTTTTGTTAAAAAATATTTGTTCGGCATAAAAACACCAAGGTGCGCATCTTCAATATGTGTAGAGTGAGTGAGTGAGTGAATAGGGTTTAACGTCCGCTTTTCTGACATAGAGGTACAAGCCTCAGGGAGTCTACACGCAGACGGGTCAACGGGGTCGTGTCCCGTATCCACCTGTCCGAGGGGGGTAAATCCCAACTTCAGAACTCAATATTTACAATCAAAATATATATTCAGTCCTGAAATTAGAACAACCTGATCTGGTGCCAGGCCCTCGCCACACCAGCATCATTTATCCCATCCCCTAAAAGTAATAGGATTAGCGCTAATCTTACTTTTATATATGTGGCATAGCCTGACTCAACTCTCACATACAAGAAAGCCAAAAATGTACATGAGGGCCAAATCCGGTATAGTGGGTTCCGGAAAGTATGAACCCAATCGTTAAGCCAGTTAAGTCGCCTTTTACGACAAGCAATGGCTACTGCAGCACTATTCTCAGGATCAGTTGATCCCGCCCCGGTGCCTGCACGGGGCTCAATATGTGTAGAAGACGTGTGTATAGTTTCAGAACGATCGACTGAACGGTTTCGGAGGAGTTGTGTACACAAGTGTATAGAAAAATGTAGAAAAAATGGCTAAGTTAAAAAGGCGATATTTTTGTTAAAAAATATTTTTTCGGCTTAAAAACACCAAGGCGCACATCTTCAATATGTGTAGAAGGAAGAGGTGTGTATAGTTTCAGAACGATCGACTGAACGGTTTCGGAGGAGTTGTGTACACAAACTCCGTACCGTATATAGAATTGTATAGAAAAATGTAGAACAAATGGCCAAGTTAAAAAGGTGATATTTTTGTTAAAAAATATTTTTTCGACATAAAAACACCAAGGTGCACATCTTCAATATGTGTAGAACACGTGTGTATAGTTTCAGAACGATCGACAGAACGGTTTCGGAGTAGTTGTGTACACAAACTCTGTACCGTATATAGAATTGTATAGAAAAATGTAGAAAAAATGGCCAAGTTAAAAAGGTGATATTTTTGTTAAAAAATATTTTGTTCGGCATAAAAACACCAAGGTGCACATCTTCAGATTCTCAAAACCTAACTTTTGTTTTCTTAGTTACATCATTTCCAAGCTATCTAGCCAGGTTTCGGAGTCAATTTCCAATTTTTTCGTTTTTTGACTCTGCCCCCAGTGTTAAATTCCCATAGGAAAATCATTATTTCGCTATAAAATCAATATTTGATGGAATTTCATCAAACAAAAGAATTTGGGGAGGGTAACTTTTTTATTATTGATGAAAAAGTACTTACATTTAAATATTAAATAATATGTTTAATAACCAAATGTTCGTAGGCAGATAAACGTGGAACAGACAGTAGTTATTGCTCGGACAAGCTGTGGTACAAGGTGAACACATAATACATCACAGGCATATAAAAAGTGTTATTGGCTTTTTAGCTGGCGTAGCTCTTAATCAGCTACAATAGTCAGCAGAACCATCACGTATGTTTTCTTAACCCAACAGCCAACAGTATGCTCAGTAGCCGATTTCACCAAAATTGCAAAGTGTACTTATCTTGCATTTAGTACTTATCTTGCAAGTACACATTGAGGGAGAAATTTTCAATTTAATGAAAATATATTCATTTTTGTAATCCTGAATTTATTACATTATCACAGCCAATTGGCTGTGATAATGTAATAAATTCAGTATTATAATAATTCTGAATACTTTTAATCATCAAATATATGCAGTCGTTAGTTCTATTATGAAATACTCCATTTCATGAAAAATAAATGATTACTCCCTCAAAGTATACTTTGTTACATAAGTATGCTTAGCAATTTTGATGAAAACGGCTACAGGGGCCCGTTTCACTGAACTTCGTAAGACTAAAATTTCTCCCTCAAAGTATACTTTGCTACTAAAGTATACTTTGCAATGTTGATGAAATCGGCTACAGATGTGCAGTTGGGAGCATGGCCTACATTGATTGACGACTCGTAAAGTCCCTGTTTGTCATGATAACTCACAAAATATATACATCATATTACATCAAATCTATACAACGTTTGTTATTCAATTGAAATGACATGAGGATGAGAGAGTACACATATGTTCACGATGAATCTCTCCTAAAGGATTTATATCTTAAAGATGGGGTCCCACACATCAGGATGTATTGTAGGGGTTATATGGTGTTTGTTCAGCCTTTTAAGATGTCATTAATATATACAAAGAGTGTTTAATTTTTATTATCGGGTATTTATATTGGTACTATTTTGTATTATTTGTATGACAGCAATAAATAATCTTGAGGTCAGGGGAGATAATCGCGTTTCCTCAAAATGTAACAAAATTTGATATTTAAACGATATTTATTTGTCCAATGGAATTTCTGGTGTACAATAACTATATTTTTTTTATAATATATCGACAGCAATCATGTTCAAGCTGATAGACATACTTGATTTAAATAATTAAAACTAATCAAATTGTCTTTACATGCACATAAACTGGTGATCAACACTACTAACACGGTACTGACATATTAATTAATACTGTAACAAGAGTACCGTAAGGCACAAAATACACCCGTTGAAGATGGGCCAGACAGCGAAGATGCAGAAATGTCAGTAACCAAGGCAATAAATATTAATGATAATTTTAAACTTTATAGCATTATTTCTTCCTCTCGTTATGCTAAACAGGTATACTAATTTAGGTAGAGATGTGTTTAGAAATTATATAGAATTGGATACAAAAATGTAGAAATAAGTTGAAAAGGTGATATTTTTGTTAAAAAATATTTTTTCGGCATAAAAACATCAATATCTTCAATATGTGTAGAAGACGTGTGTATAGTTTCAGATCGATCGACTGAACGGTTTCAGAGGAGTTGTGTACATAAACTATGCAGTTTTTAAAACGGTCATATGAAAACTAACACTTTTGATATTAAAAACTTGATGAACAGTTATATAATTAGGTACATATTTAATTTCCGCAACAATACATTTTTACATAATTTGATATTCACACTGTTCGCCATTCCTTCAAAGAAGTCGTACTTCTGACAAGTAAAATAGCTAGTCATCAGGCTACAGGAGTGTGCAATTTGATCAGGAGCCACTTATGCGACCAGTGTAGATCCAGATCAGACTGTGCATCCGCACAGTCTGATCAGGATCTGCACTGTTCGCAACACTCTACTGTCTGTTCCATGTTTTGCTGCCGACGAACTTTTGGCTATTAAACACATTAAATCTAAAAAATATTTAAAAGAAAGTACTTTTTCATCAATAACAAAAAAGTCACCCTCCCCAAAAAGAATTATTTGATGAAATTCCATAAAATATTGATTTTATTGCGAAAAAAACATTTTCCTATGGGAATTTAACATGGGGAGTCAATTTCCAAATTTTTTCGTTTTTTGATCCTGAAGTATTTTGGAAATTGACTCCGAAACCTGGCGAGATAGCTTGAAAATGATGTAATTAAGAAAACAAGTTAGATTTTGAAAATCGGTCCACAAATACAAAAAATCTATTTTTAAAAAATCTATTTTTAGCCTCCATGTTAAATTCCCATAGGAAAATCGTTTTTTCGCAATAAAATCAATATTTGATGGAATTTCATGAAATAATTTTTTTGGGGAGTGTGACTTTTTTGTTATTTATGAAAAAGAACTTACTTTTAAATATTTTTTTAGATTTAATGCATTTCGGGAAAAATTAATGATTACTCCCTCAAAGTACACTTTGCTAGACAAGTATACTTTGCAATTTTGCTGAAATCGGCTACTGGTGTCGTAAAGGTGTCTGCCACCAATCAGTGCTGAAAGTTGTTATTGTATGGTTCTCCCCCTCCCCATAAATATGTGGCTGTGACTGAAGAAATAGTACTTACGGGTTTTGCGACCAGTGTAGATCCAGATCAGCCTGTGCATCCGCACAGTCCGATCAGGATCTGCACTGTTCACAATTTAGTCAACCAGTACACTCCTGTAGCCCGAGAGCGCTCTACATTGCTCGTTAGTAGCATGACGTGCGTTTCATTGATGGTATGACGAACAGTGTAGATCTGATCATGCGCAGTCTGATCAGGATCTACACTGGTCGCATAACCCATAATCCCCATCTCTCCAGTCACAGCCACATTTGACATTGCCTTGCTAAAACTCATATCATTCAATATAGAAACAAGAACTGGCATCATTAAACAAAGCTAATCCCCACGCCGGCAGCCTTAAAGGTACATGCCCACTCAGTAGACACAAAATGTTCTTTATATCAGAGAAATTTTCTGGCGTTACAAACAAGGTGACCATAAGTCCTCAGTGACCTTG
Source organism: Conchocele bisecta (assembly GCA_029237695.1). Classification (NCBI taxonomy): domain Eukaryota; kingdom Metazoa; phylum Mollusca; class Bivalvia; order Lucinida; family Thyasiridae; genus Conchocele; species Conchocele bisecta. Next base: position 93,005,965 of record CM055270.1, read on the forward strand.
ACCTTGGGCGGTCGAATGTGGGTCGTATGCAAAACAAAGCACCGTCCATAGACACACATTGTGGCCAAAAATTATCAAATCGTCGGTGAAGCGGTTCATGAGTTATAGAAAAATGAAAGGTGTTACTAACGTCCGTACGTACGAACGCACGCACATACATGGACTAACGTGATACCTCCTCATGCCTATCGGTGAGGGGATAATGAAATAGAGTGGACCAACTGGTCTATCATGTGTAGGGATGAAATAATAAAGGTGAGCCATCATATTTGTTCAACATTCTTCCCTGGAATAATGTCATATACATGTACATAGAGAATACCAGGCTCGTGTTGTTTATCTCAAGTTTATCAGACGAGGTTAGGAAACATGTAGGAATTCAGAGAACTGGCAGGAATTCATACCATGTGCGAGCTGAGCCTGATAAACTTGATATAAAAGGAAACTAACCTGGTATTTTATTTATCAGGCAGAACTAGATTGGTCAGTAAGCGAGGCTTACGGAATACCCCCCACGTGGGCCCAGGTACCCCTAAATATGTAAACATTTTCCAAGTGTGTGGGCTTGTGACCTTGACTCTGAGCTTAGCGGGGCGGCACAAACGTGAATTTGTCACAGGGTGGTAGAGGTCCATTGGAGCAATGCATGTGTGAAATGTGAAACAGATCCGAGCAAGGAAATAGAAGTTATAACCAATTTCTCTGATGGTAAGTTTCGTAAAGAGACTAAGTATGTGACCTTGACCACGAGATCAGCGGGGATTTGTCACAGCATGATAGTACAACCTTAGAGGAATGCATGCATGAAATATTAAGAATTTTAGATGACAGAAGTAGAAGTTACAACATATTTCTCTGATGTAAGTTTTGTAAAGAGACTAAGTATGTGACATTGACCTTGGGTTCAGCGGGGGTTGGACGGTCGTAGATTTGTCGCAGTATGATAGTACATGTACAACCTTAGAAGTTAGAGGAATGCATAAGTGAAATATTAAGAATTTTCAATGAAGGAAGTAGAAGTTATAACATATGTCTCTGATGTTAAGTTTTGTAAAGAGACTAAGTATTTGACCTTGGGATCAGCTGGGGGTGGATGGATTTGGCACAGCATGGTAGTAGAGCCTTACAGGAATGCATGTGTGAAATATTAAGCATTTTAGATGAAGGAAATATATGTTAAAACAATATATATCTGATGTTAAGTTTTGTAAAGAGACTAAGTATTTTACCTTGACCTTGGGATCAGCGGGGGTTGGACGGTCGTGGATTTGGCAAAGCATGGTAGTAGAGCCTTACAGGAATACATGTGTGAAATATTAAGCATTTTAGATGAAGGAAATAGAAGTTATAACAATATTTCTCTGATGTTAAGTTTTAAAATGGGAATTCGTCAACGAATCCGGCGCCTATTTCGACATGAAACATTTTACGCCGGCGCGGAGTGCAGCACAAGTGTATATTAATATGTGTCAGCACACAACAGGCAAACCACGTATCAATCTTCACAAAAACTAGTACTAAAAACAGGCAAACCAGGAGGTCGTTTCACTAAACTTCGTACGACTAAAATGTTCGTAAATGCAAAATCATGATAGTCTGTAAATTTCACATTAACACTGTTTTCTTGTAAACAATTATTGGATTTACATTTATTGAACATAGGCTGCATGTGCAGCCTATGCTCAATAAATGTAAATTCATCAATTGAAATTTCCAGACGATCCTAAATTTGCATTTACAACATTTTAGTCCTACGAAGTTTAGTGAAACGGGTCCCAGGAATCACTGTTCACAAATACTAGTACAAAAAGTCAAAGGTCAAACGGACAGGTTATTTTGAAAGCGGCACACTACCGACATAACCACGACTATTGCCGACGGGAATATCGAGCTTCCGCCGCTGGTCCCGTTATCATCCGCCGGGGTGGCGGTCTGTAGTCGGCGCTCCGGGTTGCCGGCATTGCACAGGTCGTCCCGGCATTTGAACTCACACATCGGGTACGTGCCCGCCCGGTTGCAGCAGTCGATGCCCGAACACACGGCCTGTTGGATCTGACACGAGCGAACCACCGAACGAATATGGCTCATATCTGTAAATATCGGATTATATTAATTTAAGGTAACGAGTTTTGTATAGACCGAACACGTACAGAATGATAAAATATTGTTGTACCAGTCATTGCCGTTTCAGAAATATGTCGCGTGACGTTACATAATGACGTCAGTATGATGACGCAACCTTAACAAGTTTGCGTTCTTTTCAAAGAAAATCACGCTCGTTTTGTAGCGTAAAATGTTACCTGATAAATAGAACACCATGCTAGTGTCTTTTGATATCAAGCTTATTACGCTCTGCTCAGAAACGATAGGAATTCCGTGGCGCGGAATTCCTACGCGTTTCATAGCCTTGCCTGTTAAACATGATATTAAAAAGCAGTAGCATGGTGTTCTATGTATCAGGTAGCATGGTGTAATCTCCGTGCGGACGTTCATGGAAAGTATACGGTGTTCCGTTAACGCCATCGTAATAGCCCCATCAGGTCGATACTTATATAGTACGATACGATACTACGATGGTGATACCAGTATAGCGATAGTACGATACTCCGATGTCGATACTCCGATGCCACGATGGCGATAGTACGATACTACGATGTCAATACGACGATGCCACGATGGCGATAGTGCAATACTACGATGTCAATACGACGATGCCACGATGGCGACAGTACGATACTACGATGTCAATACGACGATGCCACGATGGCGATAGTACGATACTACGATGCCAATACGACGATGCCACTATGGCTATAGTACGATACTACGATGTCGATACGCCGATTCCACGATGTAGATAGTACGATATACGACGATGCCACGAGGACGATAGTACGATATCTGCACGACTATGCCACTATGGCGATTGTACGATACTACGATGTCAATACGACGATGCCACGATGGAGATAGTACGATATACGACGATGCCACTAGAACGATAGTACATCTACATGACGATGCCACTATGGCGATTGTACGCTACTACGATGTCAATACACCGATGTCACGATGGAGATAGTACAATATACGACGATGCCACGAGGACGATAGTACGATATCTACACGACGATGCCACTATGGCGATTGTACGATAATATGATGTCAATACGACGATGCCATGATGGAGATAGTACGATATACGACGATGCCACTAGGACGATCGTACGATATCTACACGACGATGCCACTATGGCGATTGTACGCTACTACGATGTCAATACGCCGATGTCACGATGGCGATAGTACGATATACGACGATGCTACGATGGCGATAGTACGATATATACGACGATGCCACGATGGCGATAGTACGAAACTCCGATGTCCATACGACGCACGATGGCCATAGTACGATAGTCCGATGACGATACTACGATGTATTTACGACGATGCCACGATGGCGATAGTACGATAGCACGATGGCGATACTAGGATGTCTATACAACGATGCCGATTTTATGACCATTATAGCAGGATGACAATACAATGATATTATATCGTAGTATCGTCATTGTACTGTCCTGACATAGTGATATCGTCGCCGTCGTATTATCTTAGTACTTCTTCGTAGTATCTTAATATCGTCATCGTAGTATCGTGAAGTAGTAACGTCATAGTATTATCTTACTATCGTTATCGTTATATCGTGATGTCGTAGTACATGTATCTACACGTACAGATTAGTGAATAGTTTTGTTAATTATAGATTTTCATCGTATTTCTAAAACCAGTTGCAGCTTATGATCTCCGAATAATTTTATTAATAATCTTGAAAATATAAATATCGCTTTTGGTATGCCCACATTGGCAAGATGCATGATCACGTGGTTACAACAACAACAACGTCGCCCACTCCAAAGTAAGTATTATTTGATATTTTCCTTAATATGCAACGGATTTTGATGAAATATAGCGCAGCAAACGCGTCTTCATGAGCTGCATTTGGTTGTCTAGGGAGTTTGGCACAGACTTAATATGTCGTTTTTGCGAAGAATCGATTTCCACGGAAATCGATTCTTCGCAAAAACGACAGAACTTTGGGCGAAAATAAAGAGACCACCAAATGCAGCTTAACAAGACGCGTTTGATGCGCTATATTACATCAAAATCCGTTACGTAACTATAAATGGACGCTTGTCGACAAGCGCATGTGTATCCCACTCCCCAGATACACAAGTAGTTTGAAACTAGAAAATGTGTTCATAGAACACGGATGCCCCACATATCGCTTTGATAATAAATGAGGCCAAATTCCAAGTGAAATTTTGTTTTACCTGAGCGTTAAAGTTTTTGAAGCACCAAGTATGTGACATTGACCCTGGGCTTGGCGGGGGCAGGACAAACTTGGATTTGGCACAGGACAGTAGAGGACCATTAGAGCAATGCGTATATGAAGTATTAAGCTGATCCGTGAAAGGGAACAGAAATTATAAGATATTTACCTGAGCGTTAAAATTTTTGAAGCACCAAGTATGTGACCTTGACCCTGGGCTTGGCGGGGGCAGGACGAACGTGGATTTGGCACAGAGCGGTAGAGGACCATTAGAGCAATGCGTATATGAAGTATGAAGCTGATCCGTGAAAGAAAACAGAAATTATAAGATATTTACCTGAGCGTTAAAGTTTTTGAAGCACTAAGTATGTGACCTTGACCCTGGGCTTGGCGGGGGTAGGACAAATGTGGATTTGGCACAGGAAAGTAGAGGACCATTAGAGCAATGCGTATATGAAGTATGAAGCTGATCCGTGGAAGGAAACAGAAATTATAAGATATTTACCCGAGCGTTAAAGTTTTTGAAGCACCAATTATGTGACCTTGACCCTGGGCTTGGCAGGGGCAGGACAAACGTAGATTTGGCACAAGGCAGTAAAGGACCATTAGAGCAATGCGTATATGAAGTATGAAGCTGATCCATGAAAGAAAACAGAAATTATACGATATTTACCTGAGCGTTAAAGTTTTTGAAGCACTAAGTATGTGACCTTGACCCTGGGCTTGGCGGGGGCAGGACGAACGTGGATTTGGCACAGGGCGGTAGAGGACCATTAGAGCAACGCGTATATTAAATATGAAGTAGAGGAGAGGACCATTAGAGCAATGTGTATATGAAATATGAAGATGATCCATGAAAGAAAACAGAAATTATAAGATATTTACCCGAGCGTTAAAGTTTTTGAAGCACTAAGTATGTGACCTTGACCCTGGGCTTGACGGGGGCAGAACGAACGTGGATTTGGCACAGCGCGGTAGAGGACCATTAGATCAACGCGTATGTGAAATATGAAGTTGATCCGTGAATGGAAAGAAAAATTATAAGATATTTACCTGAGCGTTAAAGTTTTTGAAGCACCAAGTATGTGACCTTGACCCTGGAATTGGCGGGGCAGGACGAACGTGGATTTGGCACAGGGCGGTAGAGGACCATTAGAGCAATGCGTATATGAAATATGAAGATGATCCATGAAAGAAAACAGAAAGTATAAGATATTTACCCGAGTGTTAAAGTTTATGAAGCACCAAGTATGTGACCTTGATCCTGGGATTGGCGGGGGCAGGACGAACGTGGATTTGGCACATGGCGGTAGAGGACCATTAGAGCAATGCGTATATGAAATATGAAGCTGATCCGTGAAAGAAAACAGACATTATAAGATATTTACCCGAGCGTTAAAGTTTTTGAAGCACCAAGTATGTGACCTTGACCATGGGCTTGGCGGGGGCAGGACGAACGTGGATTTGGCACAGGGCGGTAGTGAACCATCAGAGCAATGTGTATATGAAATATGAAGCAGATCGGTCGAAGGATGAATAAATTATGAGACATTTACCCGAGTGTTAAAGTTTTGTGACGGACGGACGGACGGACGGGAGGACGGGACGCACGTTCCTACGAATGAATACTTGTTGGGTTTTTACTGTATAAAAATACCCAACAAGAGTACCCAATACTATCCTAACCCTACCCAATAAGATCCCCGTACGCTTACAACAAGTACCTATTCGTGTGTGCGGACGGACGGACGGACGGACGGACGGACAAGGGTAACACTAAATGCCCCCTCCACTATCGTGGTGGGGCATACAAATATTACAAAGGGTGTTCGAGTTATGCTCTGGATACGAAATCAGAGCATGAACCAACAAAGGGAGATAAGTAAACAAGAATTCCGCGGAATCAAATGCCTCGCCTTGTCCCGCCTTGACCTCGGGCCTTGGGCCCGAAAGCAATTTTCACTGGCCCGAACATATTATACAATTATTGACTAGTGAGCCATGGAATATCAGATTATATTCTATGGCTCACTAGTCAATAATTATTTTATTATATGATAATAGTCTGTATAGCACTTACGACCTTATGCTACTAGACAAAAATTTAAAAAGAATTTGAAAAAAAAAATGAAAAAAAAAATGGAAAAAAAAGTTTAAAAATTAAAAATAATAAAGCTTGCTACTGGAGCCCAGAATTTTTTTTTAATCGTCCTATATTTATCTACATATATCTGCACAGGTCCACATAATGCCACAATATTTTCAACACAGTTTACGGAAATGTAATATCCAATGTAGTAATTTACCTGTATAAATTACCTGTAGTCAGACTGGTCAAGACTGGTCAAGACTGGACATTTGCACATGCTAGCACATGCACAGGTGAATGGTTCTCCCAGTCTCTATTGTTCTCTCTACAGGTAAGGTGTACAGAGCACACCAGAAAAGGTGTACATGGCAGACGAGAACACGGATGTTCATGCATTATTGTCCAGTTTGTAGAGCTACACAAGAGTTGTCATTCTTGTGCGCGACACACCTCCGGGTCGTGGTCTATGCATGTGTGAAGTTTCATGAAAATATTCCAAAGTGTGGTCGAGTTATACTCCGGACAGGAAATCAGTGCGTGAAAACAAAAAAGGGAGATAACTAAAAAATTAGCTATGCAAGAGTTGTCATTCTTGTGCACAACACACCTTCGGTTCGTGGTCTAATTGAATGTGTGAAGTTTCATAAAAATATTCCAAAGGGTGGTCGAGTTATGGTCAATCAGTGCGTAAAACAAAAAAGGGAGATAACTCAAAAATTAGCTACGCAAGAGTTCTCCTTCTTGTGCGCGACACACCTTCGGGTCGTGGTCTATGCATGTGTGAAGTTTCATGCAAATATTCCAAAGGGTGGTGGAGTTATGCTCCGGACACGAAATCAGTGCGAGAAACAAAAAAGGGAGATAACTCAAAAAGTAGCTATGCAAGAGTTGTCATTCTTGTGCACGACACACCTTCGGGTCGTGGTCTATGCATGTGTGAAGTTTCATGAAAATATTCCAAAGGGTGTTCGAGTTATGCTCCGGACAAGAAGTGTCTGAGGCGGACGCGGACGCGGACGCAGACGCGGACGCGGACGCGGCCCGCTGTCAAATCCATAGTATCCCCCTACGGAGTCCGGGGGATACAATAAGGACATTATAAAAGAATACGTACTTTCAATCGGTACTTGTTGTTGTTGTTGTTAGTACCACGTGATCATACACCTTGATTGGGCAGGTTCTGTGAATCGGACTGTAGGCACGTGAACCGTTCGTTACCTTGGTTATATTGGGCCAGTGTTATACATAGGTAAGGGGCCTCGCAGGGCAGTGTCGTCATGCCCCTGGTGACGTTGCCGGGCTCCGTAATACACCCATAGTTCACGCTGGGGTCCACCGTGCGTATGTAGGAGCACGTGTAGCATAGAAACCCATCCGTCCGGGCTGCAAATAGACAGACATGTACACACCCGTCTTCGTTAATCTTACCCAGATGCTAACTCAGGTGTAAGGTATAGTGTATGGAAATGGGTTGGTGGGGTAACGTTTTCCAAATGAGTATTGGGTCCTAGGTCCGAGTCGTCCACCTGTGGATGCTAACGTTTCTCAACATTAAGTAGGAATCTCAAATCGCAATCAATCAGTTTGATTGACTGAGCATGAGCTGTAGCACAGGCTCAGACTCAGGCTGAGCCAATCAAGCTGTTTGATTTCAAGCATAATATTCATGTATTTTGAAATAAAAATAATTATAACAAGGGCGTAGTTATCACTAAGCTAATCCCCTCGCTGGTAGACTTGATACTAATAATAAAACAACTGTTACGTATTTGTCTTATAAACCAGGTGAACACAAGTCCTCAGTGACATTCGCCTTGTGCGGTGGGACGTGGATCGTGTGTAAAGCAAAGCACCATCCCCAGACACACATTGTGACCACATATTATCAAAATCGGTGAAGCAGTTCATAAGTAAATGAATAAATAAAAAACATTTAACGCATTTGCCTTACAAACAAGGTGAACATAAATCCCCAGTGACCTTGATCTTGTGCGGTCGGACGTGAATCGTATGCAAAATAAAGCACCATCCCTAAACACACATTGTGGCCGGATATTATCAAAATCGGTGAAGCTCGCAAGTACGCACAGACGTACATGGGCTGACGTAATTGAAATTTCCAGACGATCCTAAATTTGCACTTACGAATATTTCCATCGTACGAAGTCTAGTGAAACGTGCCCCTGCAATGGATTTGTATATGTTAATTTTTCGACCAATCAACTCGTCCCAAAATGATGTTCAGATAATTTATGAAAAGGGTGTGTATTTTTTTATAAACGAAATGAAAATTACTCATCTGGATCTACACTATTTGCTAACACCGATGGGTTAAAGGCACCAAGTCTCCGATGATGTCTCAGCTAATCAATATGTTGGTGCTTTTGTTCACTTCATGAACATTAAATGCAGAGCTCCAGATAAGCTGCGTATTTGCTTAAATACCCAATTAAATTTGCCAAAAACCCAATTGAGATCAGAAGTAGCGAGTATCAAAAAGCAATAACAATTTTGTGGTACCTTTATCATACTGCAGAAAACAATAAACAGACCACAAACATAGCATATTTTTCTTATTTTCCATGAAAACACATCTTGGTATTTCATTAGAATTGTCTCCAAGGAGACAATTCTAATGAAATGCCAAGACATGTTTTTATTTGGAAGCAAACTATTCAATAATTGCTGTCTGTTGATGTGTAAACAGTAGGTGATTTTGTTTTACCCAATTAAAATTTTGAAATACCCAATAGCTCAGAAATGATGGAGTGAAAGTGCTCAATTACTAATTCCTTATCTGGAGCCCGTAAATGACATGTGTTTCAGGTCAATCCAATGGGGATACTATGGATAAAACTGTCAGAATGACGCAATGTCGTTACTGCGTAATTACATGTAATAATTAATGTGGGTGCCACACTCTGTCATAAGGGTTTGTTTATTGGCGGTTAACCGCATATCAACAGCTAACGTCATGTAAGGCCGGGCAAACGGGTTCGATCCCGTTTTAACCTGCTGCATTGGGCGAGGAGAGGGGGGGCAAAATCTGAACGGAATATTGACATCGAGAAAAAATATACTCAGTCTTGAAATTAGAATAACCTGACCTGGTGCCAGGTCCATACCACACCAAGTCACTTGGACCCTTCCCCTAAACTAGGATTACGAATAATCGAAATACTCACCAGATTAAACTGTCACATACAAAATGTCAAAGACGTATGTGATGGCCAAACAAGGTCTCCAGTCGGAATTCGGGCAAGTATGAACCCCGATCGTTAAAGGGTTAGATTCGTTAAATTACCCATCGCATTCCCCCACCTGCCACCCACTTTGCCAGAAGGGGAGTGAAGATTATGACAAATACAATTGGAACAACAAGGCATGCCCGTACGCACGAATTAAGTAAGGTGGGGTGTACGTTATCGACGACGCAAAGGGCTAAACATGATTGGTTGCACATCCACTGACATACCTCAGCAGATTAACCCTTTCACCCCTAAGTACCCGGAATGGATTTTGATATGTTAATTTTGCAACCAATCCAATTATCACAAGATGATTTTCAGACCACATACCATCAGAAACTGGTAGGGGTGTGTGGGATTTGGTTAGACATCATTTGGATGTTCTACTATACATATCAGGGGCGGATCTGGAGGTGGGGTTCACGGGTTGCAACCACGGAGTTTACATAGATCACAGTTTACCACCAACTGGAGTCTGAATTTAGATGACGTAAAATACAGGAAAGTGCATTTCCAGACATCTAGATTTCAACATCTTTACGGGGGAGGGGTGGGGGGGGGGGTGCGGGGGGGTGGGGGGGGCACCCTGGACCCATCTAGCATACTCGTTCCACTCCGTGGAGCTCGAAAACAGGACACACCCCCCCCCCCCCCCCCCCCCCCCCCCCCCCCCCCCCCGTTCCCCAAATGCTGGATCCGTCCCTGCATATATATACCAATAAGTAAAACATGTACAAATTCTGAAAATATCATACAATACAGCATTTAGAAAGCTTTCAATTATAGACTAATATTAATTAATTAATTTACTAATAGTATTTAATAAAATAGTATTGGCATAGAGTTGTTATATAAAGTAAACAGACGAACATACCTGTCATAAATATAGTAGTCACTATGGCAACAAGAAGCCATCTTGTCTGCTGCAGGTTACAATGCATCGTGTTGTATTCCGAAACGTCACACGTCACATAAATCACGTGTACCTGATGTAGTCACGTTAGTTCACGTCCAAATACTTGAAACATCACATACACGTAAATACACTCAGGCAATGACAACCAACTAGCAGGACCACACCATATACACACAGGTGGAAGACTCGGACCTAGGACCCAATACTTGGCTCATTTGGGTTTTCCAAAACCCAAATGAGCCAAGTATTGGGTCCTAGGTCCGAGTATTCCACCTGTGCATATACAGCCCCATATATGTACACGAAACACGATTCGTGTTTCTAGTATCGTGTTACACAGAAGACCAGAATACATGTAGTGGTTGTTGTTGCTACACCATATGCGTGATCCAATACTAGAAACACGAGTATCCATGTTTATAGTACCGGATTGCATATAGTAATCAGGATAGCGGTAGTCTCTGCCACTGACTGGTTTAACCACGCCCTATGCAAGGCGATACTAGAAACACGAGTATCGCCTTGTATAGGGCAGACTAGTGTCCGTGTATATCCATAGTACATGATAGTATCGTCCTGAAGTCATTGAACAGCCCAATATCTACATTATCATGAGTAGTATATAGGGTATCAGTACGTTACCGTTTTTGTATAACAAGATAACAGTGTGCAGCAAGCACCCCACACCTATAATAGACCATAAAAACCGCGATAAAACACCATCGTAATAACCAATATATATACGGTTTTGCCTTCATAGAGATGAAAATGTTATGAAGTTGAAAGTTCGTTGTATTTGGGTTTTTATGAAATCCGTTCCCGATTTTCGAAGCCATGGATTTCGATCTCGATTTTAAATTGTTTCAATATGTATTAGTACGTTACCGTTTTTGTATAACAAGATAACAGTGTGCAGCAAGCACCCCACATCCACAATATAGTATAAAAACCCATAATAGACCATAAAAACCGAGATAAAACCTGGTTTTTCGAGGGTGCTGGGAAATACTTTTATTAGTTGGATTTTTCGAAGCCATGGATTTCGATCTCGATTTTAAATTGTTTCAATATGTATTAGTACGTTACCGTTTTTGTATACAAGTAACGTGTGCAGCAAGCCCCACACATCACAATATAGTATAAAAACCCAAATAGACCATAAAACCGAGATAAAAACTGTTTTTCGAGGGTGCTGGGAAATATTTTATTAGTTGGTTTTTCGAAGCCATGGATTTCGATCTCGATTTTAAATTGTTTCAATATGTATTAGTACGTTACCAGTTTTTGTATAAAAGATACGTGTGCAGCAAGCACCCCACATCCACAATATAGTATAAAAACCCATAATAGACCATAAAAACCGAGATAAAACCTGGTTTTTCGAGGGTGCTGGGAAATACTTTTATTAGTTGGATTTTTCGAAGCCATGGATTTCGATCTCGATTTTAAATTGTTTCAATATGTATTAGTACGTTACCGTTTTTGTATAACAAGATAACAGTGTGCAGCAAGCACCCCACATCCACAATATAGTATAAAAACCCATAATAGACCATAAAAACCGAGATAAAACCTGGTTTTTCGAGGGTGCTGGGAAATACTTTTATTAGTTGGATTTTTCGAAGCCATGGATTTCGATCTCGATTTTAAATTGTTTCAATATGTATCAGTACGTTACCGTTTTTGTATAACAAGATAACAGAGTGAAACAAACACTCCACACCTACAATATAGTATAAAATCCCTATAAACAAAGTAATGTAATAAGCATTAATTACAGTGTTTTATATCCATAGAGCATAAAAGGTGAATGAAGAAGTAGAAAGTTTATAGATAGTTGTGTTATAGTTAATAAACTACTAAAAACAAAAATTGAAAAACCCTATAATTTTTATGCAGATAATTTACAATTAAACATTAATTATTTATATATATAAACAACAATATTATCAAATCATATACAAATATGAACTTGAGTAATATGAGCCGACAAAGTCCTGCAGTATATCAACAACTTGTTGACGGTATAGAAGGACTCCCCAACATTGATACATTGAGGAGCGATCTAACCAAAATGGGTATACCTTTTACCATGAGGATGAAAGAGAAAAGACTTCAAAAGTTGATAACCGAGGGAAAGAATGATATAATATGGAGTAGAATGCGGAGATCCGCAGCTAAAGGGGTTTTTAAAAATATTGAGAAGAAAGATATAAATAAAATATCAGATACAATAAACTCAGAAGCGCAAGCTGTACTGTTATCTAAAGGTGTTGGACTTATTAAAAAACCGAAGCGTAAGATTAACACCTCACTAGTAAGTAAGATAGTGAAAGAAGGGCCAGAAATACTTGAAGATATAGAGGGATTTGGGGTTAATATAGTGAGAGGACGACGTGTTGTAACAATCACAATAAAGAGAAATCTTGATCGTAATTCCTCAAGAAGACTCATGAAACAGCTCGATAATAAGATGACAGGTAGTTTTTATTTAAGATATTCATACGCGTATAAGTTGCAACACATTGAGGAGGTTGATGATGGGGGGAAACCTAACATAATAACATTTGGTAGAAACATTTCAGGAAGTCCCACATTTGAAGGGTCTGTTGGTGTACGCCAATGGGTTAAAATGCAGGAAGAAAATAGATTGAACGTTGATAAAATAGATAGACCAAATACGAAATGGTTGTTCGTAAGATGGTTAAGCACAACAATTAAAATTATTTACACCAGTCAGGTTTCACCACGAGATACACAAGTAACTGCACTAGGTGGTGGAAAACTCCCGAACTGGTTGAGAAATAAGAAAGGGATAAAACCACTCGACACTTTCAACGATAGTTTATGTCTGTTCAGATGTTTAGCTTTATATAAAGACACATCATTGAGAGCTGATAGATCAATAAAAGAGATAAAATCTTTAAACAAAAAGTATCAAGATTTCCTTGTGGGAAAGCGTAAAAAAGACGGTCCTATAGGTTTTGAGGATCTTAATACTGTTGAAGAATGTTTCAAAATTGGGATTGAAGCGTACGAGCCTGAAGAAACTGGCACTTGGTATATCAGACATACAGCTGCCCACTATGAAGAAATTGGTGTTATGAAAATGAAGATAGGTATTTACAACAATCACGCGTTTCTTATAACAGACATGAAAAAGGCCACGCAAAACTATGCCTGCCCTAATTGTCAACAACGATTTACTCAATCCCACTGTATCGCGAGACACGCGCAAACTTGCAATCGCGGTCAAAACTAAAGTATCTTGTAAAGGCCTGGAAATAGACAGACCACAATCTGCATTCGAGAAAGCATTTTACCCTAAACCTCATTGTAGTAAGAAATCTATAGAGTGGATGAATAAGCTTTCCAAAAATCATCATATTCATACGGCCGTTTGTGGTCACGGTGGAGAAAGAGTAATAATGAAAGCACCGGTTGATGGATATTGTTCCGAAACCAACACAGTTTATCAATTTCACGGATGTTACTGGCACGGTTGTCCACGCCATAGTAAGAATAGACAAGATAAGTATGCAAACACAATTACGCGAGATTTAATAATTAGAGATTCATATAATTTAGTTACAATTTGGGAATGTGAGTACGATAAGCAGAGAAAGAAAGCCATAACACCACCTATTTCAACACCCCCAACAGTAATTTATCCATATAAAATAGTGTATGATTTTGAGTCTTTACTGGTTAAGAGTTCTCCAGAACAGACTCATAAAAGATCTAGATGTGATTGATACCATATTCCAATAAGTGTAAGTGTTGGTGATACGTTAACTAGAAAAGTTGTGCACATTTGTGATACAAACCCAGAGAACCTAGTTAAACGATTTATGAAAGAAGTATCTAAACGCGGTGATAAGATAAGAGAAGAAGTTGGTAAAAATCCAGTATACGGTTTTCCAACCGATTTCGATCTACTTCCAACCGTCCAGCAGAAAGAAATCACAAGATGGATTTCACTAGGTTCCTACATTAGGATTTAACTGTGGATCATACGATTTGAATGTTATTAAGAAATATTTAGTAGGGATTATATCAGATACTACAGATAAAGTAATGGTTGGTAAGAAAGCAAATACGACCGTTTATTTGATGACTCCAGAATTAAAATTTCTAGATGTGAGAATGTATCTATCTCCAGGTGTGAGTTATGATAAATGGGTACGCGCATACGGTTTGCGAATGTAATAAATCATTCTTTCCATACGAGTGGTTTGATAATTATGATAAGTTAAACTACCAAGGGTTACCACCTATCGAATGTTGGACTAACAGCTTAGCACCTAGTAATACAATTAAACCTGAGGAGTTAGCCGCGTGTGTTGAAATTTATAAAGCAAGAGGTATGGAAAGTTTCAAAGATTGGTTAGAATATTACAACGATCTAGATGTTTCTCCGTTTTTAGAAGCTCTAGAGAAGATGTCTAACTTTTATTCACTCAGGAATAGAATATGTTATTTAAAGACGCCGTACCCTTCCAGGAGTCGCATTGCAATATATTTTGAGAGGAACAATTAAAGAATATGTTAAAACTTATAAGACTAAAGAAAGCGCAGAAGTTCGCAAGAAATTTCCACCACTATTTGCGCCTGAAGAGGAAGAGTATGAAAATGTTGAAAGGTGCACTAGTTGGAGGACCTTCTATAGTATTTACAAGACATGCAGAGGTTGGTGTTACAAGGTTAAGATCCACCCCAGATGGTAATGGAAAAAAATGTAAATCTGTATTAGGATTGGACGCTAACGCTCTTTATCTCTCAACGCTCGCCAGGGACATGCCTTGTGGCAAGGGTGTTTTAACAAAGACTTCAACCCCATTTAATAAGACTAGGATAGATGATTTCACCAACAGAGTTAAGAGTGGTACTTGGTTGGGTTTGCGGAGGTCGACATCCGTGTTCCTGACAGTTTATACGCAACCTTTTCAGAAATGTCACCTATCTTTATAAATCGTGTAGTGGAGGAAGATGAAGTTCCAGACCATATGTTGAAATATCTTCATGATACAAACCGTAATCGAGGAGATGGTAAGAAATTGGTTGGAGCTATGAGTGCAGAGATATTTTACTATTTACACCACTATTGAAATGGTATCTAAAACATGGTTTAATCATCACAGGAGTGCATAGGATTATAAAATATAAACCCGGGAAACCGTTTGAATGGTTTGTGAAAGAAGTTACTGCAGCGCGTAGGGAAGGTGATGTAAATGCTGAAGCCGCCCCGATTGCAGATATTATGAAATTATTAGGAAATTCGTGTTGTGGAAAAATGATAGAATCTCCCGAAAAACACCTATGTACCACTTATACTAAAGATGAGACGTGTGTTGATAGATCATTAAGATCTGCGTATTTTGAGGATATTGAAGAGATAGGTGATGCGTACGAAATATCCAGTAGAAAGTCTTCAGCTAAAATGACAAGACCATTTCATTGTGGTATAGCTGTATATCAATACGCCAAGTTGAGAATGTTAGAGTTTTATTATGACTTTCTCGATAAATATGTTGATAGAGCTGACTTTGAGTTAGTACAGATGGATACAGATAGTATGTATATGGGTACAGCGAATGAATTCGTTGGAAGATGTGAATAAAACCACACCGTTTAGAGAGTTTTAAGAATTGTAAAAACGAATGGCTCGCTTGGGATAAATGGAGTAACAGAGAGCAGGACTTTTCAAACCGAATTCGTAGGGGATCGTGCAATCGCATTAAGCAGCAAGTGTTACGTAGTTGAGAAAATAGATAGAGATATCAAGCATTCTGCAAAAGGACTTAACGCCCGGCAGAACACCCTCAACTGGGATAGATATAAGGCAGCACTAGATCTCACTAATAAAGATGTAGGTATGAATAGAGGTTTCCGCATGCTAAGTGGTTCTATGAGAACTTACACGCAAAAAAAATTAGGACTATCCGCCTACTATGATAAGAGAAGATTGAATGTAGATGGAATACACACCACTCCTTTATAAGTTAAGTATAATAGGGTTAGGAGGGCGTCCACGCGTTTCCTTATTAATTTCTATTGGGAATAGAATCCATCAATAGTTTTAAACATTTCAACTAATCTCCATATTGAGTTTACCCGGTTTGACCCAACTCCATATTTTTCCATAATTTTGTTAGCAGAGATTACACCCTTAGCTTTCATTATTTCTATAAGTTCAACATCATTTATAAACGTCTTCACCATGGTTATAATGTATATAATGGATTATAATTATGTTCAATATTAAAACTATTATAATAACGGTGAGTTTTTTAAAAAAGAGTGTTAAAAAAAGAAAAACCAATTTGAATAATTAATTTATTTAAATTATTAACAAGTTGTAGGTATTAATACCTTCTTTCTAGGTCTTCCAACCGGGTTTTTAACCAGGCGTTTTTAGATTACTCTTTTTCATTTTTCATCCTTTTTTACAAACACCCCAAATAAACTTTCAACTCTATTAATAAAATGTTTCATATTTGTTACCGAATCCCATATTTCCTTTTGTCTTTTTACACAAATGTGATACTTTTTTCTAGTTTGTTGTGCAGTAACAACATATCGCGCTAGAATAATATTTTAACCAAATCTTCATCAGAAAGTTTAGTCTTTGTCATATTAAATTCAAATTATAATAAAACTAACAAAAAAAATATCTTATTTATTTGAAATTAGTTATATATATATATACACGCGTAGTTTTTGTTTAACAAAGAAAAAACGTAAATAAAAATTAAACAATAATTTCTTTTAAATCTTTTAAATCTTTATATATTTTTTTTTTCTTTTTGATTTTTAATTTCTTCTTCTTCTTCTTTTGAAACGTTTTAACGCCACGCCTGACAGGTGTTTTGCATTCGTTACCCATGAAACCGTTTCCAACTCACCTGATTCCCACAACTTATTAAGACGTGCGCTACCTATTTTATACTTCTTTTAAGATGATCTGCAGTTACCTTTCCACGAGATAAAACGATATCTTCAACATTTTTATTTGATAAGTATGACTTCGGCATTTGTAAAATTAATTTAATACTATAATAAGACATTATATTAAATGCTCAAAATGCTCAAAATGTTTAAAAATCAAAATCAGCCCAACCTAAATCTATACGCTCTTGGGCGTACGCTTCATCAAACCCCGAATCAATATATTGTTGAACCAATGTTTCATAATTTCCCTGAATTGACCAACCACGTTCTTGTTCTTGTTCTTGTTCTTGTTTTTGTTCTTTTAAAGCCTTTTTTGGATTATATTTTAAACCAATAATGATTTCATCTTTAAATTTACCAACTCGTTGTTGTTGTTCTTGATTTATCTTTTTACCAGTTAAACACAACTTCGACATAGTTTATAATAGACACATAAAACACGTTCAAAACGATAATTATTTGATAAACTAATTTCAAAGAAATTAAAATAAAATGGAACAAATAATTTTATGGGAAATAGAGTTGTATAAGGGTTTTGCTGGTGAATATTTTCCTTATTATAAAATGAAAGCATTATGTAAAATAGAGTACATGAAATATCAGCGCAACCTATTAAGCACCGATAAAAGAGTTGCATTTTCAATATTATATAGAAAATTATCTAGTTGTTTTAAGAAACAACTTAGAGAAACTGAAGGGTTTAATCAAGATTGACAGAAATATTAGTATAAAATTGAAGAGAATGCAGTCTAATTTTTATAAACAATTTTCAAATTTCAAATAAATGAATTCATTTGCGGATATGACTTATTTCTAACGAAGAAACGGAAGAAAATGAGTTCTTTGTTTGAACAAAAATTGCAACTAAAGGTTACAGGGCAATTGATGACGAATGTTTCAAGTAATTACTGACTAATGCTGAGTAATTATTGACTAATGCTGAGTAATTATTTAACTAATTCTTGAGTAATTTTATTGAAAAATTCTCCTGAGTAATTATTACTTAAAGGCATGAGCAAACTACGGAGCCCAAATAACTGCCCAAAAGGTCCAAAATGCCCAGAATTAGTTACCAAAAATTTAATAATGACTTAAAAAATTAAAAAAAAGAGAAAAAAAAAACGCCTTTTATTAGCAGTAATTATATAGCCATGAAATAGCTGTTACCTAATACAGTTACAAATAAGTTGTACCTGGCGTTTTTATTTTTACAAAAATTTTAAATGACTTAAAAAATAGTGAAAAAATAAAAAAAAGGCTTGAGCAAACTTACGAGCTCAATTAAGTGCCCAAAAGGTCCAAAATGCCCATAGAATTAGTTACAAAAATTTAAATGACTTAAAAAATAGTGAAAAAAACAAAAACGCCTTTTTAAATAGCAGTTATATATAGCATTGAATTAGCTGTACCAAATACATTTACAATAAATGTTGTTACTGGGCGTATTTTTCACAAAAATTTAAATGACTTAAAAAATAGTGAAAAAAAACGCCTAGTAAACTTAACTTAGTTAAAGTAATTTTTTGTAGGTGGGTTGGTACAGCTATTTTTCATCGCTAATTATACATGCTTAATTAAAAAAGGCGGGTTTTTCTTTTTTTTTCACTATTTTTTAAGTCATTTTAAATTTTTGTAACTAATTTCTGTGGGCATTTTGGACCTTTTGGGCATTTATTTGGCTCGGTAGGTTTGCTCAGCCTTAAGTAATAATTTTTACTCCAGGACTTTTTCAATAATTAAAAACTCAGAATTAGTTAAATAATTACTCAGCAATTAGTCAATAATTACTCAGCATTAGTCAGTAATTACTTGACATTCGTCCATCAATTGCCCAGTAACCATTTAGTTTGGCAATTGTTTGTTCAAACAAAAAAGAACTCAATTTCTTCCCGATTTCTTCGTTAGAAAGTCATAATATCCGCAAATGAATCTTTGATTTGAAATATGTTTATAAAATTTAGCTGCATTCTCTCAACTAAATATTCTGTCAATCTTGATTAAACCCATTCATTTCTCTAAGTTGTATTTTCTTAAAACAATCTAGATTAATTTTCTATATTAAAATTGAAATAATGAAAATCAACTCTTTTAATCGGTGCTTAGAATAGGTTGGCGCTGGATATTATTTCATTGTACTCTATTTTAACATAATGCGCATTCATTTTTATAATAAGGAAAATATTCAACCCAGCAAAACCCTTATACAACACGATATTTCCCAAAAATTTAAAATTTATTTCCCCTTCCATTTTATTTTAATTTCTTTGATAATTAGTTTATCAAATAATTTATCGTTTTGGAACGTGTTTTATGTGTCTATTATAAGAAACTATGTCGAATGTTGTGGTTTAACTGGGTAAAAAAGATAAATCAAGAACAAACCAACAATCGAGTTTGGTAAATTTAAAGATGAAATCATTTATTGGTTTTAAAATTATAATCCAAAAAATGGCTTTAAAAGAATCAAAAACAAGAACAAGAAACAAGAACAAGAACGGGTATTGGTCAATTCAGGGAAATTATGAAACAAAATTGGTTCATAACAATAATAATTGATTACGGGGTTTGATGAAGCGTAACGCCCAAGAGCCGTATAGCATTTAGGTTGGGCTGATTTTGATTTTTATTTTAAAACATTTTTTGAGCATTATTTTGAGCAATTTAATATAATTGTCCCTTATTTTTATAGTATTTCAAATTCAATTTTACACAATGCCGAAGTCATTCACTTATCAAAATAAAAATGTTGAAGAAATTAATCGTTTTATTTATTCGTGGAAAGGTAACTGCACCAGGGATTCATCTTAAAAAGAAGTATTAAAATTAGGTTAGCGCACGTCTTAATAAGTTGTGGGAATCAGGTGGATTGGGTAAATCGGTTATTCATGGGTAACGAAGTGCAAAACACCCGTTCAGGCGGTTGGCGTTAAAACGGTTTCAAAAAGAAGAAAGAAGAAGAAATTTAAAAAGTCAAAAGAAAAAAAAAATTTAATAAAGATTTAAAAAGTTTTAAAAGGAAATTTAATTAGGAAATTTAATTGTTTTTTAATTTTTATTTACGTTGTTTTTTTTTCAGTTACAAACAAAAACTACGGCGTGTATATATTTTATATATAACTAATTTCAAAAACAAATTGATATTTAGTTTTATTTTATTTTAATTTTGAAATTTAATATGGACATAAAGAACTAAACTTTCTGAATGAATGATTTGGGTTAATATTATTCTAGCGCGATAAAATGTTGTTACTGCACAACAAACTTAGAAAAAAGTATCACATTTTGTGTAAAAAAGACAAAAGGAACAAAATAGGGGATTTCGTAACAAATAATTTTGAAAACATTTTATTTTTTTAATAGAGTTGGAAAGTTTTGGGGTGGGTTTTGGAAAAAGGAAAAAAATGAAAAAATTGAAAAAGAGTAATTAAAAAGAAAAGCCTGGATTAAAAACCCGGTTGGGAAGACCTAGAAAGAAGGTTTTAATTAAACTACAACTTGTTAATAATTTAAAATAAATGTTAATTTATTAAAATTGGTTTTTCTTTTTTTAATCACTCTTTTTTAAAAAACTCACCGTGTTTATTATAAATTAGTTGTTTAATATTTGAAACATAATTAATTAAATCCATTTATCATACATATTATAACCATGGTGGAAGACGTTTTATAAATGAATGTTGAAACTTATTATGAAGAAATAATGAAAGCGAAGGGTTGTAATCTATGCTAACAAATAAAATTATGGAAAAATATGGAGTTGGGTCCAAACCCGGGTTAAACTCAAGAATGGAGATTAGTTTTGAAATTGATTTAAAAACTTTAAAAATATTGATTGGGAGTTCGTATTTTCCAATAGAAATGAATAAGGAAATAAGCGTGGACGCACCCCTCCTAAACCCGATTATAACTTAACTTTTAAAAGGAAAGGAGGTGGTGGGTATTTTACCATCTACAATTCCAATCTTTCTCTTATCATTAGTAGGACGGATAGTCCTGAATTTTTATTTTTTTTGCGTTGTAAGTTCTCATAAGAACCACTTAGCATGCGGAAACCTCTATTCATACCGAACATCTTTATTAGTGAGATCCTAGTTGCTTCGCCTTATATCCTTATCCCAGATTGAGGGTGTTCATGCCCGGGCGTTTAAGTCCGTTTTGCAGAAATTGCTTGATATCTCTATCGATTTTCTCAACTAACGTAACAACGTTGCTGCTTAATTGCCGATTGCACGATCCCCTACGAATTTCGGTTTTGAAAAGTCTCCTGGCTCTATCTGTTTACTCCATTTATCCCAAGCGAGCCATTCGTTTTTTACAATTCCCTTTTTTAAAAACTCTCCTAAAATCGGTTGATGGTTTTATCCACATCTTCCAACGAATTTCATTCCGCTGATACCCATAAGTCATACTAATCTGTATCCATCTAGTACTAACTCAAAGTCAAGCTCTATCAACATTATTTATCGAGAAAAGTCAATAATAAAACTCTAATCATTCTCAACTTGGCATTGATTAAATGACAGCCTATACCACCAATGAAAATGGTCTTGTTCAATTTTAGCTGAAGACTTTCTTTCAACTGGATATTTCGTTACGCATTCACCTATCTCTTTTTTCAATATCCCTCAAAATACGCAGATATAATTGACTCTATCAACACACGTCTCATCTTTTAGGTATAAGTGGTAACATAGGTGTTTTTTCGGGAGGAAGATTCTATCATTTTTCCCACAACACGAATTTCCTAATTAAATTTCATTAATATCAGCCAATCGGGGCCGGATTTCAGCATTTACATCTCCTTCCCATACGCGCTGCAGTAACTTCCTTTCACAAACCATTCAAATCGGTTTCCCGGGTTTTATTTTATTTTATAATCCTATGCACTCCTGTTGATAGATTAAAACCAATGTTTTAGATACCCATTTCAATAGTGGTTGTAAATAAAAGTAAAATCACTTTCTCTGCACTCATAGCTCCAACCAATTTTCCCTTCCATCCCAACTCCTCGAGTTACGGTTTTGTATCATTGAATGATATTTCAACATATGGTCTGGAACTTCATCTTCCTCCACTACACCGATTTTATAAAGATAGGTTACATATTCTGAAGAAAAGGTTGCGTTATAATCTGTTCAGGAAACACGGATGTCGACCTCCGCAAATTCCCAAACCAAAGTACCACTCTTAAACTCTGTTGGTTGGTGAAATCATTCTATCCTAGTTCTATTTTTAAATTGGGGTTGAAGTACCTTTGTTTAAAACACCCATTGCCACAAGGCATGTCCCTGGCGAGCGTTGAGAGATAAAGAGCGTTAGCGTCCAAATCCTAAATACAGGATTTACAATTTTTTTCCATTACCATCTGGGGTGGATCTTTAACCTTGTTTAACACCCAACCTCCTTGCATTGTTTCTAAAGTAAACTATCTTAGAAGAAGGTTCCTCCAACTAGTGCCAGCCTTTCACATTTCATACTCTTACCTCTTCAGGCGCAAATAGTGGTGGACATTTCTTGCGAATCTTCTGCGCTTTTCTTTTAGTTTTATTAAGTAAGTTTTAAACATATTGTTCTTTAATTGGTTTCACTCAAATCAAATAATTGCAAATGCGATCTCCTGGAATGGGTAACGGTCGTACGGTCCTTTTAAACATATCTATTCCTTTGAGAGAATAAAAAAGTTAGACATCCTTCTCTAGAGCTTCTAAAAACGGAGAAACATCTAGATCGGTTGTAATTTTCAATCTAACCAATCTTTGTAAACCTTTTCCCCATAACCTCATTGCGTTTATAAATTTCAACACACACGGCCTAACTCCTCCCAGGTTTTTAATTGTATTACTAGGTTGGGGGCTAAGTCTGTTAGTCCTAACATTCGATAGGGTGGTAAACCCTTTGGTAGTTTAAACGTTTATCAGTAATTATCAAACCACTTCGTATGGAAAGAATGAATTATTTTTTACATTCGCAACCGTTATGCGCCGTACCCATTTTATCATTAACTCACACCTGGAGATAGATACATTTCTCACATCTAGAAATTTTTAATTCTGGAGGTCAATCAAATTAAAACGGTCGTATTTGCTTTCTTAACAAAAACCATTACTTTAATCTGTCGAATACTGATATAATCCCTACTAAATATTTCTTTTTTAATAACATTCAAAATCGTATGAGCCACAGTTTAAATCCATAAATGTATGGAACCCAGTGAAATCCATCATTGTGATTTCTTTTCTGCAGGGTACGGTTTGGAAGTGAGATTCGAAAATCGGTTGGAAAAACCGTAATACTGGATTTTTACCAACTTCTTCTCTTATCTTATCCTCCGCGTTTAGATTACTTCTTTCCATAAATAGTTTAACGAGGTTCTCTGGGTTTGTATCACAAATGTGCACAATCTTTTCTAGTTAACGTTATCACCAACACTTACACTTATTGGGAATATGGGGTATCAATCACATCTAGATCTTTGTTTGATGAGTCTGACTGGGAGAACTCTTAACCAGTTAATAGAACTCAAAAATCATACACTATTTTATTTTTTATGGATAAAAATTGACTGTTGGGGGTGTTGAAATAGGTGGTGGTTGTTATGGCTTTCTTTCTCTGCTTATCGTACCACACTTTCCCAAATGGTAATCTAAATTATTATTTGAATCTCTAATTAATTTTTAAATCTCGCGTAAATTGTGTTTAGCATACTTTATCTTGTCTATTCTTACTATGGCGTGGACAACCGTTGCCAGTAACAAAATCCGTGAAATTGATAAACTGTGTTTGGTTTTGGAACAATATCCATCAAACCGGTTGCTTTCAGTTATTACTCTTTCTCCACCGTGACCACAAACGGCCGTGTTGAATATGATGGATTTTTGGAAAGCTATTCATCACCTTATAGATTTCTTAGCTACAATGAGGGTTTAGGGTAAAATGCCTTTTCACGAATGCAGATTTTTGTGGTCTGTCTATTTTTCCAGGCCTTTACAAGGATACTTTAGTTTTGACCGCCCGATTGCAAGTTTGCGGTCGTGTCTCGCGTATACAAAGTGGGATTGAGTAAATCGTTGTTGGACAATTAGGGCAGGCATAGTTTTTGGCAGGCCTTTTTCATGTCCCTGTTATTATGGAAAAACGCCGGTGATTGTTGTAAATACCTATCTTCATTTTCATAACACCAATTTATTCATAGTGGGCAGCTGTATGTCCTGATATACCAAGTTGCCAGTTTCTCAGGCTCGTACGTTCTTCAATCCCAATTTTTGAAAACATTCTTCAACAGTATTGCAAGATCCTCCAAAACCTACTTAGGACACCGTCCTTTTTTACGCTTTTCCCAACAAAGGATAAATTCTTTGATACTTTTTGTTTTGGTTTAAAGAAAATTTTATCTCTTTTATTGATCTATCAGCTCTCCAATGAATGTTGTCTTTATATAAAGCTAAACATCTGAATCAGACATTAAACTATCGTTGTAAAAGTGTCGAGTGGTTTTTATCCCTTTCTTATTTCTCAACC
Organism: Conchocele bisecta; assembly: GCA_029237695.1. NCBI lineage: Eukaryota > Metazoa > Mollusca > Bivalvia > Lucinida > Thyasiridae > Conchocele > Conchocele bisecta. The sequence goes on from CM055270.1 coordinate 93,031,023, forward strand.
AGTTCGGGAGGTTTTCCACCAAAACCTAGAGGGCAGTTACCTTGGTGTAATCTTCGATGGTGAAACCTGAACTGGTTGTAAATAATTTTAATATTGTTGTGCCTTAACCATTCTTACGAACAACCATTTCGTATTTGGTGCTATTCTTTTTTATCAACGTTTCTAATCTATTTTCTTCCTGCATTTTTAACCCATTGGCGTACACTCCAACGGAACCACCCTTCAAATGTGGGGAACTTCCTGAAATGGTTTCTACCAATGTTAATTATGTTAGGTTTCCCCCCATCAGCAACCTCCTCAATGTGTTGCTAACTTATACCGAGTAATGAATATCTTAAATAAAAACTACCTGTCATTCTTAATTATCGAGATGTTTCCAATGAGTCTTCTGTTGAGGGTAATTACGATCAAGATTTCTCTTTATTGTGATTGTTACAACACGTCGTCCCTCTTCACTATATTAACCAACCCCAAAATCCCTCTATAATCTTCAAGTATTTGCTGGCCCTTCTTTCACTATCATTACTTACTAGTGGAGGTGTTTAAATCTTACGCTTGGCGGTTTTTTAATAAGTCCAACACCCTTTAGCATAACAGTTACAGCTTGCGCTTCTGAGTTTTAGTTGTATCTGATTATTTTATTTATATCTATTCTTCTCCAATTATTTTTTAAAAAACCCCTTTGAAGCTGCGGATCTCCGCATTTCTACTCCATATTATATCAAATTCTTTCCCTCGGTTTATCAACTTTTGAAGTCTTTTCTCTTTCATTCCTCATGGTAAAAGGTATACCCATTTTGGTTAGAATCGCCTCCTCAATGTATTCAATGTTGGGGAGTCCTTCTATACCGTCAATTCAAGTTGTTGATATTTACTGAAAGGACTATTTGTCGGCTCATAGTTTAATCAAGTTCATATTTTGGTATATGATGTTTGATAATATTTGTTGTTTTATTTTTATAAATTTAAATAATTAATGTTTAATTTGTATAATTATCTGCATAAAAATTATAGGGTTTTTTCAATTTTTGTTTTTAGTTTTAGTTTGAATTAAAACTATAACACAACTATCTATTAAACCTTTCCTACTTCATTCACCATTTTATGCTCTAATGGATATATAAAAAAACACTGTAAATTAAATGCTTATTACATTTACGTTGTTTTTTTATAGGGATTTTATACTATAATTGTAGGTGTGGGGAGTGTTTGTTTCACGTCTGTTATTTTCTTGTTATACAAATAAAATCGGTAACGTACGATACATTATTGAAATCAATTTAAAATTCGAGAATCGGAAATCCATGGGCTTCGAAAAATCCAACTAATAAAAAAGTTATTTCCCAGCACCCGCGAAAAACCAGGTTTTATTCTCTGGTTTTTATGGTTCAATTAATGGGTTTTTTATTTTTTTACTATATTGGTGGATGGATTGGGGTGTCTTGCTGCCATCACGGATATTAACTTGTTTTCATACAAAAACGGGTAACCGTAATAATAAACATATTGTAAACTAATTTTAAATCGAGATCGAAATCCCATTGGCTTCGAAAAAGCCAACTTAATTAAAAGTATTTCCCAGCCACCCTCCGAAAAACCAGGTTTTATCTCGGTTGGTTTTTTATGGTCTATTATGGGTTTATTTTTATACTATATTGTGGTTATTTGGGGTGCCTTGCTGGCACACTGTAAAGAAGAATTTTTAAATTAAATCTAACTAAAAGAAAAAACCTTTTTTTTTTTTTTTTTTCAACCCTTTCGGCGGCCATCTTGGATGGACATAACCATCATATTTAGACCAAAAAAAATCACCAGACTGATCGCCTCATTGATACCTCCTTCGATTTGATATTATAACATGGACCATAAATTCGGTCACAAAATAAAAATTTGACACCCCAATTTGACCCCAACGGGCCACGCCCATTTTGGACCCCGGGGTCCCGGGGACCCATTTTTCACAACTTTAAAAGAGCATTGGATTCATCGATCATTCCTACCAAGTTTCGTTCGAAATTCCGGCACCAGTGGTTCATTGAGAAAAAAGATTTTTAAAGAATTTGTGCTATTTTTAGAACGGCGAGGCCATCCTTGGGATTAGCGATGACACCTCCATTATAACAAATATGGAAAGGCTTCATCCACACCAGGTAACCATAACGTGAAGTTTTGGGCTACCATTAGGGCCAAAGATGGTTCATGTAAAAGTAAGAATTTTTAAATCACTAATAAAAGAAAAAACGACCTTTTTCAACTTTCGGCGGCCCATATTGGATGACATAAACCATCATGATTTCGACATAAAAAATTCACCAGAGTGATCGCCTCATTGATTACCTTCGATGTGATTAGATAAACATGACCATATTACGGTCAAAAAATAAAATTTGACCCCCAATTTGACCCCACGGGCCACCACACAATTTTTGACCCACCCCGGGGTCACGCCCATTTTAACAACTTTGAAAGAGGGGGGCAATTGTTCATTGAATCATTTTTCCTAACCAAGTTTCGTCGAAATTCCGGCAGCGGTTCATGGAAGAAGAAGATTTTTTAAGAATTTATATTCTATTAATAAATTAATTTAATGCCATTTTTAGGACGGCGGCCATCATCGAAATAGCGATGACCGCCATTTTAATAAGTCTGAAAAGGCTTCACACCCATGGACCATAAACTTTTAAGTTTTGGCTACCATTGGGCCAAGCGGTTCAATGTGGAACGAAGAATAATTTTTGAAATTCCTCTAAGAAAAGAAAAACAACCTTTTGAATCTTTCCGGCGGCCATCTTGGACCGACATTAATTCATTCCGATTTCGACAAAAAATTGCACTCCAGAGTGATCGCCCTCGGTTGATACCATTCTATTTGATATATTTTGATATTTGACCATATTCGCGGTCGAAAAATTACAAAATTTGACCCCTAATTTGACAACCCCACGGGCCCACCACCCATTTTTGACCCCGAGGTCAACCATTTTTAACAACTTTAGAAAGAGCATTGGTACATCGATCAAATTTCTACCACCAAGTTTTGTCGAAATCCGGTTGGCGTGGTTCTTGAGAAGAAGAATTTTTAACTGAATTTATGCTATTTTTTTAGGGACGGCGGGGCCATTTGGATTGGTAGCGATGACCTCCATTTTTTTAACTAAATCTGAAAAGGCTTCACCCATTGACCAAAACTGTGGAAGTATTTGGCTTAGCATGGGCCAATGCGGTTCTATGGAAAAGTTGAAATTTTGAAATCACCCTATAATAAAAGAACGACCTTTTGACCCTTTCGAGGCGGTCCATCTTGGATGACGATAAATCATACCGATTCCGAACAAAAAATGCACCAGAGTGATCGCCTCGTTGATTACCTTCTATTTTGGATATATGATATGCCCATTATTTACAGGCCAGAAATAAAATTTGACCCCAATTTGACCCCACTGGGGCCACGCCCATTTTTGCCCACCGGGAGGGTTCACCATTTTAATAAACTTTGAAAAGAGCATTGTACATCGATCATTCCTAACCAAGTTTTTGTCGAAAATCCCGGATTGGCGGTTCTTGAGGAACGAAATAAATGTTTGAAGAATTTGTTGCATATTTTTAGATGGCGGCCCATCTTGGATTACGTAATGACGTCAATCTTAAAACAATTTTATAATCCCCCTACCTGGATGGACCATGACCTATGAAGTTTGGTGGGACTTATAGGACCCAATGGGTTACCGAGGAGAAGACGTTTGAAAATTGTTCACGGACGACGGACGACGACGACGGACTGCACGACGGACGACAGGACACATTTGCGGTAACAATAGCTCACATTGAGCTTCGCTCAGGTGAGCTTAACAAAAATATTCGTGGCCTCATTTGCATATTGAAAATAGCCTGATACCTACCAGCGCGACACCTATCAGTAAAATAAACATTTACTAAATTTATTATATAAGTTCAATTAAGCGGGCACTTGTTAATTTTTTAGAAACTGGCTGGGAATAATGACACACTTATACACTTAATATTGGAATTCCTATAATAGAAAAAACATTTTGTGCTTTTAATAAAACAAAAATAAGAAAATAAAAAAATAAAATCAAGTCCCTTAGTGACCTTTACCTTGGGGCGGTCGGACAACGGCAGCAATCCCTAGAACACACATTGTGGCAAAAGTCACGAGTTATGAAACAAAAAGAAAAAAGATGATTAACATTTTTGCGTTACAAAACAAGGTGACCATAAGACCTCTATTGGACCTTGTCCTTGTTGGGCGGTCGGATGAGGGTCGTAATGCAAAACAAACAAAGCTAACTACCGTCCATAGGACACACATTTGTGGCCAAAAATTATCAAAATCGTCTGGTGAATGCGGTTTCCATAAGTTGTTGAACAAAAATGAAAGGTGTTACTAACATTCCGTACGTAGTGTGGTAGTTTATTGGAAATGGAAAAACGTTCGAACACAGATACTGACACTTGGTTCGCCTTAAGCGTGAAGGATGTCCGAAGATTGAGGGATACACTATCTCGCCCCCTTACCGTTACTTGGACCCTTTGCGCAAATTAATGGAACCACCAAGGAGAACTGATTTGACCCGCCATCGTTGACCAGAAAGTGAACAATTTCACGAGAGCCATAAAACCTGCCCTAATAGTTGGCCATAAAAGGTTAGGGCCTGAGATATCAATCTTGATGATTTACAAACATTTTGGCGTAGTCGGCTCCGAAGACTAGTAATTGCTTATTTCCTTTTGGGATAAATCCCTAAAATTTTCTTTGTTTTAATCGTTAATTTGTACAGCTCCGTAGTAATTTGTTGAACAAAAAAACATATTTCACCCTGAATTCAAGTCCTTTTCTCCCCACCCAATTTTTACATGTATATTAGATCAGTTACTTAATTAATTGGACAACTAATTGACACCCGTTTTCGTAAAAAATTGTGTAATAATTTTTCCAAACTTTTGAGATTTTAAATTTTTCTTTTTTGAGGAAAATAATTATTTTCCGCGGGTAGCAATTCAACCATTATAATTGGGACTTCCGTCATTTGTCCCAAATTTTTAAACGCGTGGACGTTCATCAAAAACTTGTGTATTTACATTGTTTGACTTAGGGAAATTTTCTTTGTAAAATTAGCAATTTTCGGCTAATAACGACAAATATTGATTAATTTATTGATAATTTTGGAAGATATTATTAATTATTTAGTTAATAAATACACGCACAGGTAATATTAGAAAATTTTATTAATTTTTTTTATGAATTTGTGATTTGTATATTTTTATTTTTTTTATAATTGTTTCAGAATTACCCGTCAACAACATTGTACACTAAGAAGCTATTATTCTACAGCTTAGGAGAGGTTGGTCATACTTCACTTTGTTTTAGTGTTTATTTTCACAAAATATTCTTCTAAAAGTCTTTCAAAAATAGTTTTGATAAATTAAATTGTAATTTTCATTAAATATTTCTACATAATTTATCGGCCTTTATAGTAAATTAATTGTAGTCTTTCTATTTGGCATTTCATAGTTTTACGGTATAAATAACCAACTTATTGAAATAAATTTTCACGGTTTTCGGCGATTTAACTTCATTTAGTTTTGGTAATTTTGTTTACGGTAAAACTTTTGGTAGTGTATATGTTGTGCCGTTAAAGACTTTAGACATATATTTGGGGTTTATTTCATTAACTGGGATTATGTTACATTTCTTTAGCAAAAATAACATTCTACGGTTTATTTTTTCTTCGATATTTTGTTATTTTGAAATTTTCGCCGAAATTCATAGTGCGGTGGAATATTTTGATTAATTTCTTATACATGTAGTCATTATTTAATTAAATTTTTGGCAACCACATATTATATCTGTAATTAAACATTAAACTAGTGCAGATTTATTTGGATATTTGGTTATTTCATTTAATTTTTTTTATTTTAATTAAATCTTTTGGCCGAATTTTCTTATTATGAATTTTTGAAAATTAAATTAATTATTGAGGTATCACGTACTGCTTTCGCTGACCCGGTGTCCATCCACACACACACAAGTGCACCATGCTTACGAATGAGTGCATCGACAAAGAAGCGAGGCGAGATATTCTCCGAATAAACTTCTGTAGCGCTCGCGAGCTTATTGAGAAATTACCGGGAGTGGGACCGGTATATACAAAGCGTATTTTGTCAATACGCGAGAAAGAAGATAACATTTCGCGCGAGAAATTTTTGACGTTGAATATCCGAAACGTCGGAGATTTGGCGGACAATATTGATTTTTCGCCATTTGTAGAAGATTCAGCCATGTCCAGCGACAAACAACAGGCAGAGAGAGCGGAACAGGCAGGGACCATGTGGGGACAATGAAGGTAATGGAGGCAACCAAGAAAATGCTCAACTAGAAATGAATGAGCAACGACTCAGAGAAACCGAAGAAAAAAATGCAAAAGTATAAGGCTATTCTTAAACAAATGGATGAAGAACATCATGGGTTACTAGAAGAAACTGACAGAGTTAGAGAAGAAAAACAAAGGCTCACAGAGGAAACAGAAAGAATAAGAAGAATGAGGTCAACTTCCAGTAATGAATTGGATGTCCTGAATAACCTCCTAAGAGCCGTGGCATCCAGACAGAATGCGGGTCCGGGAATTTCACAAACAGATGATTGTTATTTTGAAGGCACTGACGCTTCTTCAGACATGATGTCTTCGAAGACGCTGCCTAGTAGTATGGGGCCATAGATCCGCATGGTTCAGAAGGCGCTTACGCTTCTTCAGACATGATGTCTTTGAGGAAGCTGCCTAAGGATAGAATGAGGTCACAGTTCCCAAAGACTGACTCAAGCGACAAGGACAGCCTAGATGCTTTTTTGGACAAAACTGTCTTCGAAAGAGCTGGCATCCACAGATAGAAAGATGGCCATGTCACAGTCAAAATCAGGACAGGCACAGAATGCCAATGCTATTTCAGACACAATGTCTTTGTTTGAAAAAGCCGGCAAATGATGATTATAGGAAACTACAACAACGCGGAGGTGCAAATACTTTTTCAGACGATATGTCTTGGAAAAAGCCGCAAAGCCGATCGGATATGCGTCCAAAAACACGAGAATCCAGTCGATACGACACAGGACGGGCATCCAATAGACAGTATCCTGGTTTACCAGAAAGAATGTTCCAGGATCACTCAAGAAACATCGTCCTGGGATGAAGACGACTATGTGAATCCTAGACGTGAAGGGGGGAGAGCGTACAATGATGCAGTCCGAAATAAGGTCAATGTAACTATGCCAAGAACGTTATTATTTGATGGGAAGGGGAGTTGGTCAGCATTCATAACCAAATTTAATGTTTTCGCTGAGAACCAAAATTGGACAAGTAAAGAAAGGCGAAATCATTTATGCTTGTGTTTTGAAGGCCAAGCAAGCGATTTCTTCACCAGAACCATATCGAGAGAGCCCGACATAGATTATTTTGATGTACTGAACAAAATGGAGAGACGGTTCAATATCGAAGACCTACCGGAAACTGCACAGTTTGTATTTCAGCTATGCAACGCAGTCCCCAAAGGAAAATATTGTTGAGTGGGCTGACCGCGTGGTGAGTATGGCAACCAAAGCATACTCAGATCTGACAGATGCACAGATATATAGACATGCCATATTCCGATTTTGTCAGGGTCTAACCGATAAAGCCGCTGGCCATTACACAATTAATCTCAGACCGAGAACCATGGAAGAAGCGATAGACAAAATTCGGTGGTATCAACACACTGACAGGATAATGTATGGCCACAACAAACGAGACGTAAAATCAGTAAAAACTGAACATGCATATGATACATGCTCCGTCGAATTCAGTCGAGAAGAAAACTCCGACAGTGAGCATTATGCTCAAATCTCAAGAACATTCATACCAAAGAAGCAGATTCAAGAACCAAAGCCAGATAACTCAGTGACAACAGAAAAGAAAGTTCGGTTTGAGTCACTGAATAGATATAGAGAGCTGGAGAAAAGAGTAGAGGTAGTGGAGAAGGCTGTTAGCAATATAGATACAACAATGAATAAAGGTATAGCGGACCTAACCCAGCAGATTGAAGGTCTAGCGCAGTCATTGCAAAAAGGTAGACCATGGCTGACAAAAAAGATATTCGTTGTTATTCTTGCAACGGTCCTCGGTCACTACAGTAATGAGTGCCGAGGAAGAACTTTCGGAAAAGAATATCTGCAATCTCGGAAGGTGAAGAAGAGAGCGATGCGGAGTCGGATGAGGATTTAAACGACAGCGGGTCGGACCAGTAGGCCTACATTCGACCCGTATGAAACAAGGCCTGAACGACCGTGGTGATGCAATAGAGGTGAAGAAAGAGGTAGATAAGCAACCGGAGTGTAGTGTCAGTGACATTACAGATGGCCTAAGTCGTCTACTGATCGCTAATTCTACCCTGGAAACGTGGAACCAGAAGTTTCCGGAGATGCGATTATGATTAATCAGCTACGATCATCCTCTATGATCAAAGTGCCGGTCAAGATCGAAGAAATCGAATTAGATGCCGTGGTAGACACCGCGGCGCAAGTAACGATTATATCCGACAGGGTATACAACCGGTTCCAAGAGAAACCTGCGATAATCAAGAAAGTGTCATTGCAAGCCGCAGGTAGGCACATGAAATTATCAGGTGTCATTATTGGTCCAATAAAATTGAAACTGGGCAAAGTACAATACATGTAGAGATTTATGTCGCCCCCATAGAGGATGACATGCTCCTTGGACTGGATTTCATGCGGCAACACCAGATCAGCATAAATTTGCCAAGAGCTGAGTTGCAATTAGAAGGTAGACAATTAAGATGGACATCGTAGGCTCGTCTAGGACTAAGGTTTCGAAAGAAAGTGGTAGTTTGGTCTAAGACGGTTGTACCACCTAATACAGTCAAGATGGTCAAATGTTCTACAGACTCCAAGATGTCTCAATTCATGGTAGGTAACCGATTCACAACCCACCGGCACTGATTGCACGAACAGTTCATTCAGACGCGCACTTGAAGGTGTGTGTAGTGAAAACACACGGAGCACAATGTTGTGCTTAAGCGGAAACAGGTGGTGGGGAAAGCTTATGAAATCACTGGTCTGGTGCCGGGAGATGGAGATTGCACCGAGCCGGTGTCTATAAAGTCAAAACTGACGAACTTGTACTTGTTTGAACATAAAACCTGACAACAACGGTTCGACACGCAAGTTCCTGATCATTCAGTTGAATTTGAAGACGAGCCGGTGTCTATAAAGAAAACCTGACGAACAACGGTTCGACACGCAAGTTCTGATCATTCAGTTGAACTTGAAGAGCGAGCCGGTATCATAAAGTAAAACATGATGAACAAAGGTCCGAAAAGCGAGTTCCTGATCATTTAGTCGAGCTTGTGGAACGGGCAAATCAAAATCTAGAAGCAGTGGAACGTGAGCAACTGACTAGTTTGCTTATAGAATATGAGGATGTGTTTTCTATGGACGACTTTGATCTAGGAAATTTCACGGCATTGGAGCACCACATAGAAACCGGTGATGCTAGACCCATTAAGCAAAGAATGCGACGGACACCGTGCTGCTTCACAGACGAAGAAAATGCTAACCTGGAACGTATGCTGAAAGCCAAGGTGATTCAACCGTCTACATCGGAATGGGCCGCATCTCCTGTATTGGTAAGGAAACGTGACGGATCAGTAAGATGGTGCATGCACTACCGTGGCCTAAACAATGTCACCACAAAAGACGTGTTTCCACTGCCGTTGATTGAAGAATGCATAGATACACTTGCCGGAAATTCCTTGTACTCAAAATTAGATGCCAATTCCGCTTACTGGCAAGTTCGGATAAAGAAATCAGACAGAAAGAAGACCGCATTCCTGACCAAATATGGACTTTTTGAGTTCATTCGCATGGGCTTTGGCTTGTGCAACGCCCCAGCAACGTACTGTAGAGTAATGAACTTAGTCTTGAGGGGCTTGAATTGGAAGATTCTACTAGCATTTCTCGATGACATATTGATCTTGGGAATAACTTTCCGAGACCATCTGAACAATCTCATAGAAGTGTTCAAAAGATTCAGAGAATTTGGTCTAAAATTGAAGCCAAAGAAGTGCGAGTTGTTCCAGAAACAAGTGGTGTTTCTTGGTAGGAAGATAGGTCCCAATGGGTTGGAACTCAGTGAGGAACACATAAAGGCCGTGACAGAGTGGCCAAGGCCCAAGAGCACCAAGGAGGTGGAACAATTTCTGGGGCTAGTGAACTACCACAGGATGTTTCTTAAGGACTTGGCAAAAACTGGCTGTTCCTCTGTACTCAATAACCGGGAAGAAGAAATTTGAGTGGGGTGAGGAGCAGCAACAGCGTATGAAGCCATTAAATTGACACTACGGCCGCACCAATTTGGCTCTACCGAACGGGGTTGGATCCGTTTCATTCTGGACACTGACGCCTCAGATTGTGCTATAGAGCAGAGCTGCTACAGGTACAGGAGGTGTTGAGAGAGTGATAGCATTTGGGAGCTTGTCATTGGCAGCGGAGCAGAGGAGATACTGTACTACAGGAAAGAATTGCTAGCAGTGGTGCGATTTACGAGGCAGTACCGACATTACTTGCTGGGGAGACGGTTCAAAGTGAGAACGGACCACAACAGCTTGAGATGGCTGTTAAATTTTAGAGATCCCCCAAGGACAGTTAGCTCGATGGATTGAGGAGCTGAGTCTATACGACTTGGTCATTGAGCACCGTCCGGGGAAGCACCATGGTAATGCGGACGCATTATCACGAAAACCTGGAACTGCACTCGAATGCAACCATTACAAACTGGGACTCGAATTGCACGAATTGCCCTGCCAGGGATGCAATTACTGTCAGAGGGCACACCGTAATTGGTCACAGTTTGTAGCAGATGTGGATGATGTGGTGCCCCTTCCTCAACAGGTTTGGTGAAGAAACGCAGTCACTGGAGCAAGAAAATGTGTTGGCGGCATGCTCGATAGATGCAGATCAGACCACAACAGTCGGTCACTCAGCAAGGGAAGGACACTCGAAGGAGACACCCGCTTACGAGTATCCGTCTACCGTGGATGGTCCGATTGACAAAGCGACAGTCCATCGACATGTCGACATCCTATGGAAACGGGACCGTGTGGACATATATGGGACCGGAAGAGCAGAAAGTTTGTATTGTGACAGATACTGCGAATCAGGAAGTCAACATTGCAGTTGAGCAGAGGATTGATCCTGACCTAGAGATCATCATTGCTTGGTTGCAACATGGGACAGTTCCCGCCGAAGGAACGCTATTCAGTGCTAGTCCAGCCGCTAAATATTATTGGCTAAATAAAGAACTATTTACACTGGAGAGCGATATCCTAAAGAAGACCAAAGATGGGAGATATCTGCTGGTAGTACCAAAAAGCTTGCAGCAGCGGTTATGCATGCTCATCACGACCTGCCATCGTCAGGGCACCAAGGCATGGAAAGGACACGAGGACGAATCAAGGACAAATACTACTGGTTCGGCATGTCACAGATGGTCAACGGATATGTGAGCACCTGTAGAGTGTGCAACCATCGGAAGAAAACTAACAGGCGAGCTAAGTTTCCGCTGACTAGCTTCCAGGCTGGTTATCCGATGGAGAGAGTGCACCTGGATTTCATGGGCCCACTTCCGCGAACTACCAAGGGTAACGAGTATGTATTAATGATGGTAGACCAGTTTACCAAGTGGGTGGAGTGCATTGCTCTACCATCACAGACGGCGGAAGTAACAGCCCATGCAGCAGTATCGGAGTTCTTTTCGAGATTTGGATATCCTTTCCAGATACACTCCGATCAAGGACGGAACTTTGAAAGTCAGCTGTTTGCTGCGGTATGCGATCTGTTAGATGTACACAAGTCGCGAACCACCCCTATCGACCATCAGCGAATGGCCAAGTTGAACGGTTCAATAGAACATTGATGGATGCCGTCAGGTGTTTTGTAGGAACACAGAATACCTGGGATAAGTACTTGCCACAGTTGGCAGGGGCCATAAGATCATCTGTCAATGAGGATACCGGGTTCACAGCCAATAAACTGATGTTAGGGAGGGAAACATATCAACCGGCAGATCTAATGTTTCCAGGAGTAGAGAGCCGAATGCCAGAGCAATCTACTGATGAGTATGTGAAAGATCTGGAAGCTGCTATTACCTCCGCGCACAGAATTGCAAGAGAAAATCTGAAGGCTAGCCAAAAACGTATGAAGAAGAATTATGACGTGAAGATCTTGGAGAAGAGTTACCAAGTCGGTGATCCCGTGTACATTTTGGACAAAGCCTCAGTGAAGGGGAAGAGCAAGAAATTGTGTCCCCCATGGAAGGGCCCCGGAATTATTGTGAAGAAAATATCATCCGCAATATACCGTATTAAGACGAAAACCGGGGTATTCACGTTGAATCACGACCACGTGAAACTGTGTAAGGATAGGGAGTTACCCGTGTGGATACAACGTCTACAAGCCAGTCCCGTTTTGCTGGCTGATGCGGCGAAGAAGAATCCTCCTGTCGATCAGGTGATTCGTTATTGTTTTTGTCGCGAACCGGATGATGGGCGGTTAATGCTACAATGCGATAACTGTCTGGAGTGGTTTCACGCGTCGTGCGTAGGCTTGTCGCGGTCCGAGGTTCGTCGAATCGGCAGATACTTTTGTCGTGTGTGTGTGGCGGACCCGGGGGTCGGCAGCGAAGTAAGACCCTGTAATTCTCGTTACAGGTGAAGAGCCACCATCATGGATGCCCCGTCTAAGGATGACGATGGTTGGCATAAACAGAGCGGGAGGACGGAGCAACACATCAGTGCCGAGACTCGGAAGGGGAGGCTAATCCCAGCTCGGGAGCTTGTACGCGAGCTCGGTATGGATAAGTCCATTGGGACTGTCCAGTACCTTGAGCTCGCAAAGCCACAATACGAGCTGGCAATCAAAAGAAAATACTGGAGGTGGATACAGGACCTCCAGTTGGATAGTACGACGTTCCTGTCGAATCGGGTGATTCTGGAACATTTCCCGAACCCAGGTGGAAGGGATATGGTCCAAATACCGCGCGTCAGGGGCCAGGGGATAGGTGGACAATTGGCGCAGGATGTCCGTTTGCACCACACTGACTTGCCCAAGGTAGTGTCGAACGCGGCGAGTATGGAAGTGGATATACCACCTCATGCATTCCTCGATGCACCACCGAAGGGGCAGGGGCACGGCATTAGTCAAGAGGAGCCCCGTTCTAATGAACGAAGGAGGCCCGTAGTAGATGCGCCGGACAGAGCAATGCCTCTGTCACATCAGAGACAATGGGACCGTCAGGAAGAAGGAAGGGAACATCGGCCCGTTCTCATGAACGAAGGAGGCCAGAGAGAAAAACCGACCAAGCGAACCGGTATCGAGGGCGGCCAGACAGGGAATTTGGTCTACCAAGGCAACAGGACATCATCGCAATGTTGGAACTGCCCCGTTCATCGGAACGAAGGAGGCGGAAATGGAGTTCCGCCGTTCGGAACTGCCCCGTTCATCGGAACGAAGGAGGCAGGAAAAGGAGGAGTCGCGCATTCGGAACGGCCCCGTTCATCGGAACGAAGGAGGCGGGAATGGAGCCCCGACGTTCGGAGGCGCGTGAGCTAAACTAGGTCACCAGAGCGCAGAAGGCCCGCAAAGGACCGACATCAAGGCACGCAAACCGAGCCTCGCCCAAGGTCGTGTACCCAGTCCACGCAAACGGACGTTGCACCAGTGTGCCACTGTTTAGAGGTTTTAGCGAGGCACCTGGGCAACCAGACAGAAGACCTGGGCAACGACCCCCAGACAGTGCGCAAGACATCGTTGGAGGTTTGCGTTACGGGCGACCAGAGAGTGGTACGAGGGGATATGTTGGACTGCTCGGACGAGGTGTTGGCCGTTTCGGCCCCGTCCACTCAAGAGACTAACCGCACGGAGAAGTTACGACCCTCACTTAAAAGAAGGGCCAATATTCCGGATGATTATGTCGGTGCAAAACGCGTGCACAGACAGTCATGCCCATTTGATGACTGTGAGGTTAAGACCCGGACTGTAAAGCGGCACGCTCTGCAGGAGCACGTGCCTGCAGTATTTCACGACGGCGAAACTGAAGAAATGCAACGAAGCTTCCGGTTTCAGAATCGTCGCCTACTGGGCTTACAGACTCTATCTGAAATGGTCATAGGCCCGGAAGCAGATCCGGTGAAATTGTTGCAGTTTGCCAACCGTAATCTGATCCTGGACCCGGCCACCACAGTTTCAGATAGGACTCGCCGGGCTATGGACAAATTGTGTACTACAGCAGGGTGGTCGATACCCCGGTTTTATACGTTCGAGCCGATGAACTCGCCAGCATGTCTCATATATTGGCGAGTGATGTCGTTCCTGATGAGCCGGATCACAGGTGATGAGCCAGCCGTAATGCATCGCCGTTTCGGTTACAGCTGGACAACGCCGAGTACGCTAAACAAAAAGACTCGACGCAGCCAAAAAGGACGGCTGACCTCGGCATCGGCTAGATGTGGAGGAGGACTAAGCGACGAAGTGGCTAAAACAGCCCCGTCTTCAACTATTCAGTCCTCTGAAGGGATATTGCCAGAGGGAAACCCGACAACACCAAGGGAATTTCCTAAGACCAGAGACGATGTGGTTAAGGGAGCCCCGTCTTCAACAACAGAGTCATCCTCGGCGTATCGATTGCCGGAAGACTACGAGACTCCATCAACTGATGTCTCGGAATCCAAAGACGATGTGGCCGAAGCAGCCCCGTCTCGGAGGTGGACGTTCTCTCCTCCAAGTGATGCCCCCATTCGTACTGACGCTGAGGCTAAAACAGCCCCGTCCTCATTGGAACGACAGTCCAAAACAGAGCTGATGATGGACTATGAGGACGACACCATTAGCCCCGTAAAGTCGCTGACATCTCTTCGCGCGAGCGAAGAAGAAATCCTACTTGAAGTGGATGAAGCGACTGAAAGGGAAGGACACGGCATACCACCACCGTTGGACACTACGGTCCAACGAAGATTGCAGATGTTGGCGTCAACAGCAGGGACTTCCACCGCAAGTCCTAAGCAGCTTACCCGGACACACACGGAAGGCGGCCGGACACCCGCGGCCCCCGGGGTGCTATCACCGAGCCGCATGACGTATGCCAAGGTTGTGGCCACTGGAGCCCCCTTATCTGTTGGAGTTGTACGGCCTCAACCCAGTCCCCAAAGAAAAGAAAAAGCGGTTCGACCATCTGGGACTGAGGTTCGGTTGTTTTTTGACAGCCATTTTCATCTAGATCGGTTAGCGGACAAACTAAGGGTCGAGACAACCGATATAGACACCATTGTAAACCAACATACTGAGGTTGCGCCCCAGAATAAGGCTAATTTGGAGGGTGGCGTGTTGGTGTTCTGTGACCCGGAAAGTTGGTCAAGAATTCCGATAGTCTCGGATCCACGATGGGCAATAGCTGTCGGCCTTCACCCCAAGAAGGTACAGCGAGCAGGGCAAGAAGGTCTGAAATAAATGAAGACACTGCTCAAGCGCCTGAATGTCGCAGGCCTTGGTGAAGTAGGCCTAGATTACAGTGTGGATCGCTCCTTGTGGGAAGAACAGAGAAGGACCCTGGATGTCGTACTGCAGTGGGCAAAGCCTAAACAAGTACTGGTACTTCATGTCAAAGGAGCGACAAAAGACTATAAAGCAAGGAGTGCATACGCCGACTGTTTCGAGCTAGTTCGCCAGAATTGCACCCGGGACCAACAGATCCACCTACATTGCTTTGTGGGGGACATAAAAGAGGTCAACACGTGGAGAAATGCCTTTCCTAATTGCTACTTCAGCTTTGCAGGAAAAGTCATCCACTTTGACTCTGTCCAGAGGGAGGCGATGCGGAGGGTGCCACTGGATCGTCTGCTGATCGAGACCGACTCTCCATATATGTCTATGGTGGCTGGACTTAGAACGACTACCCCCGCGTATATCGGTGAGGTAGCTAGCTTGGTCGCCCAGATAAGACGAGAGCCAATGTCGCTCATTGCGGAGGAGACTACCAGCAATGGGCGTCGCTTGTATGGCCGACAAGACTAATTGGCCTCTGCAATGATGTCGAACGTATACAGGCGGAACTAAATCACAGATGTGGCTGAATAACGACGTGTTTTTAAACATAAAGAGAACCGTCTCTAATTCATTGTTTGGCCACTCCAACTATGGAAATGATTCCGCACCTCAGGGAGTGCTACTAGGGCACCCGATTTGAAATGCCGTACTCTACATATGTGGCTGGTGCTCAAACGAAGGAGTACGCTGCTGTTTTTAGAAAACCGGGGAGAGTGTGGTATTTATGGAAATACGTTCGACACTGATACTGACACTTGGTTGCCTTAGCGTGAAGGATGTCCGAAAATGAGGAGACACTATCTCGCCCCTTACCGTTACTGGACCCTTTGCGCAATTAAGGACCACCAAGGAGAACTGATTTGACCCGCCATCTTGACCAGAAGTGAACTTTCACGAGAGCCATAAAACCTGCCCAATAGTGGCCATAAAGGCAGGCCTGTGATATCAACTTGTGATTTACAGCAGTACGTACGAACGCACGCACATACATGGACTAACGCGATACCCCCTCATGCCTATCGGTGAGGGGATAATGAAATAGAGTGGACCAACTGGTCTATCATGTGTAGGGATGAAATAATAAAGGTGAGCCATCATATTTGTTCAACATTCTTCCCTGGAATAATGTCGTATACATGTACATAGAGAATACCAGGCTCGTGTTGTTTATCTCAAGTTTATCAGACGAGGTTAGGAAACATGTAGGAATTCAGAGAACTGGCAGGAATTCATACCATGATATAAACTTAATATAAAAGGAAACTAACCTGGTATTTTATTTATCAGGCAGAACTAGATTGGTCAGTAAGCGAGGCTTACGGAATACCCCCCACGTGGGCCCAGGTACCCTAAATATGTAAACATTTTCCAAGTGTGCGGGCTTGTGACCTTGACTCTGGGCTTAGCAGGAATTTGTCACAGGGTGGTAGAGGTCCATTGGAGCAATGCGTGTGTGAAATGTGAAGCAGATCCGAGCCACAGGTGGAAGACTCGGACCTATGACACCAAAAAAATGCCTATTAAAAAAAATCCCATTACCCCACCCACTTGGTCTCGTACATTACCATCTTATGTAAAGGAAGGTGGATAACATTGTGGCCATTATAGAAAGAGCCCTCTCGTTTCCGAATGGCACAAACACAATACACATCCATTACATGTATGATTTCTGTCGCTGGCAATCGATAAAGGTATTAGGTGTGTGAATATATTCACTTCAAATCGTTTTTTCCAGCATTTATTCAGTTATTCGCATTGTGTATACCGCATCCAAAGCGAAATTTGCGTGTACGAAAGAATCTCACACAGAATTGGAGGCCATCCGGCGTGGATTATCGGTCATATTTCACCAATAACTGATCGCCAGCTCAAACTAAAGCCGTGCACCATGACCATATACATTAGAAACTCCAACCATACAAAGTTCGTCCAATTGTGATCGTTCACCGATCTAAAAAACACCTTTTTTCTACTTTCATTCATGATTCGCGTACTATCAGATATGTCTTCCGGAATCCCGAAATAGGTTGAATGACGTCATTACAGATTAGATTTAACCAATCAGAGATGTTCTTTACATAGACGCTTCCGGTTGTATTATGGAAGATGGTGCATTGACCCGGTTCCAGATAATGAACGAAATTAGACAAAAAATGTTTTTTAGATCGGTGAACGATCACAATTGGACGAACTTTGTATGGTTGGAGTTTCTAATGTATATGGTCATGGTGCACCACTTTAGTTTGAGCTGGCGATCAGCTATCGGCCAAATATGACCGATAATCCACGCCGGACGGCCTCCACTTCTGTGCGAGATTCTTTCGTACACGCAACTTTCGCTTTGGATGGGGTAATCAAAACGCGAATAACTCAATAAATGCTGGAAACAGTGATTTGAAGTGAGTATATTCACACACCTAATACCTTTATCGATTGCCAGAGACAGAAGTCATACATTTAATCGATGTTTATTGTGTTTGTGCGAGCCGGAAAAGAGAGGGCTCTTTCTATAATAGCCATATTGATAGTCACCTTTATATAAATAGAAGATGGTAATGTACGAGACCAAGTGGGTGGGGTAATGGTATTTTTTTTAATAGGCATTTTTTTGGTGTCATAGGTCCGAGTCTTCCACCTGTGATCCGAGCAAGGAAATAGAAGTTATGACCAATTTCTCTGATGGTAAGTTTCGTAAAGAGACTAAGTATGTGACCTTGACCTTGGGATCAGCGGGGGTTGGACGGTCGTAGATTTGTCACAGTATGATAGTACAACCTAAGAAGTTAGAGGAATGCACAAGTGAAATATTAAGAATTTTCATTGAAGGAAATAGGAGTTATAACATATTTCTCTGATGTTAAGTTTTGTAAAGAGACTAAGTATTTGACCTTGGGATCAGCGGGGGGGGGGGGGGGGGGGGTGGACGGTCGTGGATTTGGCACAACATGGTAGTAGAGCCTTACAGGAATGCATGTGTGAAATATTAATGAAGGAAATAGAAGTTATAACAATATTTCTCTGATGTTAAGTTTACGGACGCACACACGGACGGACGGACAACCTGACTCCAGTATACCCCCCACAACTCATTGCGGGGGGGGGGGGGGTATAATAAGCTGCTATAACATGCACATATAAACGTTTTTTATTTTCGTACCACCAATGAAATTTCAGCACATGCAGTTGTGACCTGGATGCCATATGTAGTCAATGCTAGACACAACAATATGTTTTAGGCCAATGCAAAACAGTTACCTGATAAATAGAGACTACCAGTCTAGTGTATTTTGATATCAAGTTTATCAGGCAAGGCTAGGAAACAAGTAGGAATTCCGAGGTTTGCCTCGGAATTCCTACCGTTTCCGAGCCGATTCTGATTAATTTATCTTGATATCAAAAGACAGTAGCCTGGTATTCTATTTATCAGGTAACGTTTTATGCTCGAAAATGACCACAGATGACATTGTTATCTATGGACAGAACGCAGACTTGTTTACAGTGCGTCATTACACAGACGTCGTTCGCTAACGTCCGACCAATGGAACATCAGTTTTCACTTCGTTGTAACCCGGAAGTTTGTATCAGGTAAATGCCTGATACAACAATATGTTATTAGTCGGTACATATTCGGTCAATACAGGGCAGGTTACCTGATAAATACTACTGTCTGTTCCACGTTTTGCTGCCGACGATCTTTTGGCAATTAAACACAGTAAATCTTAAAAATATTGAAATGCAAGTACTTTTTCATCAATAACAAAAGTCACACTCCCCAAAAAGTTGTATTTGATGAAATTCCGTCACATATTGATTTTATTGGGAAAACATTATTTTCCTATGGGAATTTAACATGGGGGCTAAAAATCTCTTTTTTTTTTAAATATTTTTTATTTGTGGACCGATTTTCAAAATCTAACTTGTTTTCTTAGTTACATTATTTCCAAGCTATCTAACCAGGTTTCGGAGAAATCGTTTTTTGACTCCTGTCCCATGTCTTCCACCTCTTTTTCCCCCATGTTAAATTCCCATAGGAAAATCTTTGTTTTGCTATAAAGTAAATAGTTGATGGAATTTGATCAAACAATTTTTTTTGGGGAGGGTGACTTTTTGTTATTGGTTAAAAAGTACTTAGATTTTAATATTTTTTAGATTTAAGGTGTTTAATAGCCAAAAGTCTGTCAGCAGAAAAACGTGGAACAGACAGTAGTTACATGTAGCACAGTTCGCATAGAAATATCACAGTAATTATAGTATTTGGACTCTGAGTAATACATTTCCCCATCGCTGACAAGTGGCTGTGCAACACTCCGCCTGTGCTAGAATAGTGCTAGAAGTTCAGCGACTTGTACACATCTGGATAGGACTCGAAGAAAGCCTGAAAACAAAAGAATGGAGACTAAATACCGGAGCCAGCCAGTTCAATATATAGGCAATATATAATGCAAGAAAATGTGGGGCTGTAGGCATACAAAAGCTCCTCGATGGCAATTTGGAGAAACTCCTACAAACTTCTTAACCGGACACACGGACACACAGTGCAAACACTATATGCCTCCCGACTCCACCAAGACCAGGGACATAAAAACAAGTATTTTCAATGAAATATATACAGCCACATGCGTGGTCAGTGATTATCAACATGTATAGTGGAACTGATTAAGACGCAATGGTTATGTCAAGAGATACAGGAGTTAGAAAAGGAGACAGGGCTTGTGCTTATGAAACATTCTGAGCAAAATTTTAAACTCATACTCAAAATCAGGCAGTTTGATTGGCCGAGGCTGAGCAGCCTCAGCCAATCAAACTTCCTGATTTTGAGTATGAAATCGGACTCCACTTTTTGGGACTACGGGCATATTGTACCTTATACAGCGCCAGTGACTGCCAGACACTCGTGGTACAGCACATTTCGCGGATGGAGTGCATACTGAGCTGGGGACCGCCAATGTCCACTGTGGGCATCGCCAGCTTAGTGGACATCAGGGGGCCGATGGTCGACCCACACATCGAATCATTCCTCACCACAAAATCCTGGAAATATGTGGCTGTGACTGGAGAAATGGGGCAAATGGGATTTGTGCTCCTGATAAAATTGCACATTCCTGTTGCCTGATAACGATCTATATTGTTTGTTGGGGGCATGATGGGTGTTTCATTGATGGAGTGGAGAACTGATCCTAATACACTGGTCGCAAAACCCATTTCTCCTGTCACAGCCAGATACACACACACAATGATGAGATCAACTACTGGCTGTTCCTCGTTTTGTTGCAAATGAACAATTGGTTATTAAACACATCAAATCTAAAAGATATTTAAATGCAAGGACTTTTTCATCAATAACGAAGTCACCCACCCCAATTTCTTAATTTGATGAACTATTGATTTTATAGGGAAAATATAATTTTTCTATTGATAATTTTGAAATTTGTGGACCGATTTGCAAAACCTTGCCACTCTCCAGCACTTTTTTGCCAGCAAATGTCACAGGCACTGTATGGTATGAACGACAAAACGCTCTTTAAATCATACCCAATTTTACTCCGATTTTAAATATCTAGAACGTAGGACACTTGCCATATTTTCAACCAACGGCAGTTGTACTAGTGTAGACGGGCTCTCTAATTCAGTAACTGTAACGCATACGGACCGGGACCATCAGGGTTTTGGCCTTCGTGCGCGTTACAATTACTGAATCAGCGAACTGGGCTCAAGGGAAATAATCAACTTCCGTTGGTTGAAAAGATTTATCGGGGTTAAAACTTGGAAAAGTCGCGGGAATACTGGACGAAGGCCGGAAGGCCTCGTCCAGTATTCCCGTGACTTTTCCAAGTTTATATCCCCGATAAATTCCACAAAAAGGCCATTCATTCCTTATAATTCCAGCATTTGAAATAAATTCAACAAGAAAATGTGTTTATTTTCCGTTTTCTTAAGAATTATTTTAACTGCGCCTCACGGTTACGGAAAGTAGTTCGGCGTGGGAGTTTACTGGGATATAAATTTTGGACAGAGACTTGCTACGGGCCAATCAAATGTTAGGGAATTGTGTAAATATTTTTGTGCTGGAATTATAGCACAAAGTGCCTGTGGCAAATATGTGTTTCCCAGAATAAATTGCGTCTGAATATTCAGGGGTGTTACAGTAGATGCACAATAGTTACCTGCAGCGGTACGTTGGCTATGCGAGCCACCTCACGGAGAATGGTGTTGGTGATGGCGGTGGACGAGTACTTCTGGTTGCTGTTGATCTTCACCACAATCCCCTTGTGGAGCCCCGGCTGGTGCTGGCCCTCGTGCTTCTCTCTGTAGGGAAAATTGGTTTAACATCCCAGTAACAGCCAAGGTCATACGGGTTAATGTCCGAGTAATAGCCAAGATCATAAAGGGTTAACGTCTCAGCAACAAGGAGTTACCGTATATCCCAGTAAAAGCCAAGCTTATATGGGGTTAACATCCAACCAACATATGATTTTGCACCCAAGAAGATGTCCAATCTCAAGCAAAATATTTTCAAAAATTATGATATTTTCCACAAATGACGTCTAAAGTTTACAAAATGTTCAGTGCAATTGCTGATAAAAAATTGTCAACTTTCGACGACATTTACAGAAAATCTCGTCTCATAATTAATGCTACTAACATTTCAGCATATGTGTAATACTGAAGGATACAAGCTACGGTGGTCATGGCAAAAGTAAATGCCATTTTGTTGTGTCTTGTCACATACGAATAGAAAGATTTCAGCAATTGATTGAATGAGGTGTTCCATCCATTCAACTTCACATTTAACACAGAGCTGAACAAGTTACTGCCATTGCAGTGATGGTGCTCCCCATACAGGGGCTATCAGGTCTGTATATGACCTTGCTTTCAAACAGACGTAAACAAGTGAAAGGGTTTAACATCACAGCAACAGCTATATTTGTCAATTTCTGTACATATGATCTTATATGATCTTAAAGATCATATAAGATCATATGTACAGAAAATGACAAATATTCAACTAAACAGGTCTATCTGATATGAACACAAATTGAAACATTTCCTTCCTTCTTTTTCTCTGCATTATCTTCCCTACTTTAAGCTCTTCTAAGCACCACTTTCTAATACATTGTGTATGTAACGTGTGTAGCATAATTATATACCATTATGTTCAAGTGCAATACGATGTACACGATGTAATAATTCCAGCACAAAAATATTTACACAATTCCCTAACATTTGATTGGTCCGTTGCAAGTCTCTGTCCAAAATTTATATCCCAGTAAACTCCATGCCGAACTACTTTCCATAACCGTCAGGTGCAGTTAAAATAATTCTTAAGAAAACGGAAAATAAACACATTTTCTTGATGAATTTATTTCAAATGCTGGAATTATAAGGAATGAATGGCCTTTTTGTGGAATTTATCGGGGATATAAACTTGGAAAAGTCGCGGGAATACTGGACGAGGCCATTGAAAAGTGGAAATAAAACATTTCATATAAAAAGAAAGATCATATACAGACGTGATCTAGGTTTCAAGACACACCCAACACACCGGTGGGATGGACTATGAAGATATAAATATGAACATGCCACTAACGGGTAGTTTGGATGAACGGCATGCGCCTGATCGGCACTGATCATGTATGACTTGGGAATCGCCTCCTCAAACGCCGTCTGTGACCCCCCACTACTCAGGCGACGAAGCACCCACTCTTGGAAACTCGAGTTGGCACCTTGGGCACTTGATGACCCAACCTGAAACATTCGTACAGTTCTAAATAAAGTGGAACCTCTCTAAACCGGACATCAAGAAAACACATGTGCTCGTATTTTTGATGAGTTTTTTGGTCATTTATTTTGGGTGATAATGTCTGATCGTTATCGCATAGAACACAACTATGGCCCAGAATGATCAAACGCCTGATTTACAGTGGAACATCTCTAAACCGGACACCCTGGGGATGTCCCAGGGTGTCCGGTTTAGAGAGGTTTCACGGTATATACATACCATAAATACATTATATTTATTAGGGGTGATTATTGCAGCAAACTAACAATTGTGATAATATTGTACAGTGCAACCTCTATACAACAGCCACCCATGGGAAGACGCAAAACTGGCTGTTGTAGAGATGTGGCTGTTGTAGGGAGGTTAATGCTGGATTAAATTGTGTCCTCTGCTGTTTATTTATTTTCTTCTATAATTTTCATCAAATACATGCTTTGACAACATTTTAGAATCATTTCCAATGCTAAAATGCTGTCAAAACATGTTTTTATTGAGAAAGACAGCAAAAGAAAGCAGAGGACAATTTTCGTGCTCAGCTCAGGTTAGATACAGAGGAAATCATCCATTTCATAGCGACTGTTATAGAGAGGGTGTTGTTGTAGAGAGGTGGCCGTTCGGGGAGGTTCGACTGTAATTGTGAACTTTACTGTTATCTTTATGATTTTGCATAGAAAATGCTACTTTTGGAAGAATGATTTGTATGTAAATATTCAGTTCTGATTTTGGGATTTACCCCCCATCACAACAGATAACATATGGGATTCGACATTCGACCCCGTTAACCCGGTCTAAAATGACCGTACATATGGGATTCGACCCCGTTAACCCGGTCTAAAATGACAGTACATATGGGATTCGACCCTGTTAACCCGGTCTAAAATGACCGTACATATGGGATTCGACCCTGTTAACCCGGTCTAAAATGACCGTACATATGGGATTCGACCCTGTTAACCAGGTCTAAAATGACCGTACATATGGGATTCGACCCTGTTAACCCGGTCTAAAATGACCGTACATATTGTGACCATACACTGCACAAACACACATTTAAAATAATTTATCCGAATTGAGTGGTCGAGTACTGTCTGTTCCACATTTTTCTGCAGACAAACTTTTGGCTATTAAAGGTACATGCCCACTCTGTAGGCACAAACTGTTATTTATATCAGAGACATCATCTGAGACATTTTCTGGCAAAATAAACATTCATTCACCATTACCCTATGTATTAATTGGCATTATTATACATTTTATATCAGACGTAAATGTGCACACTGATATCAGGGGGGATAACCCTGTTTCATTAAAATACTAACGGACATTACTATTTATTCTCTGTATTTATTTTTTGATGTGCAATGATCATACTTTATAATTTGTCGAAAATATTATTTTGTTAAGGCAACGCATTTAATTTGTATAAATAATTAAAAAATATCATGCCTCATTTGCATATGAAAATAGCCTGATACCACAGCGATTCACTATCAGTAAAATAAATATTACTAAATGATTATATCTGTATAGCGGGCACCCGTAATTTTTAGAACTAGTGGAATAGTGACACAATTATACACTTATATAATTTCCTTAAAGAACAGTTTGTGCCTACTGAGTGGACATGCATCTTTAAACACATTCAATCCAACAAATATTTAAATATAAATATTCACCCTCCATAAATTTTTTTGTTTGATGAAATTCATTCAAATATTGATTTCATTTTGAAAATCGGTCCACAAATGAAGAATTACTTCCAAAACATCTATTTTTAACCCCCATGTTAAATTCCAATAGGAAAATAGTTTTTTCGCAAAAAAATCAATGTTTGATGAAATTTAATCAAATAAAATGTTTTGGGTATGGTGACTTTTGTATTATTGATGAAAACATACTTACATTTAAAAATTTCTTGCATTTAATGTGTTTAATGACCAAAAGTTTGTCGGCAGTAAAACGTGGAACAGACAGTAGTTGGAATTCACTACAAGGTCCAACCATGCGGGTCCAGTCTACCACTGCTATGAAGATGAAAATTATGACGGACCTTGAATGTGTCGGTCCAACTACAATGTATGGAAAGTAATTATACCGGTACATAATGACTGTAAATGTGGATGTGTCTGGAGAAATAGGGCTTATGAGACCTGTGAACAGAGTGGCTCTTGTAATGATCAAATACTAGTAACACACTCCTGTAGCCTAATAACGATCAATATTCCAGGGGCCTATTTCATCAACATTGCAAAGTATACTTTACTAGCAAAGTATACTTTGAGTGAGTGAATAGGGTTTAACGTCCGCTTTTCTGACATAGAGGTACAAGCCTCAGGGAGTCTACACGCAGACGGGTCAACGGGGTCGTGTCCCGTATCCACCTGTCCGAGGGGGGTAAATCCCAACTTCAGAACTCAATATTTACAATCAAAATATATATTCAGTCCTGAAATTAGAACAACCTGATCTGGTGCCAGGCCCTTGCCACACCAGCATCATTTATCCCAACCCCTAAAAGTAATAGGATTAGCGCTAATCTTACTTTTATATATGGGGCATAACCCGATTCAACTCTCACATACAAGAAAGCCAAAAATGTACATGAGGGCCAAATCCGGTATAGTGGGTTCCGGAAAGTATGAACCCAATCGTTAAGCCAGTTTAGTCGCCTTTTACGACAAGCAATGGCTACTGCAGCACTATTCTCAGGATCAGTTGATCCCGCCCCGGTGCCTGCACAGGGCCACACTAGCAAAGTATACTTTGAGGGAGTAATCATTTATTTTTCCTGAAATGCATTATTTCATATAGAACTAACAAATGCATATATTTCATGAGTAAAAGTATGCAGAATTATTATACTGAATTTATTACATTATCACAGCCATTAAATGGCTGTGATAATGTAATAAATTCAGTATAATAAAAATTAATAAATTAAAAAAAAAAATGAAAATTTCTCCCTCAAAGTATACTTTGCTACTAAAGTATACTTTGCAATGTTGATGAAATAGGCTACAGGTGTTTGATTGATGTCATGGCGATCAGTGCAGATCATGATCAGACTGTGCGGATGCACAGGCTGATCTGGATGTACACTCGTCGTAAAACCCATAAGCCCCATTTCGCCAGTCACAGCTCCAAATTATACCATACCTCCTCGTTGTCAAACAGACTGACCATCCGTATATTGGTCTCATTGTCAAGAGCTGACCCCTCACAAGAGTCAATCAGTCCCACAATGGCCGTATAGGCGTTCAGCAAATTGTCTAGGCGCGGGGCAAATATAAACTCCTCGAGTATCCCACCGATAGCCTGTAAATATGGAACAGTGCAAATATAACCTCCTCCCTGGTACCCCAAAACTGATAGCCTGTTAAAATATGGGGACAGTGCAAATATAAAACTCTCCAGTACCCACTGATAGCCTGTAAATATGGACAGTGCAAATATAAAACTCCTCAGTACCCCACCGATAGCCTGTAAATATGGTGAACAGTGGGCAAATATAAAAACTCCTCCCAGTACCACGATAGCCTGTAAATATGGGACAGTGAAATATAAATCTCCAAATTTTTTTACCCCACCGATAGCTGTAAATATGGAGACAGTGCCCAAATATAAACCTCCTCCCAGTACCCACGGAAATAGCCTGTACCTATGGGGACAGTGCAATATAAACTCCGCCAGTACCACGATAGCTAGTAATATGGGACAGTGCAAATATAAATCCTCCTCCCAGTACCCCGGATAGGCCTGGGTAAAATATGGGTCAGTGCAAATATAAACCTCCTCCAGTACCAAACACGATAGCCTGTAAAATATGGGGACAGTGAAATAAACCTTCCCCCAGTACGATAGCCTGTAAATATGGGACAGTGGAAATATAAACTCCTCCAGTACCCACAGATAGCCTGTAAATATGGGACAGTGGAAATATAAACTCCCCCAGTACCCACCGATAGCCTGTAAATATGGGACAGTGGAAATATAAACTCCTCCAGTACCCACAGATAGCCTTTTTTTTTGGTAAATATGGGACAGTGGAAATATAAACTCCTCCAGTACCCACCGATAGCCTGTAAATATGGGACAGTGCAAATATAAACTCCTCCAGTACCCACCGATAGCCTGTAAATATGGGACAGTGGAAATATAAACTCCTCCAGTACCCACTGATAGCCTGTAAATATGGGACAGTGGAAATATAAACTCCCCAGTACCCCACCGATAGCCTGTAAATATGGGACAGTGGAAATATAAACTCCTCCAGTACCCACCGATAGCCTGTAAATATGGGACAGTGGAAATATAAACTCCTCCAGTACCCACTGATAGCCTGTAAATATGGGACATTGGAAATATAAACTCCTCCAGTACCACCGATAGCCTGTAATAATGATTGGACAGTGGAAATTATAAACTGCTCCAGTACCCACTGAATAGCCTGTAAATATGGGAACAGTGGGAAATATAAACAAACTCCTCCAGTTACCCACCGATAGCCTGTAAAATGGGACAGTGCAAATATAAACTCGTCCAGGACCCCCACCGATAGCCTGTAAATATGGGACAGTGCAAATATAAACTCCTCCCAGTACCCACAGATAGCCATGTAAATATGGGACAGTGGAAATATAAACTCCTCCAGTACCCACTGATAGCCTGAATAAATATGGGACATGGAAATATAACTCCTCCAGTACCCACGATAGCCTGTAAATATGGGAACATGGAAATATAAACTCCTCCAGTACCCACTGATAGCCTGTAAATATGGAACAGTGGAAATATAAACTCCTCCAGTACCCCACTGATAACCTGTAAATATGAGACAGTGCAAATATAAACTCCTCCAGTACCCACCCTGATAGCTGCCATATGGGCAAGTGCAACTATAAAACTCCTCCAGGTACCCACCGATAGCCTGTAAATATGGGACAGTGGAAATATAAAACTCCTCCAGTACCCACTGATAGCCTGCAAATATGGGACAGTGCAAATATAAAACTCCTCCAGTACCCACCGATAGCCTGTAAATATGGGACAGTAAATAAATCCTCCCATACCCACTGATAGCCGTAAATATGGGACAGTGCAAATATAAACTCCTCCATACAGTACCCACCTGATAGCTGTAAATATGGGACAGTGGCAAATATAAACTCCTCCAGTACCCCCACCCCACTGATAGCCTGTAAAAGTATGGGTACAGTGCAAATATAAATCTCCTCAGTACCCACCGATAGCCTGATAAAATATGGAACAGTGGCAAATATAAACTCCTCCAGTACCCACATGATAGCCATGTAAATACCTGGGGACAGTGACAAATATAAAACTCCTCCAGTACCCCACTGATACCTGTAAAAAATGAGGACAGTGAAATAAATACTCCTCCAGTTACCCCACAGATAGCCTGTATGACGTGGAAATATAAAACTCTCCATCAGTACCCACTGATAGCCTGTAAATATGGGACAGTGGCAAATAAATTTAAACTCCTCCAGTAACCCACCCCCTTGATAGCCTGTAAATATGGGACAGAAATATAAACTCCTCCAGTACCCCACTGATAGCTGTAAATATTGGGGACAGTGGCAAATATTAAACTCCTCCAGTACCCACTGATAGCCTGTAAATATGGGACAGTGGCAAATATAAACTCCTCCCAGTACCCACGATAGCCTGTAAATATGGGAAGCAATGCAAATATAAACTCCTCCTAGTACCCCACCGATAGCCTGTAAAATATGAAAGTGAAATATAAACTCCTCCCAGTACCCACCGATAGCTGTAATTATGGAGTGGAAATATTAAATCCTCCAGTACCCACTGATAGCCTGTAAATATGGGGAGGACAGTGCCAAATATAAACTCCTCCAGTACCCACGCCAAATAGGCCTGGAAATATATCCAGACAGTGCATATACTCCTCCAGTACCCACTGATAGCTGCAAAATATGGGACAGTGCAAAAATATAAAATCCTCCAGTACCACGATAGCCTGTAAATAGGCAGTGGAATATAAAACTCCTCCATACCACTGATAGCTGCCAAATATGGGACAGTGAAATATAAACTCCTCCAGTACCCACGATAGCTGTAAAATATGGACAAAATATACTCCTCCAGTACCCACTGTAGCTGTAAAATATGACAAGTGCAAATATAAACTCCTCCAGTACCACCGATAGCTGTAAATATGGGGACAGTGAAATATAAAACCACCTCCAGTACCCCACTGATAGTGTAAATATGGGACAGTGCAATATAAACTCCTCCAGTCCCACCCGATAGCTGTAAATAGGGACAGTGCAAATAAAATCTCCCCAGTACCACTGGGATAGCTGTAAATAATGGGACAGTGGAAATATAACTCTCCAGTTACCCACTGATAGCCTGTAATTATGGGACAGTGGAAATATAAAAACTCCTCCAGTACCCCACTGTTTAGCCTGTAAATATGGAACGTGGAAATATAAACTCCTCCAGTACCCATGATAGCTGTAAATAGAACTGGATAAACTCCTCCAGTACCACCGATAGCCGTAAATATGGGCATTGGAAAATATAAACTCTAGTACCCCCACTGATAGCCTGAAATATGAGGGACAGTGCAAATATAAGCTCCTCCAGTACCACAGATAGCCTGTAAATATGGGACAGTGGAAATAATAAACTCCTCCAGTACCCATGATAGCCTGTAAATATGGGCAGTGCAAATATAAACTCCTCAGTACCCACGATTAGCTGTATATGGGACAGTGCAAATATAAATCCTCCGTCCCACGATAGCCTGTAAATATGGGCAGTGAAAATATAAATCCTCCAGTACACACGTAGCTGTAGTAAATATATGGGACAGTGCCAAATATACAAATCATCCTCCACAGATAGCCCACGATAGCCTGGTAATATGGGGGGACAGTGCAAATATAAACTCCTCCAGTACCCACTGAAATATGGGCTGTAAATAAATGACAGTGCATAAATATAAACTCTCCAGTACCCACCGTAGCCTGTAAATATGGGCAGAAATATACATCCTCCAGTACCACCGATAGCCTGTAAAATATGGGACAGTGCAAATATAAATCTCCAGTACCACTGATAGCCTGTAAATATGAACAGTGCAAATATAAACTCCTCCAGTACCCATGATAGGCATGTAAATATGATCAGTGGAAATATAAACTCCAGTACCCACCGATAGCCGTAAATATGGGACAGTGCAAATATAAACTCCTCCCAGTACCCACTGATAGCCTGTATGGAACCAGTGCAAATATAGTACACTGATAGCCTGTAAATATGAACAGTGGCAATATAAACTCTCCAGTACCAGTACCACAGTAGCTGTAAATATGGAACAGTGGAAATATTAATCCTCCAGTACCACCTGATAGGGGCAGTGGTATATGACAGTGATATAAAAAACTCCAGTACCCCACGATAGCTGTAAATATGGGACAGTGAAAGAAATATAAACTCCTCCAGTACCCACGATAGCCTGTAAAAATGGACAGTGATAAATCTCCTCCAGTACCCACCGATAGCCTGTATGGAGCATAAATATAAAACTCCTAGTACCACCGATGCCAGTAAATATGGGACAGTGGAAATATAAACTCCTCCAGTACCCACGATGCCTGTAAATATGGAACAGTGGATAAAACTCCTAGTCCACCGATAGCCAGTAAATATGGGCATGCAAATATAAACTCCTCCAGTCCCCACGATAGCCTGTAAATAGGGACAGTGCAAATATAAACTCCTCCAGTACCCACGATAGCCTGTAAATATGGGACATTGAAATATAAAACTCCTCAGACCTACCCACTGTAGACCTGTAAATATGGGACAGTGGAAATATAAACTCCTCCAGTACCCCACTGATAGCTGTAAATATGGGACATGAAAATATAAACTCCTCCGTACCCCAGATAGCCTGTAAAAATATGGGGACATAAATATAAACTCCTCCAGTACCCACGATAGCTGTAAATATGGGGGACAGTGCAAATATAAATCCTCCAGTACCACCGATAGCTGAATATGGGACAGTGGAAATATAAACTCCTCCAGTACCACCGTTAGCCATGGTAAATATGGGACTGTAATTAAATGACAGGTGGAAATATAAAACCTCCTCAGTCCCACTGAAATAGGGCTGTAAATTGGGACCTGTGAAATAAAATACTCCCTCCGGGAGGTACTCCGATAGACTGTAAATATGGGACAGTGCAAATTTTAAACTCCTCCAGTTACCCATGATGGCCTGTAAATATGGGACAGTGGAAATATAAACTCCTCCAGTACCCACCGATAGCCTGTAAATATGGGACAGTGCAAATATAAACTCCTCCAGTACCCACTGATAGCCTGTAAATATGGGACAGTGGAAATATAAACTCCTCCAGTACCCCACTGATAGCCTGTAAATATGGAACAGTGGAAATATAAACTCCTCCAGTACCCCACTGATAGCCTGTAAATATGGGACAGTGGAAATATAAACTCCTCCAGTACCCCACTGATAGCCTGTAAATATGGGACATTGGAAATATAAACTCCTCCAGTACCCACTGATAGCCTGTAAATACGCCAAAGTGCCGACTATATAGTGCAAATACAGTAAAAAAGAGAAAGTGAAAATTGTTGTGATTGATTTTCATGAATATGTGCTACACAAGAATATAGTAAAAACATAACAATCATTTGAAAAATACCACAAAATTAATACAGTATTCAAAATCAAATTAATAGGTTGACATTTTGATTTGGAAAAACAGGAAAAATGACAACCAATGCCGTTGGTGGATTTTTCACATTAGGTGGCATGTACATGCAGCTGGAAAATGGTAGCATTAATTATCCACATAATTGTGCAATGTTATTTATAAAAATCATCCTACAATCTTCCTGTATAAAAGATAGTGAAACGCGCCCAGATACGTACAGCTGGCTGTGTGTCGGCCACGTGGAGATCGAAGTCCATCAACTGGTCAGCCGTGACCCCCAACTCATCACAGAGGAGCTGTACCAGCAGGGGTTGGTGTTTCTCACTCTACAACACAGGAAACAGAACAATACACCACCTAATCATATACAGTGCAACATCTCTATGTTTGCCACATTTGTCATAAACCCCAATTCCTCAGTCACAGATTAGGAGCTACTGTCTGTTTCACGAAACCTGCCCAAATTTTATAAAGAATGCAAAATATGTTTTTGGATAATATTAAATTTTACCAAAATTTCCCTATGTTAAATCCCCACAGAGTGAAGATGTTCATGGGGATTGAACATGGGGAAATTGCTTTTTCGCAACAAAATCAATATTTGACCAAATTTCACGAAATAAAAAGAAGGCTCATTCTTAAATTTTGCTTTAATTTAATATTATCCAAAAAAAAATTATTTTGCATTATTTATATGGTCGTAAAATTTGGGCAGGTTTTGTGAAACAGACAGTAGACTGGTCACAAAAGCTACATGTCCCATTTCTCTGGTCACAGATCACGAGTTAAAGGTGGTTCTTAATGTGGAAGGAAACACGAGTCTGCAGACAAAACCCACGTGTCCGGTCAGGCAACATCTCATGTCCTGCCCTGGTCAAAGATCTGACATGGGCCGCATTGGAGAGAAACGTGCTTGTTACCAATTTCACTAACCGGACAACCTAATATGCACCATTTCTCCAAGGCCAGCCATATTGAGACACGCAGTGTGATTTTGTACCCAAGAACATGTGCGATATCTCATGAAAAATATCTACAAAATTGACCATATTTTCCGTAAATGTTGTCGAAAGTTGGCGAAATTTCCATAATAAATGCGGAATTTCTTTTTTTTTCGTCGAAAGTTATCGAAAATAAAATTCTGCATTTGCTAAGCAAATTTTGTCGACTTCATTTGCAGCAATATCACAGTTTCTGTCAATATAATATCGTGCAAAATTGCACATGTTCTTCGGTACAAAATCACATGGTCAGCCACATATTGTGACATGCCATACCTGTAGATTGGCGGATTGCTTGCGAAGTCATTATCAATTGCAACCGTACAAACTAAAATGGCCGGTGACCCATTTCTCCAAGGCCAGCCACATATTGTGACATGTCATACCTGTAGATTGGCGGTTGGCTTGCGAAGTCATTATCAATGGCAACCGGACAAACTAAAATGGCCGGTGATCCATTTCTCCAAGGCCAGCCACATATTGTGACACGCCATACCTGTAGATTGGCGGATGGCTTGCGAAGTCATTACCAATTGCAACCGGACAAAATAAGATGCCCGATGACCAATTTCTCCAAGGTCAGCCACATAAATTATTATGACACGCCATACCTGTAGATTGGCGGATGGCTTGCCATCAGCGGGGGCCGACTCGTCTTTCTTTGCAGCCTGATCTGTTAGCTCGCTCTGGATGGCACTTGCTAACATCGGACATCTGCAATGTATTGGTTAAACCTATTCATGCCATGCACCGATTCACAGATATCAACATTTTCATTATTTCTTGATGAAAGTATATGTTGTTACCACTCATTTGAACCGTCTCGATGAGACGGTTCAACTGAGTGGTAACATCATATACTTTTGGTGAGAAATAAGAAAAATAGTGAAAGTTTTTTTCAAGAGAAAATGTTTCTTCAGCATGATTGATTGGTTTAACCTATTTCATGCCAGGCACTGATTCACATACTGATATCAACATTTAACAACATTTTCTTTTCTATTTTCTTTATTTCTTGATGAAAGTATATGTTGTTATCACTCAAGTGAGTGGCAACATCATATACTTTTGGTGAGAAATAAGAAAAACTATTGATTTTTTTTCAAGAGAAAAGTTTTCTTCAGCATGAAATGGGTTAATTGTGTTCAAGGTCAATGCCTGGAACCT
The DNA here is from genome assembly GCA_029237695.1 of Conchocele bisecta. Lineage (NCBI taxonomy): Eukaryota > Metazoa > Mollusca > Bivalvia > Lucinida > Thyasiridae > Conchocele > Conchocele bisecta. Next base: position 93,065,379 of record CM055270.1, read on the forward strand.
CTCCACACTGGACACCCTGGGGATCGACTGTCATCATGGGAATAAGAATTCTTAGATTTTATATGATTTTGTGATTTGCAATCATGAACAGGAGACATCATTGGATATAAATTATAACAAGGGCATCGTTATTACGATGCTAATCCCCTCACTGGCAGCCTTGATACTAAAAAATAAAAAAAACTTTAACGCATTTGCAATACAAAGATGAACTGACCTTGACCTTTGGGTGATCGGACGTTGACCATATGCAAAACAAAGCACCCTCCATAGACTCACATTGTGACCAAATATTATCAAAATCAGTAAAGCAGTTCATAAGATATTGAATAAACAAAAATAACTTTAACGCCTTACAAACAAGGTGAACATAAGTCGTCAGTGAACTTGACCTTAGGGAGTCGGACGTAGGTCATATGCAAAACAAAGCACCATCCCAAGACACATATTGTGGCCAAATATTATCAACATCAGTGAAGCGGTTCATAAGTTATTGAAAAATTACTAATGTACGTACATACATACTCTGTGAGTAGGACAAATTTGTGTGCATCTTATGGCGAGTTCCTCAAAGACAAATTCTATAGTCCGTAATAACGATAATATATTTGGATACAATATGTTTTGGGAAACCCCTTTTATTGGGTCAATAAAACCACGTATTGACCAATACGACAAGGCGATAATTGTTATCTTACCAATCGAGAAATTCCCATGTGTCCCCCTTTTCAATAACATAGCATAAATATCCATTTACGCTGTAAACATTACAATTAATCTTGCTTTACGCCATTTCTGTGCAATTCATAATCATCATGTTCAGCGACGTTGCTAGTGAAGAGCTTGATATGATTAGCAATGTCATGGATTTTAATGACGTCAAAGAAACTTTAGCCAACCCAGAACATCTCTCCGCTTTCAAGCCAATATGACAACATTTTGAATCAACTTTCTCAGGTTAATATGCCTTTATATCGAAGATCACATGACCCGCATCTGACCAATCATAGACACGGATATTTCTCGTTGATAATAATTAGGGTTTTTACGGTCTGTATAGCAGGGGCCCGTTTCACTAAACTTCTTACGACTAAAATGTTCGTAAGTGCAAATTTAAGATCGTCTGTAAATTACAATTTATGGATTTACATTTATTGAGCATAGGCTGCATATGCAGCCTATGCTCAATAAATGTAAATCCAATAATTGTTTACAAGAAAATAGTGTTAATGTGAGATTTACAGACTATCATATGTTTGCACTTACGACCATTTTAGTCATACGAAGTTTAGTGAAATGGCCCCCTGGTGACCTACACATGTGATTCCTTGTTGGGTGAGAACTTCTCATTGGTATCTCGGAGTAGATGTATGGCCAGGTGGGGCACCCGCATGATTGGTCGGTTTACATGCACGAGACGGTGGTCTATTTTATCACCATTCTGTAACAGAAGACACAATGACTAGTCAAAACATGTCTGTGATAAAACGTAGTACATGTACTGCAAAACCCGAAATATTCAGACACACTGTGTTTTGGTAAACCCCCATAAAATAGGGGTTTGCCAAAGTAAATTGTATCTGGATACATTGTTATTGTGATAGAGATGGACATGTACAACCATACTAACCATAAACATTCGGACACTCTTTGTTGTTGGAAACATATATTACACAGAAAAAATGTGTCCAAATCAGGCCCATAGCAGTGAATAAAATAATGCCAAGCGGACTATTGAGGGTCTGGGGGCCCTCCCCATAAAAGAATTCAACCTAGACCCTCAAAATTGTGTTTCTTGCATTCTAGAACCAAAATAGTGTGACAGCGCGCAGTGGCTGCCGTAATGGTGTCTGCGGCCGTGCAAACATTTCGGGTTATTATGGCACATGTAGTTGTAGTAGCTTATATACGCTGGAATAAAACTTATGTTAAATGCAACAGTTTATATAACTGGATCACAAGTGGGGTGGGGGGATGCGCATCCGGTGCGCACCACCGCCCCCCTACAATTGGGCGAATAAATATTGTTTTTGGTCTAAAATGTGCCAGAATGCAGGAAATGGGATGTGACTAAATACACGCTGATCTATAAGAAAATGCTGTGATACAGCATTTTCTTATAGATCAGCGGGTATTTTGTAGATATAAATAACATTGCGGGGCAGCATGGACAATGTTTTCTTGTAAATAATTGTTGGATTTACATTTATTGAGCATAGGCTGCATATGCAGCCTATGTTCAATAAATGTAAATCCATCAATTGAAATTTGCAGACGATTCTAAATTTGCGCTTAAGAACATTTTAGTTGTAAGAAGTTTAGTGAAACGGGCCCCGCTAGCGAATGAGCGGTGAATGTTCGAAACATAGTTAACTATTTCAATTAAGAAGGTACGTCCCTCCAAACCCGAAATCCTGGATCCGCGCCTGATCAGGGCCTATGATAATCACCATAAGGTCAATTCACTACCCTCATGTACTTTCAGAATATACCTTCACCGGTATGAAAATTATTATAAAGATTTTATTTGTGTTATCAATGAAAGTATATGTTGTGACCTCTCATTTGAACTGTCTCGATGAAACGGTTCAAATGGTGGTCGCAACATATACTTCTGAGTCAGAGTGCATAGAAGGAAAATATTTAGGATTTTCCGCTAACATAATGGCGTATCCTCAGCATAAAAAGGGTAAATATGCATGCGGAAATGTACATATTGGTCAGTATCTATATTTGTCGATAAATATTGTAAAGTCCCTATTTAAAGCCGGGCCCACGTGTTCGATCCCGCATGCAACCTGCTGCATTGGGGAGAAAATCCCAAAATCGGAACGGAATATTTACATAAGTCCCTCTTCTCTGGGAACCAAATACATAACATGTGTAATAAGGAAAGTAAAGTTAATCCTTTCACCCCTAAATATATAAACGGGTCTGCTCCATGTTAACATTTTGACCATCCCATCAATAAACAAGCAGGCCGCCAACACCATGTATCCCATCACTGTGGTGGTTGGATGACAAACATCAAGTTTCAATGTAAATGCTTGGATTTAACGACGGCACTGGCTCGTTCTTCATATCTGATACACGGGACCGCCTTTTAAAGTCCCCATCCGAAAGGACTAGTAGAGCTGTGGCAGTCCGACGGTGTAACCCCTCAGCCACAGCCTGCTCTAAGCTTCAATGGCATAGTGTCCTTTTTGTATCCGGCCATCCGTATAAACTAGTCTGTAACAATACACACAAGCCACTAAAATCAATCAACACTGTGACATAAAATAGTTTCCGCGGAAGAGTGGACATACCTTGACCAGTACGCGACCCCCGATTGTGAGGTCACGGTCAAACCAGGTGTGCCAGATACCCCCGCCGTAGCACTCGACCCCCACCATCAGGTAACCACTCTTGTTCACCTTGGAGACGGGCTTCACCTGGAGAGTACATGTATATCTCGGTGACGTGGAGCCAGAACAACCTAGATGTGTCATTCACCTCTTCAACAGACCATAAAGTCAACTTGTACAAAGTGAAATTGAATGGGTTTAACGTTCCAGCAACAGCTAAGGTCATACAGAGGCGGAACCACAGTTTAAAGTCTCATCCGACAGACCAGTGGGATGGATATACTATGTACTATGGTAAGTATTTTTCACCCCTAGGGTGAAGATTGAGCTCACAACCTTAGGTATTCAAGTCCAATGCCATATCCCTAGGCCACGGCCCATCCCTTAACTTGTACAAACACTGTAGATCCAGATGAGGCGGCTTGTAACGAGCCGCCTCATCAGGATCTACAGTGTTTGTCAGTAGTATTCAATTCTAAACTAGAAATGTATGCTTGTCCACAATCGCATGTGCATCCCCCTCCCCGCCTACAGGCAATCAACACAATAACAAGAGCATTGTTATCACTAAGCTAATCCCCGCTCTGGCAGCCTTGATAATAAAACAACTTTTTACTTAAGTACATGGACTAATTCTATATCCCCTCTTGGCTATCGGTGAGGGGATAATAATGGTGGATAACTAATATGTTAGTAACGTGAGAAGTATTTTTCTGGCACGAGACACACCTTTGAGGCATGGTTTATACAAGTGTGAAATATCATGAAAATATTTCAAACAGTAATCAAGTTTTGGATTGACAGTCGATAATAAAGGGGGATAACTTAACAATTAGTGAGACACAAGTTGTCATTCTTGCACGCAACACCCATTTGGGCCGGGGTCTAAGATTGTGAAGTTTCATGAAAATTTGCCAAAGGGTATTCGAGTTATGCTCCAGGCAAGAAATCAGTGCGCAAAAAATTAAGAGAGATAACTCGAGAATTAGTCAGACAAGAGTTGTCATTCTTGCATGTGACACACATTTCGGCTATGACCTATACATATGTAAAGTTTCATGAACATATTCCAAAGTCTATTCAAGTTAGGCTCTGGAAAAAAAATCAGTGAGTGAAAAAACAAAGGGAGATAACTAATAAATTAGTGAGGCAAGAATTATCATTCTTGCGCACGACAACCTTTCTCAATATGTGCAGATGATACGCGTGTAGTTCCAAATTCACTGTGCTTGTAAGTTGAGCGGTGGAAAATAATTTGATATTTGAATCATTTCTCACCATTAACCCTTTCACCCCTATAAAGTAACTGGAATGGATTTTGATATGTTAATTTTGCAACCAATCCAATCGTCACAAAATGATTTTCAGACTAGTCCATTAAATTTTATGTAAAGGGGTGTTTTTTCTCTCAAAAATATGAAAATTACTTGCAAAAAGTGCAGATCCTGATGAGATGGCTCGTCATTTTTTGCCAATACCACAGTGCAGGTCTGTAGTGTTGTTTAAAGGGTTAATCTTACAGCACACTGAGACTGGTTAACAGTTGTTTAATGCGATTGACTGAGGTCACATACAGATTGGATTGCATGTAACATATACATTAAACTAGATGGCCGCGGCCTGAATGTCGCGCCTTGTGGCGAGGCATGGACACTAAAAAAAAAGATATAGTATAACGAAAAACTTTAACCAAAAAACTTAACCAAAAAACTTAACCAAAAACTTTAACCAAAAAACTTAACCAAAAACTTCAAAGCAATTTGACCTTGACATTGGGCACAGGGGCCGCACGGGAGGGGGGTAGAATGAAAATATAGATGATGATAAACACCCATGTGAAGTTTCAAGGTAATGAATGGGCAAAGCAGTTAGAGAGATATAGTAAAACAAAAAACTTTAACCAAAAAACTTAACCAAAAACTTCAAAGCAATTTGACCTTGACATTGGGCACAGGGGCCGCACGGGAGGGGGGTAGAATGAAAATATAGATGATGATAAACACCCATGTGAAGTTTCAAGGTAATGGGCAAAGCAGTTGCAGAGATATAGTATAACGAAAAACTTTAACCAAAAAACTTAACCAAAAAACTTTACCAAAAACTTTAACCAAAGAACTTAACCAAAAACATTAACCGGACACACGTATGTACGTACGTACTATGTACGTACGTACGTACGTACGTACGTACGTACGTACGCCAAAGTGCCGACTATATCGCTCTTTCCGCAAGCGGGCGCGACAAAAACTTAACCAAAAACTTTAACCAAAAAACTTAACCAAAAACTTCAAAGTAATTTGACCTTGACATTGGGCACAGGGGCCGCACGGGAGGGGGGTAGAATGAAAATATAGATGATGATAAACACCCATGTGAAGTTTCAAGGTAATGGGCAAAGCAGTTGCAGAGATATAGTAAAACAAAAAACTTTAACCAAAAAACTTAACCAAAAAACTTTAACCAAAAACTTTAACCAAAAACTTTAACCAAAAAACTTAACCAAAAACTTCAAAGTAATTTGACCTTGACATTGGGCACAGGGGCTGCACGGAAAGGGGGTAGAATGAAAATATAGATGATGATAAACACCCATGTGAAGTTTCAAGGTAATGGGCAAAGCAGTTGCAGAGATATAGTATAACGAAAAACTTTAACCAAAAAGCTTAACCAAAAAACTTAACCAAAAACTTTAACCAAAAAACTTAACCAAAAACTTCAAAGTAATTTGACCTTGACATTGGGCAGGGCAGGGGCAGCACAGGGAGGGGGTAGAATGAAAAATAAAATAGATGATGATAAACACCCATGTGAAGTTTCAAGGTAATGGGCAAATGCAGTTGCAGAGATATAAAGTATAACGAAAAACTTACCAAAAAACTTAACCAAAAACCTTAACCAATAAAAACTTTAACCAAAAAACTTAACCAAATAACTTAACCAAAAAACTTTAACCACGAACATACCAAAAACTTCAAAGTAATTTGACCTTGACATTGGGCACAGGGGTGGGGCCGCACAGGAGGGGGTAGAATGAAAATATAGATGATGATAAACACCCATATGAAGTTTCAAGGTAATGGGCAAAGCAGTTGCAGAGATGTAGTATAACGAAAAACTTTAACCAAAAAACTTAAGCAAAAAACTTAAGCAAAAACTTTAACCAAAAATATCCAACCAAAAACTTCAAAGTAATTTGACCTTGACATTGGGCACAGGGGCGCACGGGAGGGGGGGGGGGGGGTTAGAATGAAAATATAGATGATGATAAACACCCATGTGAAGTTTCAAGGTAATGGGCAAAGCAGTTGCAGAGATATAGTATAACGAAAAAACTTTAACAAAAAACTTAACAAAAAACTTAACAAAAAACTTTAACCAAAGAACTTAACCAAAAATCCCAAACTTTAACCAAAAACTTACCCAAAAACTTAACCAACTTTTAACCAAAACTAACTTAACCAAAAACTTTAACCAAAAAACTTAACCAAAAATTTAACAAAAAACAACCAAAAACTTAACCAAAACGAACTTTAACAAAAACTTTTAAACCAAAAAAACTTAACCAAAAACTTTAACCAACCTTAAAACAAACAAACTTAACCAAAAACTTTAACCGGACACACGTACGTACGTACGTACGCCAAACGGCCGACTATATCGCGCTTTCCGCAAGCGGGCGCGACAAAAATGGTGACATTAACCCTTTCCCTGATAGAAACGACTTTTCACGCCTCTGCAGAAGATGTCTTTAGAAAACATTGTTGGAAAAGGAGAAATTGCTTGTAACAAGCAATTTCTCCTTTTCCCACAATGTTTTCTACTCTATCAGATAATTTAACCATCATTTGACCCAGCATTTGATTCTTTTATTCAGATGTTTTCGATTTGGAAGAGTCGAAATATCGCAAAACAGGGAAGGGTTAAATCACAAATTTAAAAATTAATTGGTGTTAATTCCACATGTTAATTATAAAACTAATTAGAACAAACTTCGAAAAACAACTTTCCGTCAAATTACGCCGTATTCAAAACTTTTTTTCGAGTCCATTTCAGTTTTCAGTGATCGAGGTTCTACTGTATATGTAAATGAGATACCTTGAGACAGGGACTATCTGTGTGAGCACCGACAATACTGAACCCATTCCCGGGCTGATATCTGCCACCAACTGCAAACGCTATAATTGTAGACTGATTTTTTGTCACAAAGTACTGAAAAGAAAAGAATCAAAGAGATCTACATGTGCATTTGCATGTGGTTATGAGAAATATTACTGTTTTAGAATAAGCTTGCTAAAATATACAACAATGTATCCAAAGGAGACGTATGAACCCATGTAAAGAAGAAACTATAGCAATACTTCATGATAAACACATGAGAATATATCTGTCTACAAGTTCATAATAGAAATGGCAGAAAATGATCATAAACATTTTTTTTCTAAATATGAAGACCATCAGAACCCATGTTTTCTAAATCATGGCAGTTACTGGAGAAATGGGGCTTATGAGTTCTGTGACCAGTGTAGATCCAGAATAGCTTGTGCATCCGCACAGTCTCATCGGGATCTGCACTATTCACAATCAAAACACCAGTCAGACTTCTCACAAGCAATACAAATCATTACCAGGCTGCAGTGGCTACACTGGCCACAAATCTCATAAGCCCTAATTCTCCAGTCACAGCCACATTTCAGCTCAGGCATGTCCAATGAAACAATAATGCTTACTGTTACACCCCTAAATATACAACATTGACTGCGCCTGGCTCATTTTTGGACCATTTCCATTATTCAAGAAATGGTATATTTCAAAATCGTAAAAATAATGATAAACCCTGCAGATCCTGATGAAACAACTCACAATAGCTGTCTGATCTGGCTTTGTAGTGTCTGTAAACATTGGCATTCTGGTCTGTATGGTTCAAATGGTTAAATACAATAATGAGATTTTACTAATGGCAATTCCAGAATTAAACGTGGGGGGGTGGGCGGCACTTTTTTTCAAACCCCACCACCCATCAATAACAATTTTTGTTGACCCCCAGCAACCATCAATTTAAAAGATTACCGAACCCCACCACCCATCATTTAGAAAGAAGAAAAAAACCCACCCCCCTGTCAATAATAAAAAAAAGCCAGCCCCACCACCCATCCATTAAAATAAAATATGTCAACCCCACCACCGATCAATAAAAATTACTTATAAACGAAGGAAAGTAATGCCCATAACGAGCGACTATACGTACTTAGAATAACAGCTGACGTAACGCGCGGTAAACTGAAATGGCCTACGTGACAATTGACATTTACGTGCAAACAAGATTTTCACGGTGTGTAATCGATCGTATTTCCTCGCCACCATATGAAACCCCGACTCGAGAAACACAAATTAAGTAGTTGATTTCTGAATTTGTCAATTGTTTGCACGGTCTAAGAAATCAAACAAATGTGAAAACAATTTATATTACACTCGTCTAAGGAGACGATTCTTATGTGTTGCCAAAACATGTTTTATTAAGTCATCGGACAAATGTGAAAAGAAAACCTGAATATATTGGTATTTCTTTACAAAAACATATTTTGACAAAATATGAGAATCGTCTTACTTAGGAGACGATTCTCATGTGCTGCCAAAACTTGCTTTTATCAAGAAATCAAACAAATGTGAAACTGCACAAGCTAATGCGTCAATTCGATGACGTGAGCGACTACATAGCGTGGTTTTGGTATGTTCGTTTCCGCCAAGTTCTAAAGGTCATTGTTACATGGTTTCCGTTGTTTGCACATATATAGCGCGTGCTGTTTGCATATGGATTTAGGCAATGCTCATTACGGGGCAGCGCGTAACGGAAGTGCCTTCATGACGTCACTACGCGGAAGTTCATGACGTTCATGACGCGGCCCCGGAATATCAATACCGAAAATTATCTACGTGAATGGGACGATTTATAAAAGTACTGAAAATACTGAATACAATGCTCAAATTACATCAGTTTTTTGTTGGAAATGTAACAATAACGTTTGATCATGTCCAGCGGTGTGCAAACGTTTGCTGTGGCCCGAGGGAACTGTTTGAACCCAAGGCCGCGCAGCAAACAGTTCCCTCGGGCCACAGCAAACGTTTGCACACGGCTGGACATGATCAAACCTTATAGTCACACTTTGCACTTAACAATGGATTACCGACTGATGATTGTAAACACCATCAGGTGTGCAGCTAGACCGAAAATGATATGTCGCAAATGTGCTAGATGTGGATGGGTGGGTACGGCGGTATATTTTTTTTATGTTACAATGAAAGTACAAACTTTCCTTCACTGGGACACCAATTTGTTCGAATTATTTTGCTACTGGCGTTTTCATGTGATGATGATGCTTGCATTTAACGGCCACACTGGCTCTAATGACCTTGTATGCCGTCCGCAAAAGGCGGAATAAAAAATAGCTAATATAACCTAACATTTGGTGTGATAGTCTGCATGAGGCCCTGTTGTGGGTTGTTTAGCAGTGTTGTTTCATGACTTGGTAGAGGCAAAGAAGAAGAACGGCTCGTAGGTGGACAAGAAAATGGAGTCATGTGTATGAATGTAATAAAGAGATGGTGCCTAAAAAGGAGTATTAATATAAACACAAACTCATTTAAATTTGTTAACAATTATATTGCTACAGCTTTTAAAATAGTACTAATGTACATACTATACTATTAAGATTATATAGTATTATTCCTTCTTTATCCATTTATTATAAAGTTATTTTCAAAAATAAATGTTCCACTATATGTCCATTAGTAAACAAGAGTTATCTCCCCTAAGTCAGAACACGACTACTGTCACATAGGCACATTTTGGTCTAGAAAGTTTGTTTTTAGTGCAAATTTTTATAACTTCAAACTCCTTGTTTGGTGTGAAGCACCAGAGGAAGACAAAATCAAACAATTTATATAAATGACACAGTATATAAGACAGTAATCTGTGCTGGGCTAATGTTAAACGGTGATATGTTTTTTTTATGCAATTTTTTTATGCAAACTCATGCTGTCAACGCGAATGGGGACACATGATGGTTCACAACAAACAGAAATTGGACTTCCAAGATTACTCCCTATATGTATTAGTCATCTAATTGTGGTGTGTTTATTCAAAATATTTACTTCTGTCATATTCACAAGAATTCCGCGGAATCAAATGTCTCGCCTTGCCTTGACCTCGAGCCTGGGCCAGAAAGCAATTTTCACTGGCCCGAACATATTATACAATTATTGACTAGTGAGCCATAGAATATCAGATTATATTCTATGGCTCACTAGTCAATAATTGTTTTAGTATATGATAATAGTCGGTATATAGCACTTACGACCTTATGCTACTAGACAAAAATGGAAAAAGAATTTGAAAAATAAAACAAGAAACGAGGCAAAGCCACGAAGGCCAGGTTTTTTCCAAGCATAGACACTTGGATTACATAATTATACCCACTTTTTGTAGACTAGATGGCCGTGGCCTGCATGTCGCGCCTTGGGGCGAGGCATGGACACTAAAAAAAAGAGATATAGTAGATGGAAAAACTTTAACCGGACACACGGACAGACGGATGGACGGACGGACGGACGTATGCCAAAATGCCGATGGCGACCGAGAATATGGCGTAAATATCGCGATACGAGAAAACCGTACCGCGATACGTATCCTCAGAATGACAATCGCAATATACCGGTATATCGTTGCACCACTAGTAATTACCGATACCACCATTAATTTTGTGCAGTTTTACACTGCGAACCCACAATTTCCCTCACATATCTTTTCGCTGGAGTGGACAAAAACGCGCGGGATGTGACTTATGGTAATTACCAATACCACCATTAACGTTTTGCAGTTTTACACTGCGAACCCACAATTAAATAATTGTCGTCTTTCACTCGATCCCATAATTAAATAATTGCCGGTTTTCACTGGAGCACATAATTAAATAATTGCTGTTATTTTAATTTTGGAATCACCCTAAATATTCACAGTTTAACAATTTCGACTACACATCTCTTACCATGATATTTGCAAGTAGTGTAGATCCAGATGAGCCGGCTCGTAACGAGCCGTCAAATCAGGATTTGCACGGTTTGCGAATATTTTCTGATTTTTCTGACAAGGGCATTGTTATCACTAAGCTAATCCTCTCGCTGGCAGACTGGTACAAAGAAAAACTTGAAAAAATTTGCCTTACATACGAGCTAAGCATAAATCCACAGTGACCTTGACCTTGGGCGATCGGACGTGGGTCTATTGCAAAACGAAGCACCAAGAGGCCAAGAGTGACCCCAAGTGACAGACCTTGTTTTTCGGCTGCACGTCCCAGTGGTCAGCCTCGCGGAGTTCACGGAAGCCGGCGGCCAGCAGTCGAGCCTTCACCTCCTCCACAGCTGTAACAGGAGATCATAGTATTGATGTATAGTCTATAGAAATTGGTGGGTGTGGTAAGGTTTTTCAATGCAGCATTTACTGAACAGGAGATCATCACATGTGAAAGACTCAGGTCTAGGATGCAGAACATCCATTACATTTAGCCCACCACCCATCCACCAACTTCGATTAACCCATCCAAACATTTCTATAGGACACAGTAAATGGCCTATTCAATAAAGCACCTCACCATTGACCCATCCAGTTCTATAGGACCCAGTGAATGACCCTATGACCATATCATTCACTGACACACATTGTTGCCAAATATTATTAAAAGTGGTTAATAAGTAATTAAGAAATGAAAGGGATTACGAAAGTGAAATGGTTTAACGTCCCACCAACAGCTAAGGTCAATTAGAGACGGGACCACAGTTTAAAGTCTCATCCGACAGACCAGTGGGATGGAAATACTATGAAAATAGGTGAGGTTTGAACCCACAACCTCTGGGTTGGAAGTCAGGGGCCTGTTTCACTAAACTTCGTAAGACTAAAATGTTTGTAAGAGCAAATTTAGGATCATCTGGAAATTTCAATTGAACATTGTTTACAAGAAAACATTGCTAATGTGGAATTTAGAGACTATCATCTTTACGAACATTTTAGTCTTACGAAGTTCAGTGAAACGGCCCCCAGGTGTTCTAAGCTCTAGGCCACAATCCATCCTGAAACGAGTTATACATAAACATACAATTGTACATGGGCTATCGCTATATCCGCAACTGCCTATAGGTGAGGGGATAATTATGAGATATGCTTACCATGATATGGTGATGGTGTTTTATTCACAAAATTCAGGAACTGTTTTGCAGAATTCAAGATCACTTCTTTGGATGCCTGCAATTGTAACAATAGAAACTGTAAGGTTTGTGTTCAAGCTCAGCATCGCGGAGGAAAGAAAACTGGGTCGTTTTAGAGACATGTGTAAAAAGTGATCATCACACGTGTTAGCCATTAACTTGATTTGTCTGTTTTGCGATCAGTGTAGATCCAGATCAGCCTATGCATCCACAGTCTGATCAGGAGCTGCACTATTCGCCATTTCATCAATGAAACCATATGTGTGCGATCGTCATTGATCAATGTCCTGTATGGAACAGTAATTGTACTATCTAAAGGATGCACAGGCTGATCTGGATCTACTCTGGTCGCAAAACCCATAAGCTCCATTTATCCAGTCACAGCCACATATCAGTCATTAGTATAACGTGTATGTCCAAGTCATAGACACTTGTCTCCTCTTGATTGTCAAGCCAGAGTACCGTAGTTTAAAACATATGGCTCCAGTTCTGGCATTGTCAACTCCATAGTTTCCACATCTCAGGTCACCAATATTTCCATTCCGGTGCATGCAGTTGCAGTTGTGGATCCATAACTCTGAGTTACTAGTACCATCTTACTACAGGGCTCCAGATAAGGAATTAGTAAAAAATTTAATTGGGTAAAATAAAACCACACTACTGTTTACACATCAAGAGACAGCAATTATTGAATAGTTTGCTTCGAAATGAAAACATGTCTTGGCATTTCCTTAGAATTGTCTCCTTGGAGACAATTCTAATGAAATACCAAGATGTGTTTTCATGGAAAATAAGAAAAATATGCTATATTTGTGGTCTTTTTATTGTTTTCTGCAGCATGGTAAAGGTACCACAAATTATTGACTGCTTTTTGATACTCGCTACTTCTGATTTCAATTGGGTTTTTGGCAATTTTAAATTGGGTATTCTGTTACTACCAAATCTGATACCAGTAAAATCATCAATGTAACATTATGCTGTTTGCAACTAGCACAGCTGGAGTTTGTGGCTACCATGGTAGAGGTGTCAGTGTGACTATAACATGTAGCTGATATCAGTAGTAGCACAACGGTACTTCATGTTCACAAGAATATTTGTACTTCGCTTTGTGTATGAAAGTCTTGTACTTGAAGAGGACCTCCCATGAACATCTTGCTGCATATACAGTCGAACCTGCTCGTGCGGTCACCTTTAATCAGCGGTCACCGCCGTTAAGCGGCCACTTCAAATTCCTCCCGCGCATTTTTGCTACATAAAACGCTTTCATTCAACGGTCACTCGTCTAACGCGGCCAGTGGTCATTGATTATCGTCCCAAACTAGTGATCCAATTTCATTAAACGGTCACCGCTAATCCCGATTTCAATGTACCCTGCGGCGGTCGTTACCGAAGCGCGAATTAACAATGATGTCAGCAGTCAATGCGGGTAATTAAAACACCAAACATGTCGTCGCGTCGACGATATTGAGAGGGTATGTTTCACAGGTGCAATTTGTGTTGCCCGAACTGTCGGCACATTATTGAAAGAGCAGCCTATCGCATCCGGGTTCTTGCACCCTTGTCCGTTGATTCGTAATTTCTATAGGTTACCGACACAAATGTTGTAAAAAGGAACAGCCCATTGCCAATTACCAAATTGAAAAAACACGAATAGCTGATATAATTGGTGTGTATTGCCCAGGACCGAGTGTAACCGGCTCATAATTTAAGCAAATGGCCTCATATGTCGAATATGAGCCGAATATCGCACTTATTGACTGCTTTTGCTGACATCACCTATGCATTATTTACATACACAATTGGAAATTAATTCGACTTGACCAATACCCGACAAAAACTAGAAATGGACGCTTGTCGTGTCGACAAGCGCATGTGTATCCCCCTCCCCAGATACACAAGTAGTTTGAAAAAAGGGTGTTCGAGTTATGCTCCAGAGACAAAATCAGTGACGGAAAAACTAAGGGAGATAACTAAAACATTAGTGATGCAAGAGTTGTTATTCTTGTGTGACACACCTTCAGGGTTGTGGTCTATGCATGTGTGAAGTTTCATGAAAATATTTCAAAGGGTGTTCGAGTTATGCTCCGGACACAAAATCAGTGCACGAAACAACAAAGGGAGATAACTAAGAAATTAACGACGCAAGAGTTGTCATTCTTACGTGCGACACACCTTTGGGTCGTCTTCTATGCATGTGTGAAGTTTAATAAGCTAGAAAATGTGTTCATAGGACACGGATGTCCCACATATCGCTTTGATAATAAATGAGGCCAAATTCCAAGTCAAAATTTTCTTTTACCTGAGCGTTAAAGTTTTTGAAGCACCAAGTATGTGACCTTGACCCTGGGCTTGGCGGGGGCAGGACGAACGTGGATTTGGCACAGGGCGGTAGAGGACCATTAGAGCAATGCATATATGAAATATGTAGCTGATCCGTGAAATAAAACAGAAATTATAAGATATTTACCTGAGCGTTAAAGTTTTTGAAGCACCAAGTATGTGACCTTGACCCTGGGATTGGCGGGGGCAGGACGAACGTGGATTTGGCACAGGGCAGTAGAGGACCATTAGAGCAATGCGTATATGAAATATGAAGATGATCCGTGAATGGAAAGAAAAATTATAAGATATTTACCTGAGCATTAAAGTTTTTGAAGCACCAAGTATGTGACCTTGACCCTGGGCTTGGCGAGGGCAGGACGAACGTGGATTTGGCACAGGGCGGTAGAGGACCATTAGAGCAATGCGTATATGAAATATGAAGCTGATCCGTGAAAGAAAACAGAAATTATAAGATATTTACCCGAGCATTAAAGTTTTTGAAGCACCAAGTATGTAACCTTGACCCTGGGCTTGGAGGGGGCAGGACGAACGTGGATTTGGCACAGGGCGGTAGAGGACCATTAGAGCAATGTGTATATGAAATATGAAGCTGATCCGTGAAAGAAAACAGAAATTATAAGATATTAACCCGAGCGTTAAAGTTTTTGAAGCACCAAGTATGTGACCTTGACCCTGGGCTTGGCGGGGCAGGACGATCGTGGATTTGGCACAGGGCAGTAGTGAACCATCAGAGCAATGTGTATATGAAATATGAAGCAGATCGGTCGAAGGATGAAGAAATTATGAGACATTTACCCGAGTGTTAAAGTTTTGTGACGGACGGACGGACGCACGTTCCTACGAATGAATACTTGTTGGGTTTTTGCTGTATAAAAATACCCAACAAGAGTACCCAACACTATCCTAACCCTACCCAATAAGATCCCCGTACGCTAACAACAAGTACCCATTCGTGTGTGCGGACGGACGGATGGACGGACGGACGGACAGACAAGGGTAACACTAAATGCCCCCTCCACTATCGTGGTGGGGCATAACAATATTCCAAAGCCTAAGGGTGTTCGAGTTATGCTCTGGATACAAAATCAGAGCACGAAACAACAAAGGGAGATAAGTAAACAAGAACTCCGCGGAATCAGATGCCTCGCCTTGTCCCGCCTTGACCTCGAGCCTGGGCCCGAAAGCAATTTTCACTGGCCCGAACATATTATACAATTATTGACTAGTGAGCCATAGAATATCAGATTATATTCTATGGCTCACTAGTCAATAATTGTTTTAGTATATGATAATAGTCTGTATATAGCACTTACGACCTTATGCTACTAGACAAAAATTGAAAAAGAGTTTGAAAAAAATAAATAAAAAAAGAAAATGGAAAAAAAAAGTTTAAAAATTAAAAATAATACGAAAATGTAATATACAAACAAAAATAAAAATAATAATGCTTGCTACTGGAGCCCAGAATTTTTTTTTAATAGTCCTATATTTATCTACATATATCTGAACAGGTCCACATCCACAATATTTTCAACACAGTTTACGGAAATGTAATATACAAAACAAGAGGGCCATGATGGCCCTAATTCGCTCACCTGACTCCATGAACACCAGAGGAGAATGTGACATTGAGTTCACACGTGTTTTAAAAAAAATAGTGCTATTTTTAGATGGCGGTCATCTTGGATTAAGCAATGACTCTCATTTTACCAAATCTGAAAATGCTTCACCCAAGGATCTTAACTTACTATGAAGTTTGGCCATCATCGGCCATGTCGTTTCTGAGAAAAAGACGTTCAAAATCTGGAATAAATGACCTTTTGGCGGCCATCATGGATGACATAATCATCCGATTCCGACAAATATTGCACCAGAGCAATCGCCTCATCGATACCTTCAATTTGATATATGACATTAGCATATTCGGTCCAAAATAAAATTTGACCCCACGGGCCACGCCCATTTTTGACCCTGGGGTAACCATTTTCACAAATTTGAAAGACCATTGTATATCAATCATTCCTACCAAGTTACATCGAAATCCGGCAACGGTTCATGAGAAGAAGATTTAAGAATTTGTGCTATTTTTAGACGGCGGCCATCAAATGCACCAGAGTGATCGCCTCGTTGATACCTTCAATTTGATATATGACATGACCATATTTGTTCAATAATAAAATTTGACCCCAATTTGACCCCACGGGCCACGCCCATTTTTGACCCCGGGGTCACCATTTTAACACGTTTGAAAGAGCATTGTACATCGATCATTCCTACCAAGTTTTGTCGAAATCCAGCTAGCGATTTTTTAAGAATTTATGCTGTTTTTAGACGGTGGCCATCTTGGATTAGCGATGACCTCCATTTTAACAAATCTGAAAATGCTTCACCCATGGACCATAACTTTTACAGTTTGGCTACCATGGGCCAAGCGGTTCATGTGAAGAAGAATTTTGAAATCTCTAATAAAAGAACAACCTTTTGACCTTTCGGCGGCCATCTTGGATGGCCTAACCATCCGATTTCGACAAAAAATGCACCAGAGTGATCGCCTCTTTGATACCTTTAATTTGATATATGACAAGACCATATTCGGTCAAAAATAAAATTTGACCCCAATTTGACTCCACGGGCCACGCCCATTTTTGACCCCGGGGTCACCATTTTAACAACTTTGAAAGAGCATTGTACATCGATCATTCCTAGCAAGTTTCGTCGAAATCCGTCAAGCGGTTCATAAGAAGATTTTTTAAGAATTTATGCTATTTTTAGACGGCGGCCATCTTGGATAAGCGATGACCTCCATTTTAACAAATCTGAAAAGGCTTCACCCATGGACCATAACTCTTAAGTTTGGCTACCATGGGCCAAGCGGTTCATGTGAAGAAGAATTTTGAAATCTCTAATAAAAGAACGAGCGTTTGACCTTTCGGCGGCCATCTTGGATGACCTAACCATCCGAGTTTGACAAAAAATGCACCAGAGTGATCGCCTCGTTGATACCTTCAATTTGATATATGACAAGTCCATATTCGGTCAAAAATAAAATTTGACCCCACGGGCCCTGCCCATTTTTGACCCCAGGGTCACCATTTTAACAACTTTGAAAGAGCATTGTACATCGATCAGTCCTACCAAGTTTTGTCGAAATCCGGTTGGCGGTTCTTGAGAAGAAGATTTTTGAAGAATTTGTGCTATTTTTAGACGGCGGCCATCTTGGATTACGTAATGATGTAATTTTAACAATTTTGTAATCCCCCTACCTAAGGACCATGACCATGAAGTTTGGTGACTATAGGCCCAATGGTTACGGAGGAGAAGACGTTTGAAAATGTTCACGGACGACGACGACGACGACGGACGACGGACACATTGCGGTAACAATAGCTCACATGAGCTTCGCTCAGGTGAGCTAAAAAACAAAAATAATAATGCTCGCTACTGGAGCCCAGAATTTTTGTTAATAGTCCTATATTTATCTACATATATCTGCACAGGTCCACATACTGCCACAATATTGTCAACACAGTTTACGGAAATGTAATAATGTACCTGTATAAATTACCTGTAATAAGTTAGTGGGTCAGTTAAAAAATTGAAAAAGAATGTAAAAAAAAAATTGGAAAAAAAAAATTAAATTTAAAAAAAATGAAAGAATATGCTCCCTACTGGAGCCCAGAATGTTTTTTAATAGTCCTATATTTATCTACATATCATATATACACGGGTCCACATATTGCCACAATATTTTCAACAGTTTACGGAAATGTATTATAATCATTTACCTGTATAAATTACCTGTAAGTGGTCAGTGGTCAGTTGCACATGCTAGCACATGCACAGGTGAATAGTCTGTATATAGCACTTACGACCTTATGCTACTAGACAAAAATTGAAAAAGAATTTGAAAAAAAAAATGAAAAAAAAAAACAAAATGGAAAAAAACAGTTTAAAAATTAAAAATAATAATGCTTGCTACTGGAGCCCAGAATTTTTTTTTAATAGTCCTATATTTATCTACATATATCTGCACAGGTCCACATAATGCCACAATATTTTCAACACAGTTTACGGAAATGTAATATCCAATGTAGTAATTTACATGTATAAATTACCTGTGGTCAAGAGTGGTCAAGACTGGAAATTTGCACATGCTAGCACATGCTAGCACATGCTAGCACATGGACAGGTGAATGGTTCTCCCAGTCTCTATTGTTCTCTCTACAGGTAAGGTGTACAGAGCACACGAGAAAAGGTGTACAGAGCACACGAGAAAACGGGTCTTCATGCATTATTGTCCAGTTTGTAGAGTGCGCAAAACAAAAAAAGGAGATAACTCAAAAATTAGCTACGCAAGAGTTGTCATTCTTTTGCGCGACACACCTCCGGGTCGTGGTTTATGCATGTGTGAAGTTTCATGAAAATATTCCAAAGGGTGGTCGAGTTATGCTCCGGACAGGAAATCAGTGCGCAAAATAAACAAGAGGCCCAAATGGGCCTGTATCGCTCACCTAAAAGCCTCCATAGTGGTCATCTTGATTTCACAAAGACTCTTCACTTACAACTTCAAATGTTCCACAGAATTTGTTGGTACCTTCTGATCTAACATATACTGAGCAAAACTAGAAACGTCCCTCCATGTTTAAGGAAAGATTCATCAAAAACCAAAAGGGTTACTTTTAAAAATCAAAATGGAAAAACAAGTTCATTCATTTCTGTATGAAAGCCAATAAATTGCATTTGGATATCTTGTTAAATATTCGAGAGATAACCGGCCAAGGGCGGTAGGGGTCAAAATCAAAAATCACAAAAACTCAGAAATGTGTTACTTAATGTTTAGAGATGGAATTTCAATAAGTAATGTGGCAAATT
The DNA here is from genome assembly GCA_029237695.1 of Conchocele bisecta. Taxonomy (NCBI): domain Eukaryota; kingdom Metazoa; phylum Mollusca; class Bivalvia; order Lucinida; family Thyasiridae; genus Conchocele; species Conchocele bisecta. Next base: position 93,085,196 of record CM055270.1, read on the forward strand.
CAGTAAATCTCGTTAGTACCGAGTGTGGCCACCATTTGCATGAATGCATGCAATGATCCTACGCCGCATCGACGTGACGTAACGCAATACCAGTGCGTTGGGCAAATTCCTCCATTCCGTTGTAACGCCCGTGTAAGATCGCGAACATTGTCAATCTGATGGTTAGCTCGTGCTTTGCGGCCCAGCTCATCCCATATGTGCTCAATGGGATTGAGATCCGGGGAGACCGCAGGCCATGGCATAACGTCGACGTTGTTTTGCTGTAAGTATTGAGTGGTGACCCTGGCTACGTGAGGGCGGGCATTGTCGTGCATCAATGTCACACCAGGACCATGCTGACGGATAAATGGTAAGGCATGTGCATTTAGCACATCTGCAACATAACGTTGTGCATTGATGTTGCCCTGTACAACAACCAAATCTGTCTTCCGGTTTCCCATGATCCCACCCAGACCATTACGCTCCCTCCCCCAAACCTGTTCTTCTCAACAATGCAACAATCGGTGAATCTTTCATTTTTACGCCTGTATACCCGTAATCTTCCGTCAGCATGACTAACTGTGAACCGAGATTCATCGGTGAACAAAACTCGGTTCCAGTCAGCCCTTCTCCAGTTCAGATGACGTCGCGCCCATAACAGTCTGGCAGCACGGTGACGTTGGGTCATTATCTGACCAGTGTACGGGCGGCGTGCCCGGATTGGTTGGGCATTACGACGTAACCGGTTGCGAATGGTCTGCCCTGAGACACCGTATCGCCTAGCAGTGACTGTGGCTGCCAATCGACGTTGACGTAAGTGCGTCAACGTAATGTAACGATTGGCTCTAGCCGTCGTTACACGAGGCCTACCAGGTCGCTGCCGGTCGTGAACAGCCCCAGTCTGCTGGTACCGGGCTGCAAGACGATCAATCGTCTTCCGACAGCAACCAAACCGAGGCGCGACCGCCCTGGCGGCCATCCCACCCGCAAGCATCCCAATTGCCTGATTTCGCTCGTTTTCGGAAAGCCGTGGCATATCGAAAACAGTGAAAAATTAAAAAAGTTTTTTAATTTTCCGAATAGCCCCTATCGCATGAATGGTACGACATGAACTGAAAATCAACGTTCCGGTCACTGGCCGCTATGTAAACCGTGTGTATCGGCTAAACTCTACACGATCGTATTCTGAACATCGCCACGGTTTAAAATACATGTACTTTGAAGATGTGGTACATACATAGACAGAGCTACACCAGCTATAAAACAGGGACGTTTCTAGTTTTGTTGAGTATATATTGCGAATGTGCATGTGATTTACTGCTATACCTTCGATTTGATATATAAAATGACCATATTCGGTCAAAAATAAAATTTGACCCCTATTTGACCCCTCGGGCCATGACCATTTTTGACCCAGAGGCCACCATATGAACAAAACTGAATCAGCGTTAACTATCGATCATTCATACAAAGTTTCGTCGAAATCGGCCTGGCGGTTTGTGAGAAGATTTTTTGACAATTTGACCTACTTTTCAATGGCAGACATCTTGGATTTGGTGATGACCTCCATTTTGACAAAAATTAACAGGCTTCACCAACAAACCATTTCAGTTAAGTTTGGTCAATATCGGCCAAGCAGTTCACAAGAAGAAGTCCTTTGAAATCTTTAGTAAAAGAACAACCTTTTGACCTGTCGGTAGCCATCTTGGATGACGTAATCATCTGATTTTGGCAAAACATGCTCCAGAGTGATCGTCTCGTCGATACCTTGGATTGGATATATTATATGACCATATTTGGTCAAAAATATAATTTGACCCCTAGTTGACCCCTCGGGCCACGCCCATTTTTGACCCAGGTGCCACCATATGAACAAATCTGAAACAGCGTTAAATATCAATCATTCACACCAAGTTTCGTCGAAATCAGCCTGGAGGTTTGTGAGAAGAAGATTTATTTTGACAATTTGACCTACTTTTCAACGGCGGACATCTTGGATTTGGTGATGACCTCCATTTTGACAAAAAAATGAACAGGCTTCACCAACAAACCATTTCAGTTAAGTTTGGCCAATATCGGCCAAGCAGTTCACAAGAATAATACGTTTGAAATCGTAAAACAAATTTTTTTACCTTTTGGTGGCCATCTTGGATGACAAAATCATCTGATTTTAGACTTATGCTGTAGAGTGATCGTCTCGTCGATACATTCGATCCGATATACTATATATTCGATCCGATATACTATATGGCCATATTCTGTCAAAATAAAATTTGACCCCCATTTGACCCCTCGGGCCACACCCATTTTTGACCCAGGGGCCACCATATGAACAAATCTGAAACAGCGGTAACTATCAATCATTCTTACCAAGTTTCGTCGATATCGGCCTGGAGGTTTGTGAGAAGAAGATTTTTTGACAATTTGACCTACTTCTCAACGGCGGCCATCTTGGATTTGGTGATGACCTCCATTTTAACACAAAAATGAACAGGCTTCACCCACAGACCATTACAGTTAAGTTTGGCCAATATCGGCCAAGCAGTTCACAAGAAAAAGACGTTTGTTTGAAATCTTTAGTAAAAGAATGACCTTTTGAACTATCAGTGGGCCATCTTGGATGACGTAATCATCTGATTTAGACAAAAAATTCTCCAGAGTGATCGTCTCGTCAATACCTTCGATTTGATATATTATATGACTATATTCGGTTAAAAATAAAATTTACACCTATTTGACCCTCGGGCGACGCCCATTTTTTTGACCCAGGGGCCACCATATGAACAAATCTGAACAGCGCTAACTATTGAAATCATTCATACCCAGTATCGTCGAAATCGGCCTGGCGGTTCGTGAGAAGAAGATTTTTTATTTAAGAATTTGACCTTCTTCTCAACGGCGGCCATCTTGGATTTGGTGATGACCTCCATTTTAACAAAATGAACAGGCTTCAACCACAGACCATTACAGTTAAGTTTGGCCAATATCGGCCAAGCAGTTCACAAGAAAATAAAAAGACAGTTTGAAATCTTTAGTAAAAGAATGACCTTTTGAACTATCAGTGGCCATCTTGGATGACGTAATCATCTGATTTAGACAAAAAAAATTCTCCAGAGTGATCGTCTCGTCAATACTTCGATTTGATATATTATATGACTATATTCGGTTAAAAATAAAATAAAAATTTACCCCTATTTGACCCCTCGGGCGACGCCCATTTTTGACCCAGGGGCCACCATATGAACAAATCTGAAACAGCGCTAAACTATCGATCATTCATACCCAGTATCGTCAAAATCGGCCTGGCGGTTCGTGAGAAGATTTTTTAAGAATTTGACCTACTTCTCAACGGTGGCCATCTTGGATTTGGTGATGACCTCCATTTTAACAAAAATGAACAGGCTTCAACCACAGACCATTACAGTTAAGTTTGGCCAATATCGGCCAAGCAGTTTACAAGAAAAAGACGTTTGAAATCTTTAGTAAAAGAATGACCATTTGAACTATCGGTGGCCATCTTGGATGTCGTAATCATATGATTTAGACAAAAAATGTTCCACAGTGATTGTCTCGTCAATACCTTTGATTTGATATATTACATGACTATATTCGGTTAAAAATAAAATTTGACCCCTATTTGACCCCTCGGGCGACGCCCATTTTTGACCCACAAGCCACCATATGAACAAATCTGAAACAGTGCTAACTATCGATCATTCATACCAAGTATCGTCGAAATCGGCCTGGCGGTTCGTGAGAAGAAGATTTTTTAAGAATTTGATCTACTTTTCCATGGCGGCCATCTTGGATTGTCGATGACCTCCATTTTAACAAATCTGAAATGGCATCACCCATATATCATCCCTGTGAAGTTTAACCAATATCGGCTCAGCAGTTCGGGAGAAGAAGATGATTGAAAATGTTCACGGACGGACGGACGGACGACGGACGCCGGACGACGGACGACGGACACTTTGCCATAACAATAGCTCACATGAGCTTTGCTCAGGTGAGCTAAAAAAGGGAGATAACTAAAAAATTAGCTATGCAAGAGTTGTCATTCTTGTTGACCTTCGGGTCGTGGTCTATGCATGTGTGAAGTTTCATGAAAATATTCCAAAGGGTGTTCGAGTTATGCTCCGGACAAGAAGTGTCTGCGGCGGACGCGGACACGTACGCGGCCCGCTGTCAAATCCATAGTATCCCCCGACGGAGTCCGGGGGATACAATAAAAATAAAAATTTGCAAAACTTATCCCACACCATTTGCGATTATACCACATTATGCCCTATTATCTAGTACAATAAGTTGTCTACAATAGGAGTCTTGCAGATTAGCAGTTGCAGTAGGCTGTAAAATAACAACAACAACGTGAACATTGGTGTTTTTTGTTGATAGATTTTTTATTTCATTATTTAAAATGATATAATTCAACTAAATATTTGTTACTTGTTAAGAAATCTACTCATTACATGTTCAGGTTCAATTTTGAAAATATTAAATAAATATAAAGATACACATTTACATTGCATTAAAACATACATATGTAATCAATATGGTACGTACTCTAAATTAATCATTAATATTATTTATTCCATTTGTATTATCAGGTCAACATACATGTCTATGTTATCTTTATCTTCATTTCAATTTTCAAAATTTACCTGAAATGTACCTGAAAAAACACAACCCTCTATTAACCCTTTCAACACCACAGACCTCTATAGACACAATGTTTGCAAACAGTGCAGATCCAGATGAACCGGATCGTAACGAGCCGTCTCATCAGGATCTCCACTGTTTGTTAATAATTTTAAACGTCGTACACATTACCCTTTTAGAAGAATGGGATAATTTGAATGAACAAAATTAATGAAATAGTGTGAAACATTGGCATGGAACATCCTATTAAGTTACTTGGTGTTGAAAGGGTTAAGACAGGTTTGACTGTACTGGTAATGGTTTTCGAGTATGTAAGCATGTTGTCAATTACCAGGTGGCTGACCATAACTGGTGTCAATTGAGAGACATGAACATTCTCTTCTAGCAAATGGCATTAATTAATTATATACATGTAAGTTCATTTAAAATAGGAGAACTTTGTGGTTGTTTTGCTTTTTTGGGGTGGAGGGGAGTGGAGATGGGCGGCATTTCACAGGTCCTGCAAAATAAATAATTGTGCTGCTTTGCTGTTTGAAACAACAATATTGCATTGATTCTTGAAATGTAGTTATATTTATATTTGAATTCAGTATTGTTGTATTTCTCCACTAGGGCACTTCATTGTCAAAGACAATGCAACATCTCCGCCGATGGGGACCGATGTCAATCATCTTCAATAACAAGTATTGGTGACATGTTGTGGTTCTACAGGAAGTCATCTAAAGTGTGGTCAAGTTCTTCCGGTCACTAAAACACCTATACGGCCTAAAAGGCACAAAGGGTGCGAAGGGTGTACATTGGTTGCATAGGTAAGTCCAGAAATTCAACAGTATGATAATAATCGCAATTGGACGAGTGACGACAGTGGCGTATCTGGGTGGACAAACTATTACTGGAACAAATTGCCTGCATATTGATTTAATGGTAAAGCGACACCCCGGCCCTAAGACATCTTGGCCCCAGACACCATGGCCCCAGACACCTCGGCCCCAGACACCTCGGTCCTAAGACACCTCGGCCCTAAAAGACTTCGACACTTCGGCCCTAATTTAAACAAGAATTCCGCCACGGAAGCGGTGTCGCGCCTGCCGAGGCATTTGACCGTGAACATTACAAGTAAATAAATGACCTTGACCTTGAGAATTTGGATGTGGGGGTGTGCGTAATGAAGCATCATCCCTAGACAAACATTGATGTGAAATATTATCAAAGTCTGGCAAGGGGTTAAAGAGATATTGTGAAAAAACAATAACTTTAACGCATTTCTGTTTCAAAACCGGTGAACATTACAAGTAAATAAATGACCTTGACCTTGAAAATTTGGATGTGGGGGTGTGCGTAATGAAGCATCATCCCTAGACAAACATTAATGTGAAATATTATCAAAGTCTGGCAAGGGGTTAAAGAGATATTGTGAAAAGACAATAACTTTCCTGTTACAAAACCGGTGAACATTACAAGTAAATAAATGACCTTGACCTTCAGAATTTGGATGTGGGGGTGTATGTAATGACGCATCATCCCTAGACAAACATTGATGTGAAATATTATCAAAGTCTGGCAAGGGGTTAAAGAGATATTGTGAAAAAACAATAACTTTAACGCATTTCTGTTACAAAACCGGTGAACATTAAAAGTAAATAAATGACCTTGACCTTCAGAATTTGGATGTGGGGTGTGCATAATGAAGCATCATCCCTAGACAAACATTGATGTGAAATATTATCAAAGTCTGGCAAGGGGTTAAAGAGATATTGTGAAAAACAATAACTTTAACGCATTTCTGTTACAAAACCGGTGAACATTAAAAGTAAATAAATGACCTTGACCTTCAGAATTTGGATGTGGGGGTGTGCGTAATGAAGCATCATCCCTAGACAAACATTGATGTGAAATATTATCAAAGTCTGGCAAGGGGTTAAAGAGATATTGTGAAATACAATAACTTTAACGCATTTGCCTTACAAAAAAAATGGATGACGCGGACAACGACGGAAAAAGCGCCGACTATGGTCGCGCCTCTGCTAAAGCAGACGCGACAAAAACTGCTATAAACACTGATTTTTATGTTAATAAAGAAAAAAAAATGTCTTTAGATGTAGTACATACCCTTAACAATTGTTATGGGCGGTAGTAATAAATAATTTATATTGTATAAATATATATTTGCCAACGAGGACAAATAGAAGATATATAAAAGACTATAATAGAAAGAAGGAGCGCCGAGGCGTAATGGTTAGTGTGTCGGACCACTGATCCAAGGGTCGTGGGTTCGATCCTGACTAGCGGCGTGCGTTGTGTCCTTGAGCAAGACACTTTATCCACACTGCTCCAGTTCACCCAGCTGTAAATGAGTACCGATAATTCGTAGTTGCTCTGTAAATACGAATTACCGGCTTCTCTCAAAAAATCTCTACCTCCGTTCTTTCTCCCATTCTTGGGAGACGGCATGCAAGGTCCTAGAGCCAGTGCCGCCGTTAAATATAAGCTAAAGAAAGAAAAGAAAGAAAGAAGAATGAAAGAAAGATGGCTAAATACATACATATATACAATACAAATAAAAATTATGTGGTATTTAAAGGTACATGCCCACGCAGCAGGTTACACTGTACTACTACTTTTCATTTTCTGACATGCCTTATATGGGGAGCCGGACATAATCCCCCCCGGACAAAATCCCCCCCGTGCTTTTTGACACAGGCGGACAAAATCCCCCCGCTCAGATGCAGGGTAGGACAAAATCCCCCCCGCTCAGATGCAGGGTAGGACAAAATCCCCCCCGCTCAAATGTAGGGTAGGACAAAATCCCCCCCGAAGAAAATGCAGCTAGGACAAAATCCCCCCCGCTCAGATGCAGGGTAGGACAAAATCCCCCCCACAACCAGTTACATAGAACATTTAATTTTGTTAATAATTCTTAGCATCTTTGGTTTCTTGAATAATTGATGATGGTATTATGATATTATGATCACTTAATTATTTTTCAAACTGGTTTCTCTGATCACTTTAATCATGTTATTCAAGCTAATTAAAGTATGTTTGGTTTTCAAATTGGTTTCTTTGATGCTCTTTCACACGTCATGTTAGTCAGGCTAATTTAATTATTTATGAATATTTGTTAATAATGAGTTGATAATTATGAGATATCTCACTCAAGCCGTTATCACGCATTTGAGGTGGTAATTAACATATGTATATAAGTTCATTAAACATGATGGGAATCACATTATTTCTTCAATTGCCCCGCCCATAGCACATCGCGAGAAGATCTAAAAGCGTCTTGCCTTAAACACAACATTACACCTTCACATTATCATATAGTATTCCCTCCTAAGGAATGTGAAGCCGAAATGCATCTAGCTTTATTAGAGTACATAAAGGAAACAGGATACTGGGGTAAAATGTAAATACCGCTGCTCCAAAAACAACAGTATAGTTTTAAATTCAAACTGATAACCTAAAGACCAAGATATAGAGGTAGTAACTGAGGATGGCAGAGGGTATACAGTCAACGAAGTGGGCCAACTAAGTGACAGAGGTTACATTGGACCATGTAGGCTTCGTCCAGATATAATTAAGTAATATCACGATAGGTTGTACATATGTTGTATCGTAACGACTTACGGTGATTACATGGTGAACGGCGTATGGGGAGCAGTACCTACCCCACACTGACTGACCATTACTAACAACATAATAAGATAAATATCAAATCATATCAAACATAATACAATCATAAAGTATATGCGGGGTGTGGCGAAATGCTGGCAATATATAACTTCAACGGGGAATGTCCGAATTACCCGAGTTCCAATATATTTGGCGGGTTCTTCTCCCGAGGCAGGCCCAGAGTGCACCTAACGAACATATTGCCAGCCCGTAGTCATATCCTAGCATATACAAATTTGTATATGCACAATTAAGCCTATAATCATCTAACAACTATTAACGTCGGCCTCCAATGATGAGCACTCATGAAGTTAACAGCATTGCGCATTACAGTCTGCTCGTGATCAGGTCTAAAGTAGAGCAGTTACGAAATCTATAGCGTTATGAAATGTCCGGGCGGGTGGGCTTGACTGGTACTAACCCAAGGGATCTTTCAGGTAGGGAATGCCCAATCGGGGACCCCCGCTGGGAAACGAACGATCGGTCTGCTCACCACCGGACACATAGTGCTCTATCTATTAAATTATAAAGTAGTGACTGCTTACATGCGGGGGCGGTATTTTAGCAGGGGTGGGGATAACCATACATGCAAATCTGCACAAATCATTTACCATATTTTTATTTGCATCTTCCTAAATCTACTTTTAATAATAAAGACCAATAACAGTGGCCAACCACTGACAATATTGACAGGGCAACACGACTCGTAGACGTAAACGACATGACCAGTGACAACTTACAAATGACCCCGATACTGACTGGGGGGGACCCATTTTGTCACTAACCATGCATGTCCATCTCCCGTCACTTTACAGAACAATGGAACGCCGTGATGCCGAGGGGTCTTTGAGGTGGTACGTATATATATGTGTATGTGTGTATGTATGTGTATGTATGTGTGTATGTATATGTGTATATATATGTATATATATGTATGTATATGCGTGTGTGTGTGTGTGTGGGTGTGTGTATATATATATATATATGTATGTGTGTGTGTGGATGTGTGTATGCATATATATATATGTATGTGTGTATGTGTGTATGGGTATATATGTGTGTGTACATATGTGTATGTGTATGTACGTCTGTGTGTGCCTGCGTGCGTGAGTGTGTGCGTGCGTGTGTGTGCGTGCGTGTGTGTGTGTGTGTGTGTGATTGATTGAATGGGGGCTGGGCTAAGTGATGTGGTGTGTGGTTGGCGGGTGTATGGATGGGTTGATGTGGTCCACTAATTCAATGGAATTGGGCTAAGTGATTGAGTGAGTCAGTGGGGTGAGGTAGTCAGCTGGTTGAGAGTAGTTGTGCAAAATCGCCTCCTTTTGAGTTTTTTTTTTGGAGCTTTACTACAGGGACTCCGGAGCTACCGGGGAAACTGGAGGTTTCCTCCACCAGGAGTAATTGCTTTTTATGTCGAAATTGACAATCTGCATTACTCCAATATAGACAAAAATAAAACGATTTAATGTGTATTAGTCTATTTCGGCCAAAATCTGACGGTGTGGTAGGTGACTCAAAACTAAACTAAAATTAAAATAAATGCTAGTAAATAACAAAGACAAATATATATATAAAACCCAATTAACAACACAAAATCAGCAACCACGGTTATCATGATAGGTTAATATAGCATTCTGATACAGCACACTAACATAGGGTGAGGGTGACACGTCAAATACCATACCGTCAGAAATCACTTTCTTCTTCTCTTCTCTTCTCTTCTCGATGGTGATTAGGTAGGATTGGGACTAAATGTGACAATAAGTTAATTACGTAGAGCACACTTGCTAGACATTAGTGACTCAGATAGTATACTCGCCACTTAATTTCATTTGACCAGTCCGTGTGCCACTCAAAACGCACAAATCACGTAAACTAGTATGGGTTCCCCTCAATCATCTATAATCGATACCCAGCCATACTATATCACACACATATAAGCTGATGGGTGCTATAGGAGGCCTCAAACTATAGGTTACCATACCTGCATAGATTCTCCTATATTTGACGCACATTTTTGGAGCCTGAATTATAAATGCAACATTTATCAAAATTCGGAAATATAAACCAGACCGACGACCATCGGCCTGCTTCTTTACTGGGCTATATATCCCGGGTATGGAAGGTGTTCCAGCCAATTCCCACCCTTAAATATGAGCCGAATGAATGAATGGGAATCACAATCTTCCATTATGGAGTTTATTACCAGTAACAAAGGTTCTGTTAAGTTGTGTTTCAATGGGTTTTCTTATACCAAGAAGAAAGAGTCTAAATCGTCCATACGATGGGAATGTTCGAAACGTGGTAGTCTCAAATGCAACGGCGCCGTAGTCACAGATTTGAAGGTAAGTTCAGGTGTAAGTTTCAGCAATGTCAATCAATTGTTCAACCATCGCATATGTACATAGTTGCAATAACAAGTCTACCGTGAAATATGTACAGAACTGCAATGCCAATAATTTGTTCTATCATGAAATATGTACAGAGCTGCAATGTCAATAATTTGTTCTATCATGAAATATGTACAGAGCTGCAATGTCAATAAATTGTTCTACCATGAAATATGTACTGCAATGCCAATAATTTGTTCTACATGTATCATGAAATATGTACAGAGCTGCCAAAGGTAATTATTAATTTTATTATATTTGCTTCAGGCTGACGAGATCACATCAACCTACTCGCCGACAACGACACCTGGTTCATGGATGGGACATTTGGGACATCTCCCCCTCAGTTCGAACAACTGTTTGTTATCCGTGTGAAAGTGGGCGACGTCGCCGTATCAGCCGTATATGCCTTGTTACCGTCTAAGAGCCAGTCAGTGTATGAGGAGTGTTTGTCTAGTCTTCTAGATGCGTGCCTTCTGCGAGACATCCGCCCAACACCATCGGTCGTCATAATGGACTTCGAACTTGCGATCCACAACGCCGTTAGGACCATGTTAGGAGATGTAGACATTAAGGGATGTTTTTACCACTTGACGCAGAGTACTTGGAGGAAGGTTCAAGCAGAAGGTTTGGCGACCGACTACAAGGACAACGACGAGATCAAGCAGTTCGTGGGGATGATTGACGGACTGGCGTTCCTGCCCGTGGATGACGTTAAGGAGGGCATGGATGCGCTCAAGGAACTCGCCCCAGACTCCCTCGAACCTGTGATCGACTACTTCGATACCACCTACGTGAGTGGAGGCTTCAAGACCGTCCGCGGAACGAATGGCGTCATCCGAATGCGTCGAACACAGCCACGATTTCCCCCGGCAACCTGGAACGTGAACGAGGCTACACTTGGCGGCGGTCACCGAACGAACAATCTCTGCGAGAGCTGGAACAACGCGTTCAAACATCTGATCGGATATAGCAACCCGAGTCTATGGACGGTCATAGGTGTCTACAGAGGGATCAGACGGCGGTGAACACGGAGTTGGAACGACGGAGAACGGGACAGCCATCATCCAAGCGAAGGCGGAAGGCGACTATCGCTCACCAAGACCGACTGAAGAAGCTGTGCAGCCAATACCGCGATGGGGAGAAGACACTGGCGAGTTTCATGTATGCCATCGGGGAATGTATACGACTTGTCTGAACATTTGCTATCTTACATACATAGTGTAGTCATGTGCTCATAGACTTAAATGATACTCATGTGCTTGTGTACTTGTGTGCTCATAGACTTGCATAATAGACTCATGTGGTTGTGTACTTGTGTGCTCATAGACTTAAATGTTTAATAGACTCATGTGCTTAAATGTTATTCTCATCTGCTTAATATGAACTTGTTGTGCCAATAAAGGTACCTGACACAAGATTTGTTTTTCAATTACCTGTATTTACCTGTATTTACCTGTATTTACCTGTACCCGCAGCTGGTACCCCTCAGGTTCCCGGCCGCGGAAATGGGGTAAGCGGTATGGCATCCATTACAACCCCATATGTTCTCTTGATGTGTTTGTCAATTCGGTTTTTAAACATGTTTATGCTAGTGGCACTTACTACACTGAGTGGCAAATTGTTCCAGGCCAAGATTGTTCTCTGTGAGAAGAAACTTTTACGTAGGTTTAGCCTGCTGTAGTTCATATAGAGCTTGTGAATATGTCCCCGTGTAGATTCGGTTAGGTTTCTTTCGAATAGGTGATGTTCCAGGATAAATTCTCGGCCGGTTAAAATCTTGAAGACCTCGATCATGTCACCGCGATGCCTTCTACGTTGAAGAGATGAAAAGATGTAAAATTCTCAGCCTTTCAGGATATGGTTTTTCTCTTATTTCAGGAATCATCCTTGTTGCGCGACGCTGGACTTTTTCCAGAAGCTGAATATCTTTCATTAAGCAAGGGCTCCAGGCCTGAATTGAATATACTAGATGGGGCCGTACTAGCTGCTTATAAAGCCTGACGATGATGTCTTTCCGCTTGTACACTATATTCCGATTGATGCAACCCAGCATTCGATTAGCACGCTTAGCAGATTCAGCACATTGAAGAGATGGTTTAAGATCATTTGATATTAAGACACCCAAATCTCTTTCTGTTGAAAACAGACTCAAGAACAGTACCGTTCATTATGTATTTGGCATTGTGATTATTATAACCAAAATGAATAACACTACACTTTGACTCATTGAAGACCATCTGCCAATCCTCTGACCACTTACATAGACTATCAAGATCCTTTTGTAATATGTCTATATTTGTTTGACTTTTTACCTTACGATAAACTTTGCAGTCATCCGCAAATTTCTTCATGTAACTGAATATACTTTCATCAATGTCATTGACAAATATAATAAATAGTAATGGGCCCAATACCGAACCTTGGGGAACACCACTAGTAACGTCTGACCACACCGAAGCCGCTCCGTTAATCACAACGCGCTGTTTCCTGTTTGAGAGCCAGTTCTCTATCCAGTTAACTATATTCCCAGATATGCCGTGTGACCGCAGCTTTACGAGTAGTCTATGTCGAGGTACCTTATCAAAGGCTTTTGAAAAGTCCAGGTATATTGCATCTACAGGTTCACCATTGTCTAACGCTGCTGTTACATCCTCCAGAAATTCTAACAAATTGGACAGACACGATTTCCCTTTGGTAAAGCCATGTTGGGATGAATTAATCAAGTTATGTTTATCAAGATGAAGATATAATGTATCTTTCACAAGAGATTCAAACACCTTACATACTTGCGATGTTAAACTGACTGGGCGATAGTTACCACACGTCGATCTCGACCCTTTTTCTTATAGATGGGTGAAACATTAGCTACCTTCCATTCAGCTGGTACAAATTCTTCTTGTAGACATTTGTTGAATAGAATCGATAACGGTAGACTCAAGTTAGATGCCAGATTCTTCAATAATGTTGAACTAATCTTGTCTGGACCGGGAGCTTTGAAGGAGTTCAATGAATTAAGCTTCTTAAAAACTAGCGACTCAGTGAAGGTGAATGACTGCAAGTTATCATTGTCAGTACAACGTGATTCAATATCGGGAATGTTCCTTGTATCTTCATTGGTGAATACCGAAGTGAAAAAGCCATTCAGTTCCTCAGCCATACACTTATTATCAGAAATCACTGACCCTTCCTGGTCTTTGAGCGGCCCAATACTGTCTTTCACTTTCTGATTCTGTCTCATATACTTGAAGAAACTTTTACTGTCTTGCTTTATATTATCGGCTAACTTAGCTTCAAAGTTCTTCTTGGCATTGTTCAATTCAAACTTTGCGGTATGTAATTGACTTTGATAACGCAACAAATCCTGCTCATTCTGTGAATGTTTATATTTATCCCACAATTTATGTTTCTTACGAACAGCCCTTAAAGCTTTCCTTGTAAGCCAAACTGGTTTAGTGTTTAGTTTCATAGTGCGTTTGGGTACATATTTATCAGTAATATTGTTTATAATATCTGACATTGAGGTCCAACATTCAGCAGCATCTTTCTCTTGTAGGTATTCTTCCCAATTGTAAGTCGATAGTTCATTGCGCATACCATCAAAGTCTGCTTTCTTAAAATCTGGTGCAAATTGCGTATTGTTACCACATATGAATATTGTCGCATGTACATTACACAATATACATAATTCCTTACCAATAACTACATGGTTTGGCTCTCTCGTACATCTTCGCTACGGATACTTGAGAGCTCAATCAAGTTATATAAAATTGACAATATTATAGCTAGGAATATTGTATATGACCGGGGGGGATTTTGTCCTACCCTGCATCTGAGCGGGGGGGATTTTGTCCTACCCTGCATCTGCGCGGGGGGGATTTTGTCCTACCCTGCATCTGAGCGGGGGGGATTTTGTCCTACCCTGCATCTGAGCGCGGGGGGGATTTTGTGCCGGGGGGGATTTTGTCCTGGGGGGGATTTTGGTCGCCTGTGTCAAAAAGCACGGGGGGGATTTTGTCCGGGGGGGATTATGTCCTACACTCCTTATATGAGCCGTTTGTCTACCCACTAACGAGTTATTTTCAATTACGGCGCGTGTTAATTGGTGTTAAATCGCATTTTATATGCCGCGACCAGAAAGGGAATTTTCCGACCTGTGCTATTTTTACCAATACACCTCACGTGACACGGTCAATCATATCACATCTTTGACATGCGCAGTGAAGTATCGGAAGTTGGGAAGAAAAATCTCTGTTCGAGTCCAAATCTAAATCTCCACGTAACTCTTTCCATTTGGTGACCTGGTCGCCAATATTAACCACTCTAGCTCTGTACTGCCTGTCCCTCAGACATTTCGAAATTTTTTTGGCCTACGCCGTTTCATACATTTTCCGTCCTGGACGTTTCGACATGTTGATATTCTTGTTTACATATTGGGAAGCCTACTCAGGCTACTGGCACGCGTAGTATACTGCGCATGCGCACCGCAAGCCGTGATGTCAAAGTCGTCGTCCCCGCACATTATCAAAATAGACTGTTACCGCCGCGCGTCGCTAACAGTAAATTGATAATTAATAAAGGATTATATTTGTATAGCGGGCACTCGTAATTTTTAGAACTGGTGGAATAGTGACATAATTATACACTTATTTAATTCCTATAAAGAACATTTTGTGCCTACTGCGTGGGCATGTACCTTTAAGTGGTATTTATGTGTCCATAAACATGTGTCTCTTTTATCACTCCCATAAGTATGTGTATGTATGTGAAACCCAAACGTTCCCTCCACACACACGTACATGTACACGCTTAGCATTATAATATTATTTCCTTGAATAAATGGCGAATGTGGTAGACACAGAGAAGGATGTACATATTAATTCACATATAAGGTCCATTTCTCGTCCTGTGGTTGGTGTACAAGTTTAGATTGTGTATGTACATCAAAGACATTCCGACTTATCTTTGATGTTAATGAAGGTGTTAATCATCAGTTTGTACACAACTCATAATCCCATTGAAGTGTATTAAATTAAACACTTACAGATAATTAGCAGTTAATCCTTTTGCTAAAGCCCTTACACGGTGTTACCAGTAATTGCAGTAATCGAAGTTGCTCATTAGTTAATTGGCGATTAAGTATGTATTTTTGGAGATAGAAAAATCGGTCGAATAATTGGTACTTCTCACGGAAACTATATAACCCTCACAAAAAATACCATAATCACAACGTCATGGATCTCTGTCTGGAGTCACGGTGATCTCGAGGTACGTCCTCTGCAACACGCCGTAACATGCGACCAATGCGACCGTTGGCAGCACCGGATATGTGGAACTGGTAACGATACTAATAATTAATGTTTCTGTCGTCTGTATTTTAATCTAACGCTACTCTGTATTTACATGTTTTCCGGTAGTCCGATCTGTGGTTACAGTGATGTGGAATACCGCATGGTATATTGTATCCGCAGAAAACAACATGTACCATATTAATCTCTTACTCTATTTATAGATGTACTTAATATGTGTTTAATGTTTAAAGTGACATATAGGTCCATCGGGCTGGGTGTAGTTAATTTCAGTATTATTGTTGCTACATGTTTTATTGGTTACTGTACGAACGCATACATGGCAGTGATACACAACGTGTTAATCCAATTATACACTAGTTAAGCAATACACGCGAAGTGCATCGTCTGTAATATATAAACTTAATATATTAAATGATATTCAATATAGTTATATGTTTCTGTTGTTAAATATAAGTAATATAATTATATTTTGTTTTTAGGGATAACGCAATGCGAGTATTTCTCAGCGAAGAGAAACGGAGAACTGACATTTACATGCAGTAAATGTGCAGGCAGTGAAAGTGACCAACTCCATTCAACCGTGTTAGAGGTATTTATATAGAAAACTAAAATAACATTATTAATCGGGCGTATTCTGCTCAGTTTGCGCAACTACACGATGTATGTGCACTGTATAAACCACACACTAAGAACATATATTGTAATTTTATTTTACCGAGACTCGTATACACATACTTGTATTATACGTTATGTAAATGTCAAACTGTATGTGGTAATATGTATGTAAATATGTTATACATGTCTGACATGTTGGCTCTCCATCAATACCCGGTATATATATACTAATACGAAACACCATGATTTATATTGCCAGGCTTCTGCAACATCGAGTATACCAGCAGTTACATTCAATTTGGGCCACAGTTTCTCACTATCGAAAACTACCAACACAGACATATCTTCGGATGACGTCGCGTATCAACACGACATTTGTTTCATAACAACCTATTATTAAAAATAATAATCACTCAATAATTTATAAATTATTTTATATGTTGTTTTGAAATTTATGGCGTTATACAGTATCATGTATTTCTTTATGTATATATGTCCTATCCAATAATCAATCAATCAATCAACTATTATATTTCGCACTAAATTTGTATTGTCAATCAATCGCTACAACATTCTATTATATTTTGCATTATCTATTGTAATATCTTAAGCCACATCGAAACTTTAACATTCCGTTATTTTGTGTTTGTTTTGCCCATTTACGATATTATGTTAATAAATATGAAAATATACTAGTGTTAACTTGTGAAAAACTCATATCCATGACAATGTGTATGATGACATCATGCAATGTATCAAAGAGAAACATGTTAGCATAGGTAATATTCGTTATTCACATCCACTTCTCTTCGTGTATTACTACATATAAACAATATATATACATTAATTAATGCTTTTATCTTATTTAGTATAATTTGTTTAACCATAAAACGATATAAAACTAAATATAAAAAAAATATTGGGGCCGAGGTGTCTTAGGGCCGAGATGTCGTAGGGCCGACTTGTCTTAGGGCCGAGACGTCACTAAAGCGATTTAATAAGCGTCTGATTAATTGAGATCATAGATATCTAGAATTATACCAACTATTTACATAATTAGTTAACTAAATGTGGTAAACAACAGTACATAACATTCTCTCCATGTTTATACATGTGGTGGATATTTTACCATTGTTATGATATTGTGTCAGCAGAGATTGATGCTGTTGTGAAACACGATTTGACAAGAAAACTTTCTCTTCAATCGGCTGTATGATGTTGATCAGAGTTGTAAGTATTACGAGATTTGATTGGCTGATGAATATTCGGATATTCAATGAAATAGACGCTTTCATTTGCGTTTGGACGCACTCCATCAACAAATGCATTATGATAATTACACGGTTCATCAAGTGACTCATTTTAATGCTAATTACTCACCAATCACATAGTTAATCGGGTTAATTAGTCAATTCATATATTTAATCAACATGTTGCTAAATGACTGTAAATAGTTTTGAGTAGAATCATCCCTGGATATGGACTCTTTGAACATGTTGTTGAAACTTTGCCAGTACTGGCAGTAGCACTAACATTGAGTAAAGCAGTACAGACACTGTCAGTGTCAGTGATTAGCATAGGTTAATTCGGTCGTTAATAGGGAGCCTGGCAGTGAGCTGAAGTATGCTAGATCATTATCAGTGAGCATCTACAGTCGGGGTGAGCGACTTATCTTGTCTTATCTTATCTTATTACCTGCAACTAGTGTTGACTAGCTTCTGTAGAATATCAACAACAATATCTCGGCGAGACGAAAGTTAGTTGTGTACAGATTTGGGATGTAGAAAGTGCTGATGATGAAGTAAGTATATTTAAAAATTGTTTTGTGATTTTTCAACTAAGGTGGTAGTAAACTATAGTGTTATGACGTATTAGTATTTCCAAAATTGCGTTTGAAGCATTCTTTGTTTACTTCGTGGAGAGTGATCAAAGAATTTTGCTAATACTGTACACATTTTATTAGGTGCGTTTGTGATAATATTTTTGTATCATATTGTTGAATTTTCTCTCAATAACAATATAGCGAAGTATAAATGTCAACATCCTGCAGATTTTTTCTATAGTTTAGTATGTTTAGTGTGCTAAATGTAAATCCTATTATGAAAGTTTATACCGTTGATTGTGGTGTAGCGATATAGTGCAACCTGTTGCCTATAAACATGATAAAGCGGATAACGTGCAGCTATAGACAAACATGTTATCTGTCTCAATCACAGTTTACTTTTATTTTAAATAATCTAACTTTTTGTTTTTGTTGTCGGAATCAGAAGTTTTCACACAGAGAGATAGGAAAGTCGCTATATAACATATTAATCAATTACGTTTACCTGGTGTACCTTTAAATTCACGTGTATTACCGATGTAATTGTGAACCTGCTGATCATGGCAACACTTTCACATTCAAGGTGTAAGGTAGTGAGACGCACATGTGTGAACTTAAAACCTCACAAGTAATCATAACATGTGGTAGGCAAGAAAATGTGAAGTTTCCTATCACGTCAGTAGGCTATATCCTAGTTGTGATCATATGGTAGTAAGACGGTAGTAAATCAGAATTATGCTCCGCAACTACATGTAGCTGACAGAATATAGAGACTGACACCCATGCCAGTCAATCAATAACATAGCTTCCACTTCCAGGTGTGGAAAATTATACAGATTTTGTTGACATTTGGAAAATTTGCAACCGATACGATACATGTACCCGGTACTTTATTTTAACATGTAAGTTACATACATATTTTAAATTTTTTAAGATAATCAATATACATATGTTCTTAAATGTGGCTATGACTGGAGAAATGGGTCTTATGATCTTTGCAACCAATGTATATCCAGATCACAATATCTGATTGGGATCTGCACTGATCGCCACTTCATCAATGAATGAAACCAGTATGTGTGTGATTTGCATTGATTACTGGTCTCGGTGCTCCAGATAAGGAATTAGTATCATATCTGAAGCAATTGGGTATTTCAAAATTTTAATTGGGTAAATAAAATCACACTACTGTTTACACATCAACAGACAGCAATTATTGAATAGTTTGCTTCGAAATAAAACATATCTTGGCATTTCATTAGAATTGTCTCCTTGGAGACGATTCTAATGAAATACCAAGATGTGTTTTCATGGAAAATAAGAAAAACATGCTATATTTGTGGTCTGTTTATTGTTTTCTGTAGCATGATAAAGGTACCACAAATTTGTTATTGCTTTTTGATACTCGCTACGTCTGATTTCAATTGGGTTTTTGGCAATTTTATTTGGGTATTTACGCAAATATGCAGCTTATCTGGAGAGTAGTATAGAGGGAGTCAAAATGATACCACCTACGGTGGTATTATTTATAACCCTCTATACTACCTCCACCACCCCCGAAAAATCAAAAATTGGTTAACGAGGAAATTGTCTCCTGACAGCAAATTTATGAATTTTGGAGAAAATAATTTTGAAAAGAGGGAGTCAAAATGATATCGTAGTCCCAATTATATTGGAAATTGAACAGAAAAAAACAATACCAATTATACCACTATTATTAGAGAAAATGGATAATAAAATACAATTGGAATTGGAAGTTTTTAATGGTTGTGTTGAAGAAGTTTACGAAGAATAAGGGGGTTATAGTCCTATATATAAATTCTATAAAATGAAAACACTAGGCGATATCGAATACATGAAATATCAGCGTAATTTATTACGCTACGATAAAAACGTTGCATTTACAATATTATACCGGCAATTATGTGAACTATACAAGAGGCAAATACAAACATTAAGACGGATAATGCATATCGGATATAAAACTAAGGTGTATTATATAAAATTGTTAAAACCCAACGATTCGTTTACGAATATACATTTCTACGATATCGCTTATAAAGATATATTGAACAAGCACAACGAAAAATAGCAAAAGCTTCCACTCGTGCACACACCCCCAGCGACTGGGTAGATTTCTTGGCCGGCACCCAGCCACTGGGGTGTTGGGACCTTTCTTAAGCCCACGCATCTGTTGGCTCACAGTCTAGTTTTACGGGTCGCCTTTAACCCCATTGCCAATGGGGGATAGTAGTGAGTTCTCTTATCTTGCTTCCCGCCAGATGGCGCCATTCCCCACAGGTCACGGAACTATCCCAGTCTCTGCAGTTCCAATACACACACGTGTAATTCATAGAATTTGTAGAGTATTAGCGAGTGAAATTATGGCATCCAGGGGTTGAAAAAATTTTTTCCACTCGCCCAGGTCAAAAAGTTACTTGCCCATTTTTTTTTAAAAATAAATTGCTATTTCCAGTATTTGTAATGTTGCATCTTATTTAAAAAAAAAAGCTTTTACATATGATCATTACCAAAACTTATGAGACATATTCACTATTATTGTTATTTATATTTTAAGTATTAAATGAACATAAACAAACAAATAGCAGCGAATTTGCTCAGAGGCTTGCACACTTCTTATTTTCTATAAGCGTTGAGTGACATAGATTTTGTTTAATTTATAGTGGCTATGTTTGCATGCGCTGCGTGCTGCCTTAATTACTAAATTCAATGGTTTTGGACCCGGCGCCGACCGTTTCGTCCCAAGCCGTTGTGTTCGGCGTCTGAAATGCGCGTTAACCCAACTGTATACGAGACGATATATGTGGCCGCGTATACACTAGTCTATACTCGCAGTCATATTATTTGTTAGCCCGGCCGTGTACAGCCGACAAATAATCCTTGAATTAAACTTGCCCGATATGGACCGTGTTCAAAATCACTAGTGATTCTACCCGCAACCGTGTACATAGACACTGCTTGAATCATACTTCCCGCAAATTGACGTAAGCTGTAAAAAAATCCTGACCAAATCTTTCACTCGCCAAACTGGGCGAGTGCCTGTAGAAAGTACTCGACCGCCACAAAAATCACTCGCCATGGCGAGCTGGGTGAGTGAAATTTCAACCCCTGGCATCAAACTCAAAGTACGGTTCACTAAAGTTGGGTCAACTAAAAGACGAACTAAGGAAATGGAATGCTAGGCTCTCTGGTCGGAAAGAAGAACTAATATGTTCTAGATGAACACCATAGGCTAATTACTATTACCAAATACAGGGACAGCTCCTTTGCACTGCTGCCAAAAGATGTATATTGGTTATCTGTACTGCAAACAATTTAAAAATCACTGATATAAAGTATGTCACAGTAACGATAAATGACCCATTTATTGCACAAATGGTGCAAACTCTGAAGCTGTTTTTTGACAATTATTTCAAACAGGCTCTGCTTGAAAAGCACTTCTACAAGTCTTATGTTGCTTAAACCTTACCATATTTACAGAGTTGGAAACTGAAATTGTCGTCTACTTGCTATCATTTTTATCAATTTAGTACTGGGGAAAAAACATGTTTTGGCAGCACATGAGAATCATCTTCGGTGAACATTATTCTCATGAGCTGCCAAAATATGTTTTTGTTAAGAATTATTGAATAATAAAAACAAACAGCCGACGACACAATTTAATTCAGCACATGTCGACTGGTGCCACACCGCACAGAGTATATTTTTTTCTGAAGAAATATTTAGAATTTCCCAAGAGCAAAATTATTATTTCACACGAGTTAACACAGCTCCAGTTAACATGTTAAGAAGGTGAGTAATTCGACCGAATTTCGTGGTATTTCTTCACCGAAAATTGCAAGTTGGGAGTTCTTTAGAATCGTTTCAATGGGACGATTCTAAAGAAATAACAAATTTACCCCCAAATTACGCACCTTAACTGGAGCTCTGGCTAACTTAGATTTTAGGTACATTTAGTGCATGTATTGTATATTTAATGTATTAATAGCCTCAGTCCGTTACTGTAATCTGTGGTTTCTTGTTTATATATGTCAGCATGAACAATTTCATGACCACCATACAAATAAAAGTCACAGAATTACAATGTAATTCAATATAAACTCAATGTATTATTATATTTCTTTTTTAAACATGTATTAATTTATGCATGTTTGGAAACAATTCCAGATCTGAAATTGCGCAGCATGAAGCAGTCAAACGTGATATGTGATGCAATTTTGGTTTCAGTGCTTGTCAATGGATTTGTCAATACTGTTACTCCTTGCTAATACTCCTTCGTTTAACAGTGTGATACAGTTCTAAATTCTGATAATATCTGAAGTAAACACAACGTGAAACGTGTTACGATACACAATACACACACTCAGCAGCTGTGTAACACAGTTTCACATTGACCTGTGGCACGAGGCACCATCTAACTAGGAACGACAACTCTCTACTATCGGCCATTCCTCTATTCAGAGAAACCAGCGAAGTAAGGCGAGCCTATTTTGTGAATTTGGTTTCCGAAATTGCAAGCTCTTAGGCAGAAATCTTTTAGGCCGGCACCTTTGAGCTACGCAATTACATCACCAAATTCACACATATTTATAGACTGCTACCATTAAACAGACGAGACGGACGTCATACCGGATCAACAACATGGCATGCACGAGATGAGACCAATTGTTGTAAGGCAAACAAACGTATATATACTCATCAGTTTCCTATACAACATACAAATGGTGTACAAATTATAATTATTTATAAACACTTTAGAGAGGTTCACAAATTTCCGGGATGGTTCGTTATTTTATTAATTTTTACAAAATTATTAATAATTTAAAGCTGAACACCCCCTATTATTACATAGAAAACATAATAATTAATTTATGTTGTAATCACAACACCAAGCAGACGACAATGTTTCAATTACACGGGTTATGAACCATGTGTAAATTGATAGCCGAGGTAAACAGACAGTTATTTATAGCCGAGTGTATCAATTACACGGGTTATGAACCATGTGTAAATTGATAGCCGAGGTAAACAGACAGTTATTTATAGCCGAGTGTATCAATTTACACAGACGGTGTGTACACAGGTTATTTATAACCATTTAGTGAGGCGATTACAGTGTAATCCTCGACTGAATTTGTTATACGATTACGGCTTAATTCTCAGTGAAAAACACATGTTGTATAGGTATGTAAATTTGTTTACTGCACCAATATAATTAATTTTAAGAAAAATTATTTAATAATTAATTTTAAGAAAAATTATTTAATAAAATATCACAATTTCGGGATGGTGGTGCTGTAACATTTCCTCCGACTTTATTTCCAAGTTTTACCATAAATTTATCCCAATCAGTACACTCAATCTTGGGCATGGTGGCGCTCGGTTTGATTCTAATATCATTTTTTAATTCTTCATATCTCCCCATTTCCTCCACCACGGATTCAAACTCTAAGTTTGATATTTCATTATCGGTCAACGCTTTGGACACTATAACGTCGATGCTATTTTTCTTAGACCTGGCGAGAACGGATATTCTATCATGTTTTCTACTTTTTTTATCGAGTTTTCCACCCGCCGCCCTAATTACCATACTATGTATTCCAGATAAAACGGTAATTCCACTCAAAACCCCTGCAAGTGGAACTGTTGCAATTGTAGATAGCGTTGCAGCAGTCCCCGCACCACTCATTACAGATAAACTTGCCAGAACCGTACTAGATGCTTCAGCTATGTTCGCAGCGCGCTTATATTTTTTAGCGTTTCTTTTTCTATTTGTACATTCTCTAACTAAAATATCCTGCATAGCGACGATATTATCCAACCTAAAATCTAAAGTTCTTTTGTGAATTGTATTGGTATTGACAATTGATTCGTTCATCATTATTGGTATTTTACAAATTAAGTTCAATTAACAATGAGACAATAGTGGAAGAACTCGCTGGGTCAGCGATTTTCGTAACAAAGTTAATAACACTACCTTCGGAAAGTCTAATTAGATCATCACCGGCGAACAAAACCACCGACGAACTATCTCCAGCAAGTTTAGTGACTCCAATTGCCCGTTCTTCCCCATCCAGTACGAGATTTATCATTACCATTAGCATTAACCGAGCAGACCGCCATTCGGAGAAGTGTACCTGGAGCTGTCATGGCGTATCCCCCATATTTATTACTCGCTTTGGCACCGAACGAATATTCAGAGAGCCCCTCAACCAATGGGCCCCGCTTCTCAGCTCAAATTGTTATGAGACGTTTTTTCGTTTTCATTGTTTTCAACAATCCGGCAAGCCCCCCGATAAAGGTATGGGCCTCTGCACAAATTTTTTCAGAGGCCTCCTCAAGCGCTTTGGTTGCGGCTCTACGAGCATGTTTCAGTTTATCGGAAACTTCGGTTATTTTCCCGTCTAGTTCAGTAAGTGCCGCTTCTCTGATGAGAGAGTCCTCTGAGCGCAACACCCCATAAGCCTCCGTAATGGCCGCCTGGTGGTCTTCTAAGGCTTTTCAGTTATTTTTCCGTCTAGTTCTACCTTTTCCAATGTTTCATCATGAGCCCCCAATATTTCTTCACCTTCTGCCACTATCGCGCGAACGATACATTTTTCCTTATTATTTGGTATTGGGTCACCTGTGCGTCTAATTTGGGATAAATTATTGGTGCTTGAAGGTTTTATTACACTAGCCCTTAACCCCGCAATACTTTCTTTTTGAATTCTGTTACCAACTTCCTCTGCTAGTGAGAGGTCTTTAAAGGCTCCTCGTTTGTGGGCGCGGGTAAACCGCTTCATAAACGCCTCATTCTTTGTGGCATTTATCAACTTTGTCAACCCCCTAACTCTCAACCATTTACTATATGTAATCCCTAGATATTCGGCTTCTCTTCTCAAACTTTCTATTTCTGGCGTTATCATATTTTCTATTGTTATAACCTATGAAATTTATCTGTTCAATTGGTCGTGAAAACATCATGTTTTTTTCACTACCAATTGAATATATAAAAATACATATATACATGTATAATGGAGTGTGAGATTGTTGTAAGACGTTTACGCGTAAAGACTATCTACGAAGGCATCTATCGAGACGTAGAAAATTTCCTTGTGTCGCCCCGCAATTTCAATGCTCCAGATGCCCTTGTAAATTCGTTAGTGCCCAAACTCTTTGTAGACATAAGCAACTGCGCTGTCAGGTGGCTAAAGGTGAACGTGGTAGACTAGAGCTGGTAGAATTAGTTGCTGATCTACGAAATAAATTAGCTATATTGGAGGAGAAAAATGGGGTGTTGGAATATAAACTATCGCGCGAGGACGCATTGAAATTGCATTAATGATTTCGACTTTTCTCCAAAATTCATAAATTTGCTGTCGGTAGCCAATTTCCTCGTTAACCAATTTTTGATTTTTCGGGGGTGGTGGGGGTAGTATAGAGGGTTATAAATAATACCACCGTAGGTGGTATCATTTTGACTCCCTCTATACTACTTGGAGCGCTGCTGGTCTGTTTGGGATAGTAGCAGTATAGACTACATGTATGTCTATTTTTGATGGACCTCAGTTCTAAATCAATCAGTGGCTAGTTCCAAATGGACTAGTTTTCATATTGATCATTACCTTACCATTGTAACTGGAAGATCATTCCTGTCAGATTATAAACTACTGCCCAAATTTTACAGCCATATAAACAATGCGAATACAATAACAAATTTTCGATAATATTACCTAATCAAAATTTCAAAAAGAGCCTTATTTTTATTTCGTGAAATTTGGTCAAATATTGATTTTATTATTTTAAACAAATCTAAGGGAAACTTTGTTGCAGAACAGTAACACAACAAATACATACTAGGGATTCCGCTAATAAAATAAAATAAAAAAATTGCCACTTCAAAAAAAAAATAATAATAATTAAAGAAAATAATAGAAAATTGTAATTGATCGCCAACTGTTTATTTTTATCGCCAATTGCGAACTTGGCGATCGCCACCGGAATCCCTGCATTCGTAGCAGATGTGGTGGACAGTAATATATTATGTTATGATTACTTGTTTCATTTCCACAAGTAGTGAAACTATTCAAGATATTTGATTTATTCCGTCCAAAAAATATATGCTTATATATATATCAGTGATGGTCATATGACCCAGCCCTGCCACACATTCTAGACCTGCACCACCAGGCGCACTTACTTGTCGGACGTCCTCTGACAGCTCTTGTGTATAGAATGTATAGCATTATATGCAGGTGTTACGTTTCACAAATTGTGTCAAGAGGTTGGGACTGTATGCATATCTTAACAATGAGTCCATGCTTAAGCCATTTCATGCTGAGGATACACCATTTTGTTTGTGGAAAATCGTAAATATTTTCTTTATATGACCTCAGAAATATATGTTGTGACCACCATTTGAACCGTCACGACAAGACAGTTCACATGAGTGGTCACAACATAATTATACTTTCATTGAGAAATACCAAAATAACATAGTACTTTTTTAAATACCTATGTTATTTAAAAGTGTATTAAGACATGTAATGGTTTAATCAGTTAACGATTCCTACTTTAAACCTTAGACCTTACTACCTGTGTTAATCTTGCACTGATTAACCCTTAGACCGTTATCTTAATTTTTTTGTCGTCTGCTGTTTATTTTTATTTTCCATTTTTATCATCAAAAACATGCTTTGACAGCACTTTAGAATGATTTACAACATGCTTTGACAGCACTTCAGAATCATTTCCATTGGAAATGATTCTGAAGTGCTGTCAAATCGTGTTTTTATTGAGAAATAAGGCAAGATATAAAAGCAACAGCAGACGACAATTGTTGTGAGTAGCGGTCTAAGGGTAAACAGTGAATCTTACCGGTAGTCATACATGTACCTGGGGCCTAGTGATTTGGTTTAGTAATGGTGCCTAGCACTGGATCATGACATTTTCTTACAATGGCAAAAGTGTTTTTATTTCAATTTCAGTGTAGATTGTATGCTGTTCTCCCCATACAGTACATGTGCATTGTCTCTATTTGCTTATGTCTCCCCCGTATATGCAGTTGTGCATCTGGTATTTTTATGCAGATTCATAGAGTATGGGCAGAGTTATTGCCTTTGACTTAGTGAAAATTGCTGATTTTTTTCTTGTGTCGCTGGTAAGTCAAAAGGCATGAAACTATATAGGAATGTTAATCAGCATGTGTAGTTGTGCACCTGGGGTTTTGTTTGCACAACTCCACATGGGAAGACATAATGTTTTTGGCATGGTTGTCCGTCCGTCTGTCCATCACAAAATTTGTGTCACATGTTTCTTCAAAAGTATTCAAGTTAGAGTCGTGCAATTTTACAGGAATATTTTTCATCATGTGAAGTTGCGCACCTGGGCTTTTAGATGAGGATTCATCCAGTATTCGCAGAGTTATAGCCCTTGACTTAGTGAAAAGTGGCGATTTTCAACTTTTCTTACATACCTTTATGGTGGTTTTGGCAAACAGTGTAGATCCAGATGAGCCGGTGTCACAGAATATTCTCCCCCCCCCCCCAGAATATTCTTCCCCCCCCCCCCTGGGGGGTAAAATATTCGCCGAATATATATTCCCCTCCACACGAATATTCTCCCCCCTCACACGTATAATATTCTCCCCCCCCCCCCCCCCCACCTCCATTCATTGTAAAATCGGGTGGGGGGATAATATTCGGCGAATAATTTGCCCCCTGCCCCCGGTCAGCCAAACCGTGTGTGATATGAGTCTGATGTAGGAGAGGGGGGGGGGGGTTGTGGGGAATATTCGGCAAATAATTTGCCCCCCCCCCTCCCAGTCAGCCAACCTTCTGTGATATGAGGTGTTGTGTAGAGGAGAGGTGGGGGGATAATATTCAGCGAATAATTTGCCCCCCCGCCCCCCGGTCAGCCAAAACCGTCTGTGATATGAGTGTGGTGTAGAGGAGAGGTGGGGGGGGGATAATATTCGGCGAATAATTTGCCCCCCGCCCCCGGCCAGCCAAAAAAAAACCGTCTGAGATTATTTTGGAGTGTGGTGTAGAGGGGGAGGAGGTGGGCGGGATATATTCGGCGAATTTAAAATTTGCCCCCCCGCCCCCCCAGTCAGCCAAAAAAAAATCCCTCTGGGATATGAGTTGTTTGTGTAGAGGGGAGAGGGGGGAGGGATAATATTTGGCGAATATTTTGCCCTTGCCCGTTGCCCAGTCAGCCAAAAAAACCCCTCTGTGAATATGAGTGTTTGATGTAGAGGAGAGGTTTTTGGGGGGGGGGCCAGGGGGGGGGGGGGATAATATTTCGGCGAATATTTTGTCCCCGCTCTCCGGTCAGCCAAACCCTTTGTGATATGAATGTGATGTAGATGAGAGGTGGGGGGGATAATATTCGGCGAATATTTTGCACCCCCACCCCCCGGTCAGCCAAACCGTCTGTGATATGAGTGTGATGTAGAGAGTGGGTGGGGGGGGGGGGGATAAAATTTGGCGAATGATTAGCGCCCCAGTCAGCCAGACCCTCTGTGATATGAGTGTGATGTAGAGGAGATGGGGGGGATAATATTCGGCGAATATTTTGCCACCCGTCGCCCAGTCAGCCAAACCCTCTGTGATATGAGTGTGATGTAGATGAGAGGTGGGGGGGATAAAATTTGGCGAATGTTTTGCCCCCCGCCCCCCGGTCAGCCAAACCGTCAAACACATTGCTCCAATGGTCCTCTATCACAGACGATTTGGCTGACCGGGGGCGGGGGGCAAATTATTCGCCGAATATTATCCCCCCCCCTCTCCTCTACATCACACTCATATCCACAGGGTTTGGCTGACTGGGGGGCGGGGGGCAAATTATTCGCCGAATATTATCCCCCCCCACCTCTCCTCTACACAACACTCATATCACAGAGGGTTTGGCTGACTGGGGGGACGGGGGGCAAATTATTCGCCAAATATTATCCCCCCACCCCCCACCCATCTCTACAATCAGTCATATCACAGATGGTTTGGCTAGACTGGGGGCTGGGCGGGGGGCAAATTATTCGCCGAATATTATCCCCCCCACCTCTCCTCTACACCTCATCATATCACAGACGGTTTGGCTGAACCGTGGGGGCGGGGCAAATTATTCGCCGAATATTATCATCACAGACGGTTTGGCTGACCGGGGGGCTGGGGGGCAAATTATTCGCCGATTATCCCCCCACCTCTCCTCTACACAACACTCATATCACAGAGGGTTTGGCTGACTGGGGGGCGGGGGGTAAATTATTCGCCGAATATTATCCCCCCACCCTCTCTCTACAATCACACTCATATCACAGGACGGTTTGGCTGACTGGGGGGCGGGGGGGCAAATTATTCGCCGAATATTATCCCCCCCACCTCTCCTCTACATCACACTCATATCACAGAGGGTTTGGCTGACTGGGCGACGGGGGGCAAAATATTCGCCGAATATTATCCCCCCCACCTCTCCTCTACATCACACTCATATCACAGAGGGTTTGGCTGACTGGGCGACAGGGGTGCAAAATATTGACCGAATAATATCCCCCCCCCCCCCCCCCCCTCCCCCCCCCCCCCCCCCCCCCCCCCCCCCCCCCTCTCCTCTACATCACACACACATATCACAGAGGATTTGGCGGAGGGCAAATTATTCGCCGAATATTATCCCCCCCACAGTAACAGTAATAAAAGTCAGGAAAAAGGGGGGGGGGGAGAATATTCCGGTGGAGGGCAAAATATTCGGCGAACATTCTACCCCCCGGGGGGGAAAATATTCGTACGTAATGAGGGGGAGATTATTCGCCTGGGGGGGAGAATATTCGGCGAACATTCTGCCCCCGGGGGGGGGAAAAATATTCTGGGGGGAAAATATTTGTTTACACCGGCTCGTGACGAGCCGTCTCATCAGGATCAGCACTTTTTGCAAGTAATTTTCATATTTTTGAGAACGGAAACACTCCCTTTTCATAAATGGACTAGTCTGAAAATCATTTTGAGACAATTGAATTGGTTACTTAGGGGTGAAAGTGTTAACGTAATCACAATGCGAATTGTATTGCAGTGGGATACAGTTTGGGTCGGAGATCTACTCGAGCCAGTCATGTGAGGACCTGCCCCTGGTGTCCCTGGCTACATTCAACGATGAAGTGTTTGCCAGCTATACCGGGCCTGACGTTGGCCTCGTGTTTGCTGCCGACAATGTAGAAAAGGGTATGTACTGGGTTCATCGATGGTAGCCACATATTTAGGGCTCCGATGCCCTATAGGTTTCGCCCTGTCTGTCCGTCAATTTATTTTTTTGGAAGTTTTTGTAAGATTTTCTAAAATCACCTATAGGCCTATAGGAGAAAGCAACCCTAAGTGCGTCAACAGACCACATTTTCTAGTTAAACTCACCGGTTACGGCATGTGAAAATAAATATTGTTTATTTACACAGACACATTTTCAACCTCTCATTAGCCCAATTACTACCTGTGTTAATCTTGCACTGATTAACCCTTACACCGCTATCTTAATTCTTTTGTCGTCTGCTGTTTATTTTCTATTTTCCATTTTTATCATCAAAAACATGCTTTAACAGCACTTTAGAATAATTTACAACATGCTTTGACAGCACTTCAGAATCATTTCCATTGTCAAAGCATGTTTTTATTTAGAAATAAGGCAAGATATATAAAAGCAACAGCAGACAATTGTTGTGAGTACCGATAGCGGTCTAAGGGTTAATCAACATTGCTGAACATTTATTTGCAATGACAACTCACAGTTTAGCAATTTGATTGTCTGAGCCTCAGCTCAGGCTCAGCCAATCAACCTGCTTTATTTCAAGCAGAATATTCAAATATTTTGAAATAAATAAATTGGCAAATATTGACAATATTAGCTGTGTGCACCACGTGAAAGTAAATTTACAACATGGGCAGACATGTACATTTTGATGTCTAAGCCATTTCATGCTGATGATATAATATTGTGATTGGGGAAAATCATAAATATTTTCTTTAAATGTGCTTAGAAGTATATGTCGCGACTCGCGACCACCATTTTAACTGTCTCATCGAGATGGTTCAAATGAGTGGTCGCAACATATACTTTCATTGAGAACTAACAAAAATAAAATATTTAATAAATTTCACACCCGTGAAGGTACATTCTGAAAGTACATGAGGGTAGTCAATTGACCGTATGGTGACTACCATAGGCCCTGATCAGGCGCGGATCCAGGATTTCGGGTTGGGAAGTATATGTCACGACCACAATTTGAACCGTCTCATCGAGACGGTTCAAATGAGTGGTCGCAACATATACTTTCATTGAGAACTAACAAAAATAAAAATAAAATATTTTCAAAACATCATACCCATAAAGGTGGATTCCACATGTAATGGACTAATTAACCCATTTCAGTCTAAGGATACTATGATTTTTGTTGAAAAAATCTCATTATTTTGTTCATTCATCGATAAAGGTATATGTTGTTACCACTCATTTGAACCGTCTCGTTGAGACGGTTCAAATGAGTGGTAACAACATATACTTTCGATAGGATATAAAGAAAATAGGGATATTTTTTCTCTCAAAAAGTTCATACTACTAAAAGCGTATCCCGTCTGTAATGGGTTAATGTACGCTCCTGCAAATTTGCCCAATCCCCTGACTTGGGGATTTTTTTTGGCAATTGATACATTGTAGGTGCATAAACATGTGGATGACTTACAAAGGTTATTCCCCATGCCACAAGCAGATACGTGCATTGGTCTGACATACACCGGTAACTTTCGCCACGTACGTCTTTGGCATTCTTGTATGTGGGAGTTGAATCAAGGTTATACCCCTTATAATAGTAATACAATTATTCCTTACCATATTACTTTCAGGGGAAGGGGCCAAGTGACTTTGGTGTGGTATGGACCTGGCACCAGGTCAGGTTATTCTAATTTCAGGGCTGATTTTATATATATTTTTATACAAATATTCCGTTCTGATTTTGGTACATGGTCGCGTTGTATTTTCTCCCCAATGCAGCAGGTTAAATGTGGGGTTGAACCCGTTTGTCCGGCCTTAAACGACCTTAGCTGTTGATAGGCAATAAATCAAACCAAATTGAATGGTGAACAGTGCTGACATTGATCAGACTGCACCAAGTCGCATTCCAGTCTGGATGTAGGCTGGTCGCAAATGGCATACCCAAGCCCCATGTCTCCAGCCAGTCCCACTTACATTTTATCTGTGCCCTAGTTTTCCATGAAGATGGTTATCACATGCTACACATACCAGAATTCATTTCTATTGAAAGTTATAAAAAAATAATGCAAAGAGATCAGACAACAGTGTTCTATGACCCTGATTGAAGTCAATTAGTTGTATAGGTGCTGCTTGCCAGATACCAGATCTCCAGATAAGTTTTGTATCTAAAGAGTATTATACCTCCAGATTTCATATTAAACCCTTAGACCGCTATCTTAATTTTTTTTGTCGTCTGCTGTTAATATTCTATTTTACATTTTTATCATCAAAAACATGCTTTGACGGCACTTTAGAATAATTTACAACATGCTTTGACAGGACTTCAGAATCATTTCCATTGGAAATGATTCTGAAGTGCTGTCAAGAGAAATAAGGCAAGATATGAAAGCAACAGCAGATGACAATTGTTGTGAGTAGCAGTTTAAGGGTTAATGCGTATTTTACTTTCACAAATGTATTATTGATTTCCTTCCTTATTGAATAGGGAACTAAATTAATGATGAAAACAATAGTGTTTGCTTTTTGCAGCTCAACTTAATAGTAAATTTCAACTTTATTACAGTATGTTCACTACTCAATTTGAAAATCAATGCGTATTTTCACATTGTATTTTGTACTCCCACTATTGAGAATCAGTGCATATTCAGCTAAAATAAGTGTGTAAAATACGCCAATATGCACCTTATCTGGAGCGCTGAGACAAAGTGTGTGTTAAAGTAATTACTCTATATACTGTTAACAGTTAAGTGGGTGCACCATGTTAACTGGAGGTTTGATAATGAAACAGGAAACACACCAGCCCCAGCTTGCAGGAATATCAATCAAGTTTGTTGTTGAAACACACCTGTTAATTTTTGAGGAGATACATGCATAATATTAAGCTTAGTGTCTGAGACTTCAGATTTCAGTGCATATACATGTGTGGCTGTAACTCGAAGATGGAATTGTCTGGTGCAAACACAATTGTGGCTGTGACTTGGAAAGTGGGGCTTATGTGTTTTGTGACCAGTGTAGTTCCTGATCAAACGGCACACCTGATAACGATCTATAATGCTTGTAGAATGCATGCCAGGTGTTTAATTGATGGAATAGCGAATAGTGCAGATCCTGATCAGACTGTGCGGATGCACAGGCTGATCTGGATCTACACTGGTCGCCAAACCCATAAGCCCCATTTCTCCAGTCACACCCACAAATGTGGCTGTAGTTCAGAGTACATACCTCTAATTAAATTTCATTACTCTGCATTACATAAGTCTTCCAAATGTGCGTTTGATGTTCACTTTATATTTCGTGGAGAGTGACCGAAGAATTTTGCTAATACACACATTATTAGGTATGTTTATGGTAATATTTTTGTGTCATATTGTGCAATTGTCTCTCAATAACAATATAGCTAAGTCTGAACGTCAACACCCTGCAGGTTTTTTCTATATTTTAGTGGGCGAAGCTATTACGCATATTTTCACTGTGTAGCGTGGTGTAGTGATATAGTGCAACCTGTTGCCTATAAAACCAAAAACGTGCAGCTAATGTGGCTGTGGAGTGGAGAAATGGTGTTTATGTGGCCAGTTTAGCTCCTGGTCTGGTGAATCACGCCTGTAGTCTGATAATGATCTGTGCTATCTGTTATCTCCTTGTCTGGGACAGCAATATCAGGCCTGTGTAGGCCTACTGGGTTTCTACATTCACTCCATTTAAAATAGTAGATGCGCAACCTTACCTAGGTTTACATTTTTGTACACCAAAATATTGTTTGGGTACAAAAAAAGTGTAGACCTACCAGTAGGTAAAATTGCACATGCACTATTTTCAAAGGTCGCCACCCTGTGCATCATGTGCGTTAAGTTGAGCTACCTGATATCTTGATTACCGTACTGTAAGTTAGATTGGCTTGAAACTTCATGTACTTATTTGTCATCATTCATATTTTCGTTATATCGCCTATCATGCAGCCGCTGTGCTTAATGTCAAATATTGACTTAAAAATTTGTGTTAATTTTTTTTTTAAGTTTTTGAGGGGTGCATTTATCAGTGTTACTGATTTCTTGTTGCAAAAGTTGTAAGCCCCATTTATCCAAGTCAGAGAAAAAATGACAATGAAGTATTTTATTCCATTGTATTTTAGTCATGAAGTCTGAGATGCAGATTTATGAACAATACGGCCCTGGACTACATTTGTACCTTGTAATTAGATTCCATTGTCTTATCTCTGCAGAATCAGGCGAGGTGGCTGGCATATCACAATGGAACATAAAGGAACAAAAGGCTTACGGCATCTGTCTGTCGCTGTACGAACAGCACCCTGTAAATGGCAAAATGTCAGGTAGGCTGTTACCGTAATAACCCTAAATCAGGGATTCCGCTGGGGAAAATAAAAAAATCGGCAGTTCAAAAGAAAAAAAAAAAAAAAAAAAGGAATAACCAATAGGATAAAAATAAACAATTGGCGATAAAAAATTACAATTTTCGAGAAAAAAAGAAGATTTTTTTTTTTTTTTGGAAAATTGTAATTTTTTATCGCCAATTGTTTATTTTTATCGCCAATTGCGAAAGTGGCGATCGCCAATTGCGAAAGTGGATCGCCAGCGGAATCCCTGCTAAATAGTCGAACACAATTTCCAAAAACAAATTGTATCCAAATACATTGTCATTGTGATTAAACCAGTACTGCCATACTAACCCTAAATATTTGGACACAATTTGCTTTGGGAAATCCCTATTAAATAGGGGTTTCCCAAAACAAACTGTATCCAAATACATTGTCATTGTGATAAACACATCCTGAAAACTGGCACCATGTATTTATATGTTTTCCCCAGAATAAATGGTGTCCCAATATTTAGGGTAGTTGCGAAATGTAATGATACTACAAACTGCATCCGGTAAATGGTCAGGTAGGCTATCTGCTAATCACTGGGGATAAGCACCATTGCCGCTGTGTATTTGTGTCCCACAATGATAAACTTGGACGTATTGAGTTTGCGACCGGTATAGTCACACACAGCCTGATCATGGTCTACACAGTTCACTGTTGACTTGGAGAGGTATTCACTTCATGCATTAGATTCTACTCTCTGCAATTTATACCCATGATAAACAGGGGAGATGCTTGGGTCCCGCATTTCCACTATAGATATACAAGTGAGCACAATTTGTGAACCATAATTCTTATTTACTGTGAACTTCTACTACAGTAGAACCTCTCTAAACCAGACACCCATACCATCTATGTCTACGTAATTGTATGTGTTTATTGTCCCTCTCATCGTTGATAACTTATGTTCATGATCGCAAACCACATATACCTGTTTTGTGTTGCCCATATGCCTGATTTACAGTGAAGCCTCTCTAAACCGGACACCCTGGGGACCTCCCAGGGTGTCTGGTTTACAGAGGTTTCACTGTATACCATACAATAGAGACAGTACAGGTTTAATGAAATGAATCTAGTAACTGTCAGGTTACTCATCAATGCAGAACAACAATACAAATCTGTAATTAAACCATTAAGAAATATTGTTAGGTTTTGACGACTCATTTGAACCGTCTAAATGAGACGGTTCAAATGTTGGTCATAACATGTACTTGCAAAGACGAAATGTGAAAAATATTTATATTAAAGAAAAGTGTGTATCGCAATATGTACATGTACATGTACAAGATGAAGTAAGTCTTGGTCCTTGCTTAATATAATGCTTTCTGAGCACTCTTTCCAAATTTGTACTCGAAATTATGCAGTTCTTGACCAATTAAACAGCCATATTCCAAGCATGAGACTTGGGCAGTTGGTTGGGAGTGTGCGAAAGGTAAATTTAACCCTTTCACCCCTAAGTAACTGTATGTTAATTTTGCAACCAATCCAATCATCGCAAAATGATTTTCAGACTATTCCATTTATAAAAAGGGGTATTTGTTGTTCTCAAAAATATGAAAATTACTTTCAAACAGCGCAGATCCTGATGAGACGGCTCGTTACGAGCCGGCTCATCTGGATCTACACTGTTTGCATAAACCGATATAGCGGACTTTCGGGTTCAAAGGGTTAACAAAAGGTTTCCTCCTTACCGGAATCCCGATATCCCTGGTTTGGCCCTCAGGTACATTTTTTGCCTTTCTGGTCTGCGAGAGTTGAATCCAGTTATACCCATTATAAATGTAATCACTTTTGTGGAGTGAGGCTGTGTGGCTGTGTGGCTGTGTGGCTGTGTGACTGTGTGACTGTGTGACTGTGTGGCTGTGTGGCTGTGTGGCTGTGTGGCTGTGTGGCTGTGTGACTGTGTGGCTGTGTGGCTGTGTGGCTGTGTGACTGTGGAGTGAGGCTATGTGACTGTGTGACTGTGGAGTGAGGCTATGTGACTGTGAGGCTATGTGACTGTGTGACTGTGTGACTGTGTGGCTGTGTGACTGTGTGACTGTGGAGTGAGGCTATGTGACTGTGTGACTGTGTGACTGTGTGACTGTGGAGTGAGGCTATGTGACTGTGTGACTGTGTGACTGTGTGACTGTGGAGTGAGGCTATGTGACTGTGTGACGTTTTTGTGCTGTGACTGTGAGTGAGGCTATGTGGACTGTGTGACTGGTGGACTGTGTGGCTGTGTACTGTGGCTACTGTGTGGCTGTAAACTGTGTGGACTGTGTGGCTGTGTGTCTGTGTGAACTGGTGTGGGGCTGTGTGGCTGTGTGACTGTGTGACTGTGGGCACCAGGTTAGTCTAATTTCAGTGCGGAATATATACTTTTTCTGTACACATGCAGTTCTGATTTCGGTATTTACCGCCCATCACAACAGGTAACATATTGGATTTGACTCCGTTAACCCAGTCTAAAATTACCTTAGCCGTTGATAGGCCGTTAAACACCATTAAATCGAATCAAACCAAGCATGAGAACAGAGTACACGCTCCGAAAGTTAATAACCCATTCCGCTTATATTTAAGGGTGGGAATTGGTTCCCACCCTTAAATATAAATCGGATGGTTTATTAAATTTAATAACCTCAGCAAGCAGTCTATGTACCATACCTACAGGAGATCCCGTAGCGGATGCGTTTGCCATCTGTGCGCGCCAGAACAACTGTGTGATGCTGATTGCGGATGGCGTCAACTGGGGAGAGAAGTCGCGACTCGCCGCGCGCTGTGCCCTGTATGGCAGTATGGAGTACATCAACCGGAAGATCTTCAAGAGGAACAGGCAGCCTTCTAGCACACACGTAAGTCATCCACCCGCCACACGCACAATGCCCTCCATACATACATTGGAAATACAGGATTCGACCCCGTTGAGGGATGGATTGTGGCCTAGAGTTAGGACATTGGTGTCCGTTTCACTAAACTTCATACGACTGAAATGTTCATAAGTGCAAAATTATGATAGTCTGTAAATATCACATTAACAATGTTTTCTTGTAAACAATTATTGGATTTACATTTATTGAGCATAGGCTGCATATGCAGCCTATGCTCAATAAATGTAAATCCATCAATTTAAATTTCCAGACGATCCTAAATGTGCTCTTATGAACATTTTAGTCATACAATGTTTAGTGAAACGGCCCCCTGGACTACAATACCAGAGGTTGCGAGTTCACTCCCCGCCCTAGGCAGGAAAAATGCTTTCATAGTATTTCCATCCCTTCAGATAATACTAGAAACCAAGGTTCTGTCCCTACATGACCTACATTGCTGGGACATTAAAATCATTCAGTTCCAATTTTCAGCCCCGGTTGATCCGGTCTATGATGGCCGTAGCTGTTGACATGCTGTTAACCCTGTCAACACTACAGCCCTCTATATCGCTGTTTGCAAAGAGTATAGATCCAGATGTGCCGGTTCACAGGAACTTCACTTTTTTTTTCAGAAATAAAAATACCCCCTTTTTAAATGTGTGAAAATTATTTTTGATTATATTGGATTGTCGGAAAATTAATTAATCTATCACAGCCAATTCCAGTTTTTTTGCCATTGATTTTATTGAACATAGTTATTATGGGAAAGACTAGTGGCATTAACAATTCCAATTAAAAAATATTCCATTTCCCCACACACTGTTGTTGTAGTGTACGTTACAGTTAGAACTGTAATGTACAATGCAACAACAGGTGGGTCAGTAATGTGATTTTTCAATGGGCATTTGTATGGCACGTATCCGAAAATTAATTAAAACAACGTCTACAGGCCTCCAGATAAGGAATTAGTAATTGAGTATTTTCACTCCATCATTTCTGAAGCAATTGGGTATTTCAAAATTTTAATTGGGTAAAATAAAATCACACTACTGTTTACACATCAGCAGACAGCCATTATTGAATAGTTTGTTTCGAAATGAAAAGATGTCTTGGCATTTCATTAGAATTGTCTCCTTGGAGACAATTCTAATGAAATACCAAGATGTGTTTTCATGCAAAATAAGAAAAAGATGCTATATTTGTGGTCTGTTTATTGTTTTCTACAGCATGATAAAGGTACCACAAACATTTTATTGCTTTTTGATACTCGCTACTTCTGATTTCAATTGGGTTTTTGGCAGTTTTAATTGGGTATTTTAAGCAAATACGCAGCTTATCTGGAGCTCTGTAGTATTATTATTTCACAACAAAAGATTAAGACATTTCACAATTTTTCTTTTGTACTGATACATGTATAGCGGAAATGAAAAATTATGCCAAGCCAACCTATCTGTCCAGTTTCTGATAGCATGTACTTGAATATAACGCATGTTTGTGGGAATATGATCAAATAAAATGGTATATTGATATATGTCACTTACTTCAGCATGAAACGAAAAACCACAAATTGGATATCTGAGACATCCTCACAGTAACTTTAAAATTCCGTCTTCTGACATTTTGATCATTGAATATCATTGTCTATTGAACATCCATTTGTCTGCATTGTAGGAGGTTTTCAGTATTCTTCGAGCCTCCTTCAACCAGGCCCACAAGGCGATCATGTTCAGGGAGGGGGGCCTCACGACTCTGTGTGCCTGCCTCATCTGTCCTGTGGGCAAGTCTTCCCAGTACGCCGTCTGCTGTCTGAACGTCGGCGACAGCTATGGATACATATTCAGCCATAATCAAGGTATCTTGACAACACCAGGTTAGTGTCTTTTGATATCAATTTCAACAGGCATGGCTAGGAATCGCGTAGGAATTCCGAGGCTAGTCGAGGAATTCCTACCATTTCCGAGCCGAGCCTGATAATCTTGATATCAACAGAAACTTGGCTAGTATTGTATTTATTATGTAACATTTTATGCCAGCTGATAATGACATATAAAATAGTTTCCATTGAAAATAATACAGACTTGTTTTACGTTTCGTCATTACACTGAAGTCTGAATTCGGTAACGTCATTTGATGCTGTTCGTCCAATGAAACATCAGTGTTCAATTCATTGTAACCCAGATAGGTCAATGCCTTGTACGACATTATGTTATCAGTCAGTATGTATCTGGCCA
Source organism: Conchocele bisecta (assembly GCA_029237695.1). Classification (NCBI taxonomy): domain Eukaryota; kingdom Metazoa; phylum Mollusca; class Bivalvia; order Lucinida; family Thyasiridae; genus Conchocele; species Conchocele bisecta. The sequence goes on from CM055270.1 coordinate 93,125,355, forward strand.
TTACAGAGCTCGTTAGCTGATACATCTGTGTAAATGTCTACTTTCACTGATCTGTTGGGAAATTCCAATTTACGGATTCTGTGATGTTTTTTTTCTCAGTTCCGTCTGACAGTCGAAAGTGAGTCTAAGTGATCACAATTTCAGCATTGATGATGATGTCAACAATTTTGGACATACGTCCAAGGTTGGCATATCTTCTGATACATGTCAGTCAGATCTTCACCACAGTCATCAGTAGCTTCCTCATGCATCCACACAGTCTGATCAGGCTCTGCACTGTTTGCCATTCCATCAATGAAACGCTCGTCATGCGTCTAACAAGCAATACATATCGTTATCAGGCCACTGGAGTGTGCTATTTGATCAGGAGCCACACTGGTCACAAAACCCATAAGCCCCATTTCTCCAGTCACAGCCACAAATGACCTTACAGTGGGGTCAGCGTGTAAGTGCACACACGAACGAACACGACAGGTTGGAACCAACCTGGCGTGTTCGTTCGTGTGTGCATTTACACGCTGACCCCACTATAGCTGTTGCTGAGAAATTAACCTCATTCACTTTCACTTTTGCTCCCATGTTTACAGGTATACGAGAGGTGACTCAGGGTTCGCACAACGTGTCTCTGGTTCGTGACATCCGCGATGCTGGTGGAGCTCTCGGTCCTGTCGACGGCAAAAACCCCGAGCTTCACAACATGACGTACGGCCTCAGCTTCGTGAATCACGGCGATATCGTTTTCCTCACGACCGACGGAATCTCCGATAATTACGATCCCGTTGTTACAAAACTCGCTGTGGCAAAGATAGACTGTTCTGAAAATGATGCAAATACTGCTGTTGATAATCAAAACAATGGTGAGCTTACGGACACGACGACAAACCAGACAGAGTCTTCCTCGCAGGCGACGACGTCATCGGCGAATTATGGTAAGCCAGAGCTCGCACCAGAGGAGAGGCACATCTACGCGATGAAGGAGATGGAGCGAATTGTGCACGAGCATGAACTTATAACCGAGGATGAATGCTCTGCTCAGGAATTATGTAGTGCTATTGTACAACATGTTCTTCTATTGACCGACACAAAGCGGAAAGTGCTGGAAAATCCGAATCTGTATGCACGAAGAAAGTTGTCACAAAAGGAGAAAATAAAACGTGATTCCGAGATTGTATCAAAAATGTCTGAATCACCCGGGAAATTGGACCATGCTAGTATTGTTGCTTATGAAGTTGGCTTAATGCGCCCGGATGAAGAGAGCATGGATTGTATACTGCTTGAAGGTGCAGCGTTGTCCGAATCAGATGCCAGCTCACTTCAGAGTTCATCCAAGTCGGACCACTCCGATTCCAACTTACCTCCAGTGACCTCCCCTGCTTCCAGTTCCAAGAAGATCCGACCCAAGAAACTGTTTTCGAAAATCCGCAACTTGAGTGTCAGCTCTTCACCACAGTCGCCCACCGGGCACAATAATCCCAGCCCCGGACTGTCATACTCGCCCAAACGGTTCTCATTCCGACGATCGAAGAACAAAGGGACGGATTCGGGGCTGTCAACCCCCACCACCCCGTCGCGTGTGGAGGGGTTTGCTTCACCACCCCTGCGGGTGGAGGGATTCATCTCCCCGCCTACCCAAATAGCCGGGTTCATGTCGCCCCCACTCGAGGGCTTCCGCTACCCAAGGTCACCCATCGACAGCCCAGTCTTGACCTCTGACCTCCAAGCCAGTCGCCCCCGGCAATTACTACCAATGCCGGCCCAGCATCCATACAGGAAATCCATCTCATTTGAATCATCGGTATAACATGCAATATATGGCTGTGACTGGAGAAATGGGACTAATGGGATTTGTGACCAGCGTAGATCCTGACCAAATGGCACACTCCTGTAGCTTGATATCTATATTGCTTGTTAGAAGCATGGCGTGTGTTTCATTGATGAAGTCACAAACCGTGCAGATCCTGATCAGACTGTGCAGATGCACAGGGTGGTCTGGATCTACATTGGTCGCAAAACCCATAAGCTCCATTTATCCAGTCACAGGCACATATATGGGTCACCTGTGGTTGATATCGGGAGTCTTGACATGCCATTCGCCCCCCAGCTGACAAAAGGTACCTTACAACTATTGCCGATCCAGTAGCTGATTCCAAAATTGTCAAGCATGCGCGTCACCATCATTTTTGAAAAGGGGACTTCGACTTTCAGCTGTGAAGCAACCAAAATATGTAACAGATTTTGGTTGCTTCACAGCTCTGGAAAGTTCTTGATTTCCAGAAGCTGCATTCGGGTATGTTTGGACAACTAGCTCCTGGGCAAAGAATTTTTGGTAAATTTAATAAAATCAGCATATTGCAATATGTGTGGCATCGCTTGACCGTGTTTTATTAGTAGGGCATTTGAATAATATATTTTATTATATACCTACCCATGAAATACGTATTTATACGATGTAAATGAAAGTCATATGTTCTCATCGATGAAGTAAACAACTTCCGGTGAAAATACGACTACTTCCGCTATCTATATTCATATTCTGTATTTAGAAAGAAAACAGCGCAAATAGGCTGCAAATGCACATTCATTACCGTATAAAGTCTAAAAAACTGCTAATTTCCATGGAGCGCTATATAATAAATAGAATATTCATATTTTTGCAATGAATATGACATATATGTTCATCGAGTGGTGTGAAATGTCCATATTTCACTCGTGAAATATGGACATTTCACACCACTCGATGAACATATATGTCATATAATATTTGTTGCAAAAATATCAATATCCTCTATGTCTCCCCATCCATGTACTGAACCGTTCTATTGCGAACCTCATTTATATAAAAAAAAATCCTGATAGCTCCAAAAAAGGGGGGGTTCGTGTGATCGAACCTCCCCTGTTGACGCCCTTGTTAAGAATACTTATCTAGCCAAGTATACTTTGAGGGAGTAATTATTTATTTTTGCTGAAATGCATTATTTCATATAGAACAAACAAACGCCTGTTTATATTTAATGATTAAAAGTATGCAAATTTCATAAACTTTATTTCATTACCAAAACCGTTGTTTCGATTTGAAAATATGTTATTTCATTCAATAATATTATCAATGTATTTGTGTATGAATCAAAAATTGCTCCTCCAAAGTATACTTAGCTACATAAGTATACTTAATTATAGTTAGCGATTTTGGTTATACTCCTCACATGGATCTAATCATTTTGTTAATGGCAGTAAGCATACATGAGTGGCTGAATGGTGAACAGGGTAGATCTGATCATAATGTACAGAGGCACAGGCTGATCTGTGTCTAGGCTGGAGGCAAACGTGTTGTACAGTAGCGTTTCTCATCTGGGGGCCATTTTACTAAACTTCGTATGACTAAAATGTTCATAAGTGCAAAATTATGACGGTCTGTAAAATTCACATTAACAACGTTTTGTTGTAAAGAATTATTGGATTTGCATTTATTGAGCATATGCTCAATAAATGTAAATCCATCAATTGAAATTTCCAGACGATCCTAAATGTGCACTTGCGTACAATTTAGTTGTACAAAGTTTAGTGAAACTGGCTCCTGGTTGTGGTATGGACAACATAAATTTTGTGTTTGTACTGCAAATTTCTTGTAGGCACTACTGTAGCCATGTTATTCTGTTGATTGTCCAAATCAATATTCCAGTTATGTTTAGTTACATTGAACTTGCTTGTGCCCGTGGTGACCCATTTATGTAAATTTTAGAGTGTGATCGTTCTATTTCTGCAGTTGCAAAGTACAATGTATAGAGTGCGTCTAGCAATACTCGTGGTAAAATGATGCATCCTCATTTATGTTCAAATATATATCCGATTTAGGGAATATTTACCTTGATTGCAATAAACACGGAACACTCAGAGTCGGCCATTTGCAATTAAAGTTACCGATCACATGATCTCTGTTTAGGTAGCAATCATTTTACCTACCATAAAATACCTACCTAGTTAATTGGGTGTCTCATGCGTAAAAACCCAGATTGCTTGTGGTATTGGAATTATAGTTTAAAAAGTTTATTCTGTGATTTGGTTTTGGTAACTATACTCTACAGTCATATTTATGTATAGAAACTATTTTTCAAAATCAATGTAATGTATAAACTTTCACTTGCCATCCTTGAAAAAATGCCATATGCATACGTCTTTGAAAAAAGCAAGTTTTACATTTTTAAAAAGACAATATAAACCATAATGTCTGGAAGCAAGTGAAGCATCAGACCACACACTAGGGAAATTGTAACAGTTAATCAATATACGGTAACGTATCTACACATAAATTTTGGAGCTATTTTCTAAAAAAATAAACAATTAACACTCACTCTATTTCGACAAACATCGACTGTGATCCGCTGTCACTTTGCTTTAAAGACAAAAACGGTCCACCACACACAGCAGAAATGGACATTTTGCTAACTAAAAAATAAGTACATGTACTATGCTTTTATAAATATTGGAGCAAATGTAAAATGGTATTGTCTTTTTGCGTGTTATCTGTAGCCGATTTCATCAACATTGCAAAGTATACTTTACTAGCAAAGTATACTTTGAGGGAGTAATCATTTATTTTTCCTGAAATGCATTAGTTCATATAGAACTAACAACTGCATATATTTCATGATTAAAAGTATGCAGAATTATTATACTGAATTTATTACATTATCACAGCCAAATTGGCTGTGATAATGTAATAAATTCAGTATAATAAAAATTAATAAATTTATCATAAAATTGAAAATTTCTCCCTCAAAGTATACTTTGCTACTAAAGTATACTTTGCAATGTTGATGAAATAGGCTACTGTTCATTTAACGATCGGGGTTCGTCCTTACCGGAATTTCGAATGGAAACCTGGTGTGGCCCTCACATACGTCTTTGGCACTTTGTATGTGACAGTTGAATCTGGTTATACCCCTTATGTGAGTATTACGATTATTCGTAATCATATTTTAGGGGAAGGGGCCAAGTAACTTGGTGTGGTATGGACCTGGCACCAGGTCAGGTTAGTCTAATTTCAGGGCTGAATATATTTTTTATCGATGTGAATGTTCCATTCTGATTTTGGGATTTTCCCCCCAATGCAGCAGATTAAAATGGGATCAAACCCGTTTGCCCGGCCGTACATGACCTTAGATGTTGATATGCCATTAAACACGAATAAACAAACATACAATACAAACTGTTCATGTTGGCTACCAGTTTTTTGTCAAGAATTAAGGCAAAAATAAAAAACAGCAGACGGCAATTTCCATCTCCAGTGTACGGAGTGTTAAACAGTTGATGGCCTTTTTCATCTTCCCATGCTCATTGCACCTATCTGGATGAGTTATTTAACCATTTCACCCCTAAGTAACTGGAATGGATTTTGTATGTTAATTTTGCAACCAATCCAACAGTCACAAAATGATTATCAGACTAGTCCATTTATTAAAAGGGGGTGCCTTTGTTCTCAAAAATATGAAAATTACTTGCAAAAAGTGCAGATCCTGATGAGACGGCTCGTCACGAGCCGTCTCATCTGGATCTACACTGTTTGTCAATACCATTATACAGGTGTAGAGCCGACTCCTCTGGATCTACACTGTTTGCCAATACCACTGTAGTGTTGAAATGGTTAACTTCACTTCCACTCAAAGAATTCCCCTGATGTGTTCATTAGGTGTTCCAAACTGTTTGCATCGGAATATACAAATTAATTTTATTCATAAACATGTTTTAATTGAATGTTACAAGTTTGCATTTTTTAATGTCATGTCAACACACGTAAATTATTGTTGAAGGTAAGAAAGTTATGCTGGACAAAAATACCACTGATTAATTTTACCTGTTGTGCAATTTTACCTGTTGTGCATGTATAATGATCTTGTCACAGATCTCTTAAAAGCCAGTTCATGATCTCTTAAAAGCCAGTTCATGTCATCATCCACCATCAATTCATAGTTATTATTTATTCATATTTTTATGTCATCTTTAAATTAACCACAGGGGAAAGACTCGGACGTATATAACAATAAAATTCCATTAAAAATAACATTATGCCACCCACCTGTTGTTATACAGTGCAAACAGATAGTGTACTGTACAACAATTAGTGGGTGAGGTAATGGGATGTTTATGCCTGCGGGGGTCGTTTCACTAAATTTTGTACGACTAAGATGTTTGTAAGTGCAAAGTCAGGATTGTCAGGAAATTTCAATTGATAGATCTACATTTATTGAGCATACCGGTATGTAGCCTATGCTCAATAAGTGTAAATCTAATAATTGTTTACAAGAAAACTTTGCTAATGTGAAATTTACAGACTGTCATAATTTTGCACTTGCGAACTATTTTAGTCATACAAAGTTTATTGAAACGACCCCCTAGTCTCTGTAGAGGTGGGAGGCATATAGTCTTTTGACTGTGGGTCCAGCCAAGAAGTTTGCCGGGGGGGGGGGGGCATTTATGTGCTGACAGACCACACATTGTCTTGTTTAGATTGGCATTTTATTTTTTCATTGGTCCGCTTCTTTCATGTGTGCAATTATAGCCAGAACATGTTGTTATATAAGCTTAAAGCAGTCTAAGTGCAGAAAACACTGGAAAACATCATCATTATCAATAATTTGATTCAACCACAAATAATCACGACAGCACAATTATAGGTGTCTTTTAAGGGACCTCAGACATGAAAGAATCAAATGTTCAAAGTCCCTCAGATGACACCAGCATCAAATGTGGCTGTGACTGGAGAAATGGGGTTATGGGTTTTGCGGCAAGCGTTGATCCAGATCAGCCTGTGCATTCGCAGTCTGATCAGCATCTGCACTGTTCGCCATTCCATCAATGAAACACCCCTCTTGCTTCTAACAAAGAATATAGATGGTTATCAGGCTACAGGAGTGTGTTATTTGATCAGGAGCTACAGTGATATTCACAAACCTCATAAGCCCCATCTCATAAGACACAGCCACAAATGATGTACATGCTTTATACGACTGTATTAAATCAGTTACTCTCAGCTGCCAAACACACATCAAGCTGCTGCGTCAGTTTGTTGCATCCAGTGCTCGGTTGCTCAAAACCTCTGTTAGCTCAATGGACTGTGAAATCCTTAACACTACGACCAGGGGGCCGTTTCACTAAACTTTGTACGACTAAAATGTTTGTAAGTGCAAAATTATGTAAATTCCACATTAACAACGTTTTCTTGTAAACAATTGTTGGATTTACATTTATTGAGCATAGGCTGCATATGCAGCCTCTGCTCAATAAATGTAAATCCATCAATTGAAATATACAGACGATCCTAAATTTGCACTTACAAACATTTTGGTTGTACAAAGTTTAGTGAAACGGGCCCCAGGTTGTTGGTTATATAGAGGCTGTATATTATTCATCTATCAGCCACAACTCAAGCTGCTGTAGTTTGTAGGATCCAGTGCCCGGTTGCTCAAAACCTCTGTTAGTTTAACCCTTACAGTGCTGAATTAAAATTTGTCGTCTGCTGTTTACTTTGTATTTGTATCAAGCGCATGCTTTGACGGATTCTAAATCTCTGCCAAACCATATTTTATTTAGATTAAATACAAGATAAGAAACAACAGCAGACGGCCATTTTCAGTTCCCGCCTTTTTAGGGTTAAAATGTGTTGAGGATTTAACAGTCTGTTAAGTTAAGAGAGGTTTTGAGCAACTGGGCCGAGGATGATAGTTATATAGAAGCCATATACTACTGCTTGTACATGTACATGCTCATTTTACTGATTTTTATTTTTATTTTGCAGGTTAGTTCTGCCAAGTGCTAGTCGTGTTGTGTGCTTATAAATATGACTTTAATTTTGTGTATATTACTATGTCTAACCCTTAAAATTCAGGAAACTAATAGTGTTGTCTGTTGTTTTTCATTTTTCACATTTTACTTATTTGTTAAAAAAAGACATTTACTGGCAGCACAATGTCATGAGAACGATATCCATTGGAGATCATTCTCATGTGCTAGCATTCTCAATCATTCTCATGTGCTATCATTCTCTTGTGCTATCATTCTCTTATGTTATCAATACATTTTTTCAGACAAACAGAAAACAGCAGACAAGAAAGTATTTAATTCAGTGCTCTAAATGTTAATCCTACTTACACTATTTGTTTGTATATTTCTGTATCTCTTCACATTATGCCAGTACAGCTATAATAACCGTGTACATACATTGTGTAATGTGCCATGTGGGTGGAAGGTGGGAGTATGCGATGGGTAATTTAACGATCAGGATTCATCCTTACCAACATCGTTTGCATCACGGGAAATTACGTCAACAAGGTGGAGCCTCTCGTCAAATATATAGCTTTCTATGTATTTAAACATTTAATGATTAATTTAATGGATATTGGCAAAAGTGCTGCAACATGCTATTAATTGAGACGAAATGCTGTGCTTTCATTGGACGAGAAACTAGGGCACACAATGTAGACCTTGAGCAAACTGTGCTGACTAAATTGGTGACAAACTCTATAACCTTATCAAAGCTCCAGATAAGTTTTGTATCTAAAGATTTTTATTATACTGAATTTATTACATTATCACAGCCATTTTGGCTGTGATAATGTAATAAATTCAGTATAATAATGTGTTATACCTCCATATTGCAAATTCAATGCGTATTTTACTTTTACAAATGGCAGGTGGGAGCACGCGATGGGTAATTTAACGATCGGGGTTCATCCTTACCAGAAGTCCGACTGGAGACCTGGTTTGGCCCTCACATACGTCTTTGGAATTTTGTAAATAAACAAATGTATTATTGATTTTTTTTCCTTATTAAATGGGGCACAAAGAATAAAAAATAAAACAACTTTAAAAATTCCCGCAGTCCGGTCAGGGTCTATACTAGGTGCCATTTTTAAAATTGAACATTGGTTTATATGCATTATTTGGTCTATACGCCTTTTTGGGGATTTTCCCCCAAATGCAGCAGGTTAAATACGGGATCAAACCCGACGGCGCAGCCTTAACTAACATTTAGCTGTTGATAGGCCGTTAAGCACCAAGAAATCAAATATGATTTTCGGTACCTTTAAATAAATTTAACGGAACAAATATATACATGATTTACAGCAAACATGTTTGGTGATCATACAGCTTCAGTGTATGTATAATGCTACGCTTATGCAGTAAATATAATCTAACAGTTGCGTTTTATTTAACCCTCCCTACGCTGGAGACGGAAATTGTCGTCTGCTGTTTTTCATTTTTGCCTTAATTCTTAACAGAAAACTGGTTTTGACAGCACATTCTCATGTGCTGTCAAAACAGGTTTTTGTTGAGAAATATTGAAAATAAAACATTTCCAGCAGACGACAAAATTTAATTCAGCATAGTAAGGGTTAATGTGTTATTTATTACTAACTGGTTAGTCTATTTCAGAAGCAAAAAACTTGTGATGGACTCAATTGTTGTCATTGTGGGTACCTTAATTGTGGCCCTGGTTTGGTGCTTCGATACGTCTTGGGCATTCTTGTATGTGAGGTGAATTTGGTTATACCCCTTATATGAGTAATACGATTATTTGTAATCCTATCACTTTTAGGGCATATCAAACATGATCAAATGGGTGGCAGGTCAGATGGGAGCACGCGATGGGTAATTTAACGAGCGGGGTTCATCCTTACCGGAATCCCGACTGGAGACCTGGTTTGGCCCTCACATACGTCTTTGGCATTTTGTATGTGACAGTTGAATCTGGTTATACCCCTGATGTGAGTATTACAATATTCGTAATCCCATATTAGGGGAAGGGGCCAAGTGACTTGGTGTGGTATGGACCTGGCACCAGGTCAGGTTATTCTAATTTCAGGGCTGAATATATTTGTTCTCGATGTAAATATTCCATTCTGATTTTGGGATTTTTCCCCCAATGCAGCAGGTTAAAATGGGATCGAACCCGTTTGCCCGGCCTTACATGACCTTAGCTGTTGAGGCCGTTAAACATTAATAAACAAAAAAACAAACACTTTTAGGGGAAGGGGCCAAGTGACTTTGGTGTGGTATGGACCTGGAACCAGGTCAGGTTATTCTAATGTCAGGGCTGAATATGTATATATTTTGATGTAAATATTCATTTCTGATTTTGTGATTTTCCCCCCAGTGCAGCAGGTGGAATGCTGGATCAAACCCATTGGCCCGGCCTTAAATTACCATAGCTTGAAAGTTATGAGGCCAGTGTAGCCCCAGATCAGCCTGCGCATCTGCGTAGTCTGATCAGGGCGAGCACTGTTCACCATTCCATCAATGAACTGCCAATTATGCTTCTAACTAGCAATACTGATTGTTGTCAGGCTACAGGAGTGTGCTATTTGATAAGGAGCTACATTGGTCACAAATCCGATTAGTCCCATTTCTCCAGTCACAGCCACATATATGACTGGGCCTGTACTGTGTATTGATGCTGCTGTTGTGTATAAGTAGTCATCAACATGTGTTGTGAATCTGTGACAAAGCATGTCGCCAATCAAAATTATAGAACTATTTGCATGAATATAATAAAGCAGAAAGATTTATTTTTATGTCCCCTATGTGATGCATGTAGCAAGGGGGGCATATTGCTTTGCCCTTGAAGTTCTGTATGTTCGTCCGTCCGTACATCCATCTTTATTCAATTATGTTTCCCCATCATACCATAACTACAATATTACTACATGGATTGTGGGTGGCTGGTGGGAGCATGGGATGGGTAATTTAACGATCAGGGTTCATCCTTACCGGAATTCGGACTGGAGACTTGGTTTGGCCCTCACATACGTCTTTGGCATTTTGTATGCGACATAATCTGGTTATACCCCATATGTGAGTATTACGATTATTCGTAATCCTATTTTAGGGGAAGAGGCCAAGTGACTTTGGTGTGGTATGGACCTGGCACCAGGTCAGGTTATTCTAATTTCAGGGCTGAATATATTTGTTCTCGATGTAAATATTCCGTTCTGATTTTGGGATTTCGTGTGGATCTACACTGGTCACAAATCCCATAAGCCCCATTTCTCCAGTCACATCCACATTTACGGTGTGTCATTAGACTGACCTCGATCAGTAACGTTATGTGAAGCCAATGACACGTCAACCAAAGTAACTTGGATTCGGATATGACAGATTGTTATTCATCAGCATTTATTCGGTCAATCAACAGCTACTATCTGTTCGGCGTTTTACTGCCAACAAACCTTTGACCATTAAACACATTAAATATTTACCGGTATAGGTTATTTGATTTGTATGTGTATATATGCACGAGTTCCGCAGCATGCGATTTTGCGCGACTTTTGCAACGCAATATCGTTGCGCGGCGGAACGAGTGGCATATATCCACATACAAATCAAATAACCATGTTATTTATATGTAAAAATATACAAAATATAAATAAAATACATGTAAACAAATTAGTGGTGATTTAGAAGGAACTATTTTGCGAGGTAAAGCGTAGTTCCGGCACTGACCAATATCAACGAGCAAGACGTCAATATGGACAAATATTGACAGCTTGTATTCATATGTGTTTCAATGGGAAACGAAAGTACGTACGTATATAATAATATAATAATAAAAATATATGGCATGTTTTACGGGTTGAAACTAGAAAATCCAGAAGTCACTGAACTGGGGGCTGTTTCACTAAACTTTGTTTGGCTAAATTATGCAAGGGCAAAATTATGAGTCTGTAAACTTTAAGTTAAAGGTACATGCCCACTATTAAAGTACCGGTAGGCACAACATGTTCTTTATAATAATTAAATAAGTGTATAATTCTGTCACTATTCCACCAGTTCTAAAAAGTATGAGTGCCCGCTATACAGCTATAAGGCTACACAAAATTAATGTTTAGATTCTCATCCCCGCCCGCCCCTAATAAAACGGCCCGCCCAAGGGTTTTTTATATAAATTTTTGGTAAAATTTACGAGAATGATGCGACCGCTCCTTCAGCTTTTTATCTGAGTGCTTTACGTAGTGCAATACAGCAACCCCGGAACCCGCCCCCTCGAGATTAGCAATACTTCAATATGAACATGTTATTACAAAACACTATTGCAGGCAACTGCGCCTTGCCATTCAACACCTCGTTTTAGTATTGCCTGAAAATGAAAAATAAAAGTGTCCCACCCGCCCCATTTTTCCCCAAAATTTGGATGAGAATCTAAACATTAATTTTTTGTAGCCTAATCATTTAGCAATATTTATTTTACTGACAGTGAGTCGTGGTGGTATCAGGCTATTTTTATATGCAAATCAGGCGTGATATTTTTTAATTATTTATACTAATTAAATGCGTCGCCTGAAAAAAATAATATTTTTGACAGATTATAAATATACAGAGAATAAATAGTACCGGTAATATATGTTAACATTTTAAGAAAACACTGTTATCTCCTCTGATATCAGTGTGGAAATTTACGTCTGATATGAAATGTATAATAATGCCAATCAATATGTGGGGTAATGGTGAATGAATATTTATTTGGCCAGAAAATGTATCAAATGATGTCTGATAAAGAACATTTTGTGCCTACTGAGTGGGCATGTACCTTTAACAACGTTTTCTTGTACAAAATTATTGGATTTACATTTATTGAGCATAGGCTGCATATGCTCAATAAATGTAAACACATCAATTGAAATTTCCAGACAATCCTAAATTTGCACTTACGAACATTTTAGTCGTACGAAGACGATCCTAAATTTGCACTTACTAACATTTTAGTCATACGAAGTAAGTGTGAAATGGGCCCCTGGTCGTGGTATGGACAACATAAATTTTGTGTTCGTACAGCAAATGTTTCTTCCCGTAGCATCTCATTCTGATGATTGTCAATCAATATTCCAGTTATGTTTAGTTAGATTGAACTTGCTCAGATTTATTGGAATTGAGAAAATTACCATGTCATAATATGCTCAACTCCATGATAAGTTCATACACAAAATGTGTGTATGAGAAAGCCATGCTATTTTCTACAAAAGATGCATGATTTTTCGTGAAAAAGATTTACAGAAACTGTAATATTTTGTGTAAATTTTGGCAGAATTTTCACAGCAAATTCGGAATTCTATTCCACACTTGCTATGAACATTTCATCATTTTTCGCCATAATTTACGGAAAATATCATCAGTTTTGTAACTATTTCTCATGACAGATAGTACATCTTCGTAGGTACAAAATCACACGGCTCGTCTTAATATTGGATATTTTCTGGCGAAATTGTGCATAATATAGGAATGAATGGCCTTTTTGTGGAATTTATCGGGGTATAAACTTGGAAAAGTCGCGGGAATACTGGACGAAGCGATAAAAAATTACAATTGTTCGAAAACAAATCTTCTTGTTTTTTTTGTTGTTTTTTTTTTCGAAAATTGTAATTTGTTAAGGCCTCGTCCAGTATTCCCGCGACTTTTCCAACAAGTTTATATCCTCGATAAATTCCACAAAAAGGCCATTCATTTCTTATAATTCCAGCATTTGAAATAAATTCATCAAGAAAATGTGTTTATTTTCCGTTTCTTAAGAATTATTTTAACTGCGCCTCACGGTTACGGAAAGTAGTTTGGCATGGGAGTTTAATGGGATATAAATTTTGGACAGAGACTTGCTACGGGCCAATCAAATGTTAGGGAATTGTGTAAATATTTTTGTGCTGGAATTATTTATAAAGCAGAGCGTATGTTATAAATGTTATCTAAAACGGAAATTAAGACAAACTCCCCATAGGACAACACTGGCGTAGCATTCAATTTTGATGTCACATTGCTGGGTGTTAACGTTTAACGTTTACATTAACAACAATGAGAAACTAAGCAATACGAGATCAGAACCACGAATCTTCCACTACCGGTAATGGTTACTATTTGATCTCGTGCTAAAACAAGGACGGCATAGCACTATAGTCTGTTTCACGAAAGCTGCCCAAATTTTACAGCTATATAGACAATTCAAAAACAATATTATTTTCGATAATATTAAATTAAAGGACAATTTAAGAATGAGCCTTCTTTTTATTTCGTGAAATTCGGTCAAATATTGATTTTATTACGAAAAATTGATTTGTCTATGGGAATTTAACATGGGGGAAAAAGTGGTAAGGAAGTGTTGGAGGAGTCAAAAAAACGAAAAAAATTGGAAATTGACTCCGAAACCTGACTAGATAGCTTGGATATGATGTAACTAAGAAAACAAAAGTTAAATTTTAAAAATCGGTCCAGTATTTCTAAAATTAAAAAAAAATTCCCCATGTTAAATCCTCATAGACATCTTCACTCCGTGAAGGGGGATTTAACATGGGTAAATTGTTTTTTCGCAATAAAATCAATATTTGATCAAATTTCCCAAAATAAAAAGAAGGCTCATTCTTAATTTTTCCTTTAATTTAATATTATCAAAAGAAATCTTGTTTTTTAATTGTTTATATAGCCGTAAAATTTGGGCAGCTTTCGTGAAACAGACAGTAGTAGCCTATTTCATCCTGATTGTAAAGTATTCATATCTTGCTATGTACACTTTGAAGGAGAAATTTTCAATTTAAGGATAAATTTATACATTTTTATTATAATGAATGTATTACATTATCACAGCCATTTTGGCTGTGATAATGTAATAAATTCAGTATAATAATTATGCATACATGCATGCATATATGCAGTCGTTACTTCTATATGATATAAAGCATTTCGTGAAAATAAATGATTACTCCCTGAAACTATACTTAGCTAGATAAGTATGCTTAGCAATTTTGGTGAAATTGGCTACAGATCAGTTTGACTGGCATTTACTAAGTATAAATGAGCATAAAATAATATTTATAAGGCATAGATATTTTAAGTTGTATCAAATTATAGAACACTGCTATGTTGATTGATATTTTAAACCATACCTGTATGTTTTGAAATTGTTATATACTTATACCATACCAAACATCCATGATAAACTATTGGCAAACCAAATTGTAACCAGAGTTGTATTTTCTTAATCCCAAATTTCCTGCAAATTATAATATGTATTATTTATTGTGCACCCCGAAAAACATTTTGTGATACAAGTCTCCTGTGGGTTGCAGGTGGGAGCATGTGATGGGTAATTTAATGATCGCTGTTCACCCTTACCGGAATCCCGACCAGAGACCGGGTTTGGCCCTCACATACGTCTTTCGCATTTTGTATGCGACAGTTGAATCTGGTTATATCCTGTATGTGAGTATTACAATTATTCGTGTGGGTGGAAGGTGGGTGCAAGCGATGGGTAATTTAACGATCGGGGTTCATCCTTACCGGAATTCCGACTGGAGACCTGGTTTGGCCCTCACATACGTCTTTGGCATTTTGTATGTGACAGTTGAATCTGGTTATGCCCCTTATGTGAGTATTACGATTATTCGTAATCCTATTTTAGGGGAAGGGGCCAAGTGACTTTGGTGTGGTATGGACCTGCCACCAGGTCAGGTTATTCTAATTTCAGGGCTGAATATATTGTTTCTCGATGTAAATATTCAGTTCTGATTTTGGAATTTTCCCCCCAATGCAGCAGGTTAAAACGGGATCGAACCCGTTTGCCCGGCCTTACATGACCGTAGCTGTTGATAGGCCGTTAAACACCAATAAACAAACAAACAAACAATTATTCGTAATCCTATTTTAGGGGAAGGGGCCAAGTGACTTTGGTGTGGTATGTGGTAAATCCCAAAATCCTGAAATTTGAATGACCTGACCTGGTGCCAGGTCCATACCACAGACGTACTTGAGGGCCAAACCAGGTCTCCGGTCGGGATTCCGGTAAGGAAGAATCGCGATTGTTAAATTACCCATCGCATGCTCCTAACCAACAGAGTTATCTCTCCTTGTTGACTGGCCATGTCTCAACATTGTGACCTACACTCTTGTTCAATTTGTGTTATTTTTGTTTCAAGTTTTAGTGTCTGAGGGGTATACCCATCAGGGTTACCGATATATTTTTCCATGGAGTTATCGCCCCTTGTATACTGGCTATACCTCGACGGGCGTCTATTGTGACCTTTTTTCCACCGATCCTATTCATACTTTGCATACCGGACAGCCATCAAGTGCTGCAGTGAGTAACACGGACATTTTCACTCCACCTGAAATCCTTGTACATTGGATGGATTGTGGCCTAGGCTTAGTGTGATCTCGGGCACTCTTGTTTTGTGTACTTATACAATTTGTAATCATTCTATCATTCATGGACTACAGTTATATACTATATTCATGTATTCACTTGTATATTCATATATCGATGTTTGGACATTTATACTCGTTGCATATTGCTTGTTTTAAATGTTTACCCCTAACTCGAGAACCAGTGATTATTCTAGTAAACATCAGGCATCTAATAAAGTGCCAAAACCAGGAAGCCAAAAACGAGTAGGCAAAACAATCAACTGAGCGGAGCTAGGGATTACGCTAGGCCAATATTTGAAGATGAAATCCTAAAAACATGAGGCCAAAAAACATGAGGAGGCAGTTCTCAGTGTAGTTACGGCCCTGTAATAGAATAATTACTACTTTTCATTGACTTATTATGAAGTTGGAAATTTCAATAAATTAAAGATGAAGTCTTGTACATGATAGAATTTATTTGTAAAAACATTGTAAATAAATAATTATTGGAACCGAGTTTAGCATGTTTATGAAACAAATACATTTAACCCTTTCAACACCACATGCCTGAATAGTGGTATTGGCAAAACGTGTAGATCCAGATGAGCCGGCTCGTGATGAGCCGTCTCATCTGGATCTGCACTTTTTGCAAGTAATTTTCATATTTTTGAGAATAAAATTATTTGTTTTCATAAATAGACTAGTCGGAAAATCATTTTGTGATGATTGGATTGGTTACAAAATTAACATATCAAAATCCATTCCAGTTATTTAGGGGTGAAAGTGTTCCATACATTTTTTTACAATTCTAAAGTTACAGGTCAATCATCAACATGTAAATAAGTGGTTAAATTTGATCGTATTGCACACCAACTACAATCAGAGCTCCAGATAAGGTGCATATTGGAGTATTTTACGCACTTAATTTAGCGGAAATCGCATTGATTATCAACAGTGGGACTACAAAATACTCACAGCAATGTGAAAATGTGCATTGATTTTCAAATTGAGTAGTGAAACTACTGCAATAAAGTTGAAAATGTACTTAGTTGAGCTGTTTGCTTTTGACAGCACAATGAAGTACATTTTCAGCCGTGTTCCAGTATAAATAAGCGAAAAAGTAATAATACACTCAAATAAGTGATTTGTTCCCTATTTAATAATGAAGAAAATCTATAATCTATTTGTAAAAATATAATATGCATTTAATTTGAAATCAGGGGGTACAATACTCTTTAGACACAAAGCTTATCTGGAGCTCTGTAGAATGATATGAAACAATTATTGGATTTACATTTATTGAGCATATGCTCAATACATGTAAATCCATCAATTGAAATTTACAGACGATCTTAAATTTGCACTTACAAACATTTTAGTCGTATGACGTTTAGTGAAACGGGCCCCTGTAGCCTAACAACAATCTATATTGCTCGTTAGAAGCTTGACGGATGTTTATTTCATGGAATGGCGAACAGTGCAGATCCTCATCAGACCGTATGGATGTACAGGCTGATCTGGATCTACACTGGGTTGCAAAACCCATAAGCCCCGTTACTCTATAGTCACAACCACATTTTAGTTTAAACTAAATGGATAAAATACTACAGTGCAAGGTTTAGATTTTGTAACAAATGGGCCATCCTCACCACCTATTGTGTTGAAATTAGTTTGTATTGGACAAAAAACACCATTCAATCACAACATTTTGAAAGTCAGAGCTTGTTTTACAAATGAATGCTCATTACCAATTGTGGTAACCGGACGTTCGCCAGTGGGTAACGCATCAGTAGCCGATTTCACCAAAATTGCTAAGCATACTTATCTAGCTAAGTATAATTTGAGGGAGTAATCATTTATTTTTCACGAAATGCATTATTTTTGGTGATTAAAAGTATGCAGAATTATTAAACTGAATTTATTACATTATCACAGGCTGTGATAACGAATAAATTCAGTATAATAAAAATTAATAAATGTATCCTTAAATTGAAAATTTCTCCCTCAAAGTGTACTTGGCAAGATAAGTATACTTTGCAATTTTGCTGAAATTGGCTACTGACTAATTATACTTATTTATTGAGAAGAACCCCTAAAGTGGAATGTTTCCTGTTGCAGGTGAATCTGACAATTATATGGCCGGCCGGGCCAATCCGATCATACATGTACATGAAGGTAAGATGGTCATATTGCCATAAATGCCCTCTTGTAATACACAGGTAGAAGACTCGGACACGATACATAAAAACATGCCCATTAAAAAATGCCATTACCCCACCCACTTGGTCTCGTACAGTACTACGTTCTATTTATATAAATAGAACATAGTACTGTACAAGACCAAGTGGGTGGGGTAATTTAATTTTTTTAATGGACATTTTGTGTGCGACAGGTCCGAGTCTTTCACCTGTGGTAATACATGTAGATGAAGAGTATCGTGAGTATAACCCTAAATTGTCATCAACTGGGTACAGACTGTTGTTGTTGTTGTGCTAGGTATTGTGGGTAGCCTCGACATGCCGTCTCCATCATCGTTATAAACCCGGGCACGCCAGTCTGAAATAGAAATCAATTGAATTCATAATGAACAGACAGAACCAAGAGGCTATAAAAGCAATAACTGCAACCCTTACAGATCCAGATTGTTGACAAACCATCCACCACAATCAGCAGTATTTTTGTCACATTTTGTAAAAATATAAAATTTCTCATTATTCTAGGTGAGCCGCAAAACTCGTGCACATGTTCAAACCTCTACAGCATTGGACAATGGACATGGCACATACTCAACCTGAGAATCATCAGCGTGTGATTGTACTGAATTATCATCAAATCCGAATACAAAACATATGAATGTTTCATTAAACCTCCAGCAAGTTTTATGCAACTGATATTGTACATGCATATGTGGCCGTGACTGGAGAAATGAGCCTTATGGAATTTGTGTCCAGTGTAGCTCCTTGTCAAATACTACACTCCTGGGGCCTGTTTCACTAAACTTCATATGACTAAAATGTTCGTAAGTGCAAATTTAGGATCGATTGGAAATTTCAATTCATGGATTTACATTTATTGAGCATAGGCTGCATATGCAGCCTATGCTCAATAAATGTAAATCCAATAATTGTTTACAAGAAAACAGTGTTAATGTAAATTTTACAGACGATCCTAATTTTGGACTTACGAACATTTTAGTTTATTATGATGTATATTGATTGTAAGAAGCATGATGGGTGTTTCTTTGATGTATGGAATGGTGAACAGTGCAGATGCTGATCAGACTGTGCGGATGCACAGGCTGATCTGGATCTACACTGGTCGCAAAACCCATAAGCCTTATTTCTCCAGTCACATACACATATTATATTTGCATATGTATAGCATGTTGATGTAAGTGGGAATGTAGACTGGAGAGAATATATTACCTTTGCTCCCCAGTTAATGAGCCACGTGGGTATTAAGCCCTTCGGGTCGTCGTAATATCGCATATATGCTGAAAATAAACAGTGAAATATTCATGAGCCAAGGAATATCTAACTCTTCTGAATATGTACTCCTGTCTCATATTCGAAATCAGGAAATTTTGGTCAATGCAAAGCTGTGCTCAAGTCTCGGTCAACCAGACTTTACTGATTTTGAGAACATATTTATGGAACATATTCAGAAAGTTTGCGGGGGCTGTTGAACGGATGTACGTCTCATATGGTGACTGTTTTGTCATCTCACTTTCCTGGCACCAGTGTGGTGGTTGGTTGGGAGCATGCGATGTGTAGTTTAACGATCTGGATTCATCCATACCGGAATCCCGACCGGAGATCTGGTTTGTCCCTCAGGTACGTCTTGGCATTTGCGTATATTATGTGAATTTAATCTGGTTATATCCCTTATAAGAGTAATATGATTATTCTTAATCCTATTACTTATAGGGGAAGGGGCCAAGTCACTGTGGTGTGGTATGGACCTGGCACCATGTCAGGTTATTCTAATTTCAGAACTGATTGTAAATGTTTTTTAATGTAAAAATTATGTTGGGGACCCCCCCCCCCCCCAGCATTAAATGACCGTAGTTGTTGATAGGCCGTTAAACACCAATAACTCAAATCAAGTCCAGGCCAAGGTTGCAAACTGTCATTTTTGTGAAATGGGCACAATCAATATATTAGCTGATCAGATGCCCAGTTTTACATCATTAATCTCCAAGAAGTTGTCAATAATTGTGGATGTGACTGGATAAATGGGGCTTATGCATTATGCGACCAGTGTATATCCAGATCAGCCTGTGCATCCACATAGTCTGATCAGGATCTACACTGTTTGACATTCCATCAATGATACACCCTATACATTTTTTAAAGTCTCTAACCTTGCTCTTTACCGGTAATAGCAATGTTACTGCTTCATGAATTATGACAAAATGATGTAAAAACAAGTCTGAATTGGATTTATTATAGGAATGAATGGCCTTTTTGTGGAATTTATTGGGGTATAAACTTGGAAAAGTCGCGGGAATACTGGACGAAGACCGGACGAAGGCCGGAAGGCCTCGTCCAGTATTCCCGCGACTTCCAAGTTTATATAATTCCAGCATTTGAAATAAATTCATCAAGAAAATGCGTTTATTTTCCGTTTTCTTAAGAATTATTTTAACTGCGCCTCACGGTTACGGAAAGTAGTTCGGTGTGGGAGTTTACTGGGATATAAATTTTGGACAGAGACTTGCTACGGGCCAATCAAATGCTAGGGAATTGTGTAAATATTTATGTGCTGGAATTATCGTGCAATACTTGGTCTGTTTAAAATTAGCAAGGAGTTATTCAGACTCCACACACCATCAACAGATCAAATGATTTCCGTAGCACAATCAAGGTGCATGATCACGTGGTTACAACAACAAGTACTAGTAAGTATTATTTGATATTTTCCTTAATAGGAAACGGATTTTGATGAAATATGGAGCAACAAACGGGTCTTCATGAGCTGCATTTGGTGGTCCCAGGAGTGCGGCACATACATTGTAAAGTAAACACGGAAATGGATTCTTCGCAAAACGACCGAAGTTTGGACCAAAGTACCGAGACCACCAACTGCAGCTTAACAAGTTTGATGCGCCATATTTCATCAAAATATGTTACATAATACGTACTTTGTATCGGAGAGCTTCTGGAAGCTTCAGTACCTGTTGTTGTTGTTGTTGTAACCACATGATCATACACCTTCACAATGAACACAATAGTGGATGGTTCTATTCCTCAACCACACCTGCCTACCTTTTGATCCACCTTTACCATCAGTTGTAAGTGCACAGCTCTGTATATAGTCGTCTACCCGTATCACCCCATCCTTCTCGGGCGCACCCGATGCGTTCTCACTCCGCGCTAGAACTACGTACATCTTCTTGCCATTGAGGTCAATTTCCCTCATTGAGCGAGCATATACATACTGACATATGATTAAGGATAGATAATTGTGTACAAAAATTGAAAGTGAATGAGTTTAATGTCCCAGCAACAGCCATGGTCTTACTTACAGAGACAGATTTTTCACAACATCTTACAAACGGAGTATAGAGAGCATGTATAGCAATATTTAAGATCAATAACACCATAAATTGTAATTTATATGACTGATCAAAACTTGCTATTCATAGACATAAACAATGTCATATTGACAGCACAGGTGTAAGACTCGGGACCTGCGACACCAAAAAAATGCCCATTACCCCACCCACTTGGTCTCATACAGTACAATCTTCTATAATAGAAGATAGTACTGTATGAGACCAAATGGGTGGGGTAATGGTGTCACAGGTCCGAGTTTTCCACCTGTGATTGACTGTATGGCACGCAGGCTGATCTGCAACTACATCATGAAAGGATACATCTCTGTTTGACATGGGCCAGGGATAATTTACATTCCAATACAATAGTGTCTTGTCATCAGCTTCAAACTCTCGCAATTCTGAAATGGACATGACAGCAATATGTATTCAGTCAGTACAAAGCTTGTTACCTGATAAAGTAATTTATCAGGTAACAAGTTTCATATTGGCCGAATAAAATAGACTGATAAAATAGCATCCTCTCAGGCATTGAGCTGATAGGAATATCCTGGTTACAACAAATTGAAAATTGATGCTTCATTGATCAAACGGCATCACATGACATTACCGAATGACATCAGAGTAGTGACGCAATGTAAACAAATCTGCATTCTTTTCGATGAAATCCATATCATATTTATCATATTTCCATATTATGTAGCATAAAACGTTACCGAATAAATAGAATACAATACAAGAGATAACTTACCAGTATGTACTTACCAGTCAATATTTCTCGAAAAAAACCTGGTAATCAATAGACACTAGCCTGATAATCTCTATTTATCAAGTACCTGGGGGCCGTTTTAGTAAACTTTGTTCGACTAAAATGTTCATACAAGTAAGTGCAAACAAAATAAATTAGTAAATATTGATTGCAGAAAACTACCATCTACAATGACAGTTAATTTTCAGTACAATAAATATTTGTTTCTAAAATACCACACCCGATTTTAGAAACCTCAAAACATTTTATAAGCACACAACCTGGTATAAATAAAATGCATGGTTTGTGTTAATATACCATTAACATATGTGTCCCACTGCTTCCTATAATCAATATCCATGTACACCTGGGAAGATATTTCCGGCAACACCTCCCTCAAGGCACCGTAGATCTTATACTCGTACAGACCCGATGTCTGAAACAGAAATAACATGTCATTGTGTAATAATCCTCCAGTTTAGTATATACTATGTATACTGGTCCAACAGCTGCCAGACCAGTAATTACCCTAAAATATCATTGGATGTAAATTAAAACTAGATGGCCGCGGCATGCCATTCGCGAGGTTTTGATAATATACCGAAAAACTTTAACTAAAACCTTCAACCCGGACGCGCGTACGTACGTATGTACGCAGACCAATGTGCCGACTATATCGCGCTGTCCACAAGCGGGCGTGACAACAATTGATAGTGATCATGATTATCTACTTGTGTGAATAACATCTTTCAGCAGTAGAGACCACTTTCCCAATATTTGCAAACGGTGTAGATCATAATGAGCTGGCTAGTAACGAACCATCTCATCAGAAACTTCACCATTTGTTATTTTTTTCAAAATTACCACCCTTTCCTTCATAATGGAACAGTTACAAACAAATAATCCATATCAGTTACTTAGGGGTGAAAGGATTAAATAACAGCTGAATTTGCATTTTCACACATATGTACCGGGATTTATGCGACATTATAGTTTTCAATAAGCTTACCTAAATACATAGACACTGGCACAGTATGTACAGGGTCCCTGGCTAGTTGCGAACAGTAACTCTTGCAATCTACTCCCGTACCGTCCGTAGCCGACGGTACGGGAGTAGATTGCAAGAGTTACTGTTCGCAAATAGGTCCCTGGCAAGCTTGGTAAATGTTAGATTCAATTCTTGAAACTCTAGCTGCATCTAGCATCTCTAGAATGGGATAACAATTCTCAATAATTTTCTTTCTAGGTAAATGTGAATTAATAGATTCTTTTTCGGCCCTTCCATTCATCACAAAATTTAGCATTGAGGTAAATTTTTTAGGCGTCAATTTCTTACACAATTTCACACATCCATGGGCCCTCCCGTCGACGCATCATGGATCAACGGAATCAGCCAACTTAAGTGGTAAATTGCCATCGATCCCCGGGGCACCGATTGGTATGTCCCGGTATAGACTAACATGCCATGTCTCTACATCATGTTTAACTTCAGTTTTTCATTATCTGACTTTTATAATTTATTAATTACTTTGCTATAGGTATCGGTAGTAAAGCCATAGTGCTGTGTTTAGTCCCGGTAACGACACCATTACCTTACCTATCCATTTCACTGGCTGGTCCTCTTTCATACATTCATGGTCACTAAATGGAGAACGGCGTAGACCCTGATCTATCACCAGAATGGGTAGATTAGCAAGCTGATCTGGAGCTACGCCATTTCACACATATATTTGACAAACACCTACTGTCTGTTCCACGTTTTGCTGCCGACAAATTTTTGGCTATTAAACACATTAAATCTCAAAAATATCTAAAGGTACCGTAAGTACTTTTTCATCAATAACAAAAGTCACCCTCCCTAAAAAAAATATTTGATAAAAACAATTTTTGGGGATTTAACATGGGGCAAAAAGGAGGTAAAGAGAGACGAGAGGGTAGAAAAAAAAAAAATGGAAATTTACTCCAAAACCTGGCTAGATAGTTTGGAAATGATGTAACTAAGAAAACAAGTTTATAGATTTTGAAAATCGGTCCACAATTAAATAAATTATTTTTAGCCCCCATGTTAAATCGGCAGCACGATTTACCCAAATCTTACCCCAATCTTCATTAAAAATAACATTTATGATTATATTATATAATGTTCTACAATATATCATTAGAATATCATATAATAAGCACATTTTGACCGAAAAAAAGGAAGAATAAAGCACATATTTCCACGGGAAAGCGATTAATATAGCATTAATATAAAGGGAGACTACTGTGATCGGGACTCATTAATTCTGGAAGTTGGACTTCATCCATTTTGCGCACCTGCATGCTATAATTATCTCCCCTGTCCAGGAGCGCCAGGGGAAATCTGACCCGTTTCCTATATAATTTAATCATTTTTGAACGCTTCAAACAACTAAATTACAATCGCTAAATCAAACTTAAATGCAGATTTATAATGTTAAATGGTCATTAAAAAATATTCCTATCACCATTTAGTACTTTCGTAGTTGTAAATGTGAAATACTCTGGCATAAAAATGATGTATTTTAGAGCAAAACGTATCGATTTACCCCCAACCATATCGAGTCACGTGACTAGTAATATGTCACGCCGACTTCCAGAATTATATCTCAGTTGCCTAACTTTAAGTTATCATCGATCATGATTGCATATCGCACATACACGTATGTGGCTGTGACTGGAGAAATGGGGTTTATGGGTTTTGCGACCAGTGTAGATCCAGATCAGCCTGTGCATCCGCAGTCTGATCAGCGTCTGCAACATTCGTCATTCCATAAATGAAACCTCAGTCATGCTTCTAACCAGCAATATAGGTTGTTACCGGGTTACAGAAGGGTGTTATTTAATCAGAACCTACACTGGACACAATTTTGATAAGCCACATTTATCCAGTCACAGCCACATATAAATGTTAATGCAGTATTAGTTTTAAAATATTAGTAATTTATATATAATACATTATATATTACTATATATATATATAACTAGAAATGGACGCTTGTCGACAAGCGCATGTGTATCCCCCTCCCCAGATACACAAGTAGTTTGAAAAAAGGGTGTTCGAGTTATGCTCCGGAGACAAAATCAGTGACGGAAAAAACAAAGGGAGATAACTAAAAAATTAGTGATGCAAGAGTTGTCATTCTTGCGTGACACACCTTTAGGGTTGTGGTCTATGCATGTGTGAAGTTTCATGAAAATATTCCAAAGGGTGTTCGAGTTATGCTCCAGACACGAAATCAGTGCACGAAACAACAAAGGGAGATAACTAAGAAATTAACGACGCAAGAGTTGTCATTCTTACGTGCGACACACCTTTGGGTCGTCTTCTATGCATGTGTGAAGTTTAAAGCCCCAATACGGCTCAAGTTGCCGAATTTGGCCACCTATTGGGTTTTCCCACACATAAATCCAACAGGTTTCTATTTACACACACTTTGAAACTGTTTGCATTCATTTTGGTATAAAAATGAGTTTGTAGTCGATGAAAATATCAATATTTGTTGATAAACAAACAGCAGATGCGTGTTCAAAGTCCGATGAAAATATCAATATTATGATGATAAACACACAGCAGATGCGTGTTCAAAGTCCGATCGATTTTCCGATAGAAGCTCGGGTCAACTGCTCAACTCCTTGATTAGCGGCCGATGAATTTCGATAGCCGGAGTTTATCGACTCGCTTCCGAGCCGAAGCCGTTGGGTTACGGGAATTAATTTGTCAATATTAACATTTTGCACCGAGTGGTACACAAAACAAGTTTTTGTTGTCTTCACATTGCGATTAAGATGTAAATCTCAAGACTTGAGATGTATCTATTAGGCAGTATATGTTAGTTTTGTGTACTAAATCAGTTGCCACACATGTTTTTGTGCTTGAAAAAATCGAAAAATTGTAATACTGAGCCGTTCAGGGCCTTTAATAAACTAGAAAATGTGTTCATAGAACACGGATGTCCCACATATCGCTTTGATAATAAATGAGGCCAAATTCCAAGTCAAAATTTTCTTTTACCTGAGAGTTAAAGTTTTTGAAGCACCAAGTATGTGACCTTGACACTGGGCTTGGTGGGGGCAGGACAAACATGGATTTGGCACAGGGCGGTAGAGGACCATTAGAGCATGCAAGTGTATATGAAATATGAAGCTGATCCGGTGAAAGGAAAACAGAAATTATAAGATATTTTATTTCACCGAGCGTTAATAAAGTTTTTGAAGCACCAAGTATGTAACCTTGACCCTGGACTTGGCGGGGGTAGGACGAATGTGGATTTGACACAGGGTGGTAGAGGACCATTAGAGCAATGTGTATATGAAATATGAAGCTGATCCGTGAAAGAAAACAGAAATTATAAGTATTAACCCGAGCGCTAAAGTTTTTGAAGCACCAAGTATGTGACCTTGACCCTGGGCTTGCCGGGGGCAGGACGAACGTGGATTTGGCACAGGGCGGTAGTGAACCATCAGAGCAATGTGTATATGAAATATGAAGCAGATCGGTCGAAGGATGAAGAAATTATGAGACATTTACCCGAGTGTTAAAGTTTTGTGACGGACGGACGGACGGACGGGAGGACGGGACGCACGTTCCTACGAATGAATACTTGTTGGGTTTTTACTGTATAAAAATACCCAACAAGAGTACCCAACACTATCCTAACCCTACCCAATAAGATCCCCGTACGCTTACAACAAGTACCCATTCGTGTGTGCGGACGTACTAACATTTTGGGTTTATGGGCTATTTGTTCTTTAAAAGATCAAAGGAATAGCTCCTAAACTACAATAGGTTTAGGGGTTAACGGAATAAATCTATTCTATTGTCTTAGGCTCCTCCCCCTAGCCCCTAAACCCCCAATGTTAGCCCGGACGGACGGACGGACGAGGGTAACACTAAATGCCCCCTCCACTATCGTGGTGGGGCATAAAAATATTCCAAAGGGTGTTCGAGTTATGCTCTGGATACAAAATCAGAGCACGAAACAACAAATGGAGATAAGTAAACAAGAATTCCGCGGAATCAGATGCCTCGCCTTGTCCCGCCTTGACCTCGAGCCTGAGCCCGAAAGCAATTTTCACTGGCCCGAACATATTATACAATTATTGACTAGTGAGCCATAGAATATCAGATTATATTCTATGGCTCACTAGTCAATAATTGTTTTATTATATGATAATAGTCTGTATATAGCACTTACGACCTTATGCTACTAGACAAAAATTGAAAAAGAATTCGAAAAAAAAAAAATTAAAAATAATAATGCTTGCTACTGGAGCCCAGAATTTTTTTTAATAGTCCTATATTTATCTACATATATCTGCACAGGTCCACATAATGCCACAATATTTTCAACACAGTTTACGGAAATATAATATACAAAAAAAAATAAAATAATAATGCTCGCTACTGGAGCCCAGAATTTTTGTTAATAGTTACGGAAATGTAATAATGTACCTGTATAAATTACCTGTAATAAGTTAGTGGTCAGGTAAAAAATTGAAAAAGAATGGGGAAAAAAAATGGAAAAAAAATTAAATTTAAAAAAAATAAAAGAATAATGCTCCCTACTGGAGCCCAGAATGTTTTTTAATAGTCCTATATTTATCTACATATCATATATATACAGGTCCACATATTGCCACAATATTTTCAACACAGTTTACGGAAATGTAATATAATCATTTACCTGTATAAATTACCTGTAAGTGGTCAGTGGTCAGTTGCATATGCTAGCACATGCACAGGTGAATAGTCTGTATATAGCACTTACGACCTTATGCTACTAGACAAAAATTGAAAAATAATGTGAAAAAAAAAATGAAAAAAAAATGGAAAAAACAAATGGAAAAAAAAATGAAAAAAAAATGGAAAAAAAAAGAATGAAAACAAAAATTAAAAAAAAATAAATGGAAAAAAAAAAGTTTAAAAATAATAATGCTTGCTACTGGAGCCCAGATTTTTTTTTAATAGTCCTATATTTATCTACATATATCTGCACAGGTCCACATAATGCCACAATATTTTCAACACAGTTCCCAATGTAGTAATTTACCTGTGGTCAGCAGTGGTCAAGCACTGGACATTTGCACATGCAAGCCCATGCTAGCACATGGTTCTCCCAGTCTCTATTGTTCTCTCTACAGGTAAGGTGTACAGAGCACAGGAGAAAAGGTGTACAGAGCAGACGAGAAAACAGGTCTTCATGCATTATTGTCCAGTTTGTAGAGTGCGCAAAACAAAAAAGGGAGATAACTCGAAAATTAGCTACGCAAGAGTTGTCATTCTTGTGCGCGACACACCTCCGGGTCGTGGTCTATGCATGTGTGAAGTTTCATGAAAATATTCCAAAGGGTGGTCGAGTTATGCTCCGGACAGGAAATCAGTGCGCGAAAACAAAAAAGGGAGATAACTAAAAAATTAGCTATGCAAGAGTTGTCATTCTTGTGCACGACACACCTTCGGTTCGTGGTCTAATTGAATGTGTTAAGTTTCATAAAAATATTCCACAGGGTGGTCGAGATATGGTCAATCAGTGCGCGAAACAAAAAAGGGAGATAACTCAAAAATTAGATATGCAAGAGTTGTCATTCTTGTGCGCGACACACCTTCGGGTCGTGGTCTATGCATGTGTGAAGTTTCATGAAAATATTTCAAAGGGTGGTGGAGTTATGCTCCGGACACGAAATCAGTGCGAGAAACAAAAAAGGGAGATAACTCAAAAATTAGCTATGCAAGAGTTGTCATTCTTGTGCACGACACACCTTCGGGTCGTCGTCTATGCATGTGTGAAGTTTCATGAAAATATTCCAAAGGGTGTTCGAGTTATGCTCCGGACAAGAAGTGTCTGCGGCGGACGCGGCACGCTGTCAAATCCATAGTATCCCCCGACGGAGTCCGGGGGCTACAATTATACTAGTTGGCAGAATAATTTTCACACACTGTCTTTAAATTACCATAGGAAAATTGTTTTTTTTTTGCAATAAAATCAATATTTAATGGAATTTCGTCAAATTATTTTTTTGGGGGAGGACGACTTTTTTATTATTGATGAAAAACTAATTAAATTTAGATATTTCAGAGATTTAATAGGCAAAATTTTGTCGGCAACAAAACGTGGAACAGACAGTAGTTGCGAACAGTAACTTGCAATCTACTACCAGGCTACGGAGTAGATTGCAAGAGTTACTGTTCGAAACTAACAAACGCCGTGATATTAAATTATTAATTCAGGGTCAATTCGGGATCCCAAATATACCTCTTTAAATCGTCTGTATATGGTGGTTTCATGGGACTTTGTAAAATATTCCCAGCCCTCCAGTTGTGGTTCCTCCAACTCTTTACATGCTTCTTCAAACTCGCTATCCTCAAACATCTCATCGTTCTTTGGACCCATATTTCAGCTCTTACCGTACCCGCTGTCTATGAATGTATAACACACTTTATTGGATTGAAAATTAGCGTGTCAAGCTAAAACACGAAATCTATGTTTTTCACGCCTTTTCACAGATCAGTGTTTTGTTGTTTACTTCCGCTTCCAAGATGACAGATTATGGTTCCCAGCAATTGATGCGGTGTGCGTTAAGTGCGCACTGTGTATACTTGTTCGAAATGGAGATTATGACGATTATACCTAATTGAAGTGGACTATGCCTATATGCAATCATGACGACTGCAGTGCACTGAACATTATTTGAGATCTCCGTGAAAAGTCAACTATATATGGACTTTATGAAAGCTTTTGATAAGGTACCACACAGGAGAATACTGGGTAAACTAAAAGCATATGGTATCAGCAGCCAATACATTAACTGGGTGCAAGACTTCTTGAAAGACAGGAGCCAAAGAGTGTTTGTGAATGGTGCAACATCAGAAATAAAGTCAGTTACTAGTGAAATTCCGCAGGGAAGTGTGTTAGGGCTGATCCTTTTGTTATCTACATAAATGATATGCCAGAGCAGGCGCGGATACAGAAATAATTGTCTGTAATTACATGTCGGAGTATCCGACCTCCGCAAGCGCGAAGCGCGATCGATGCGCATCGTAAAGTCGGGGGGGGGGGGGGGGTGGGGGGGGCGGTGGTCTGGGAGTCCTCCACCATGAAATGTTTTAAATGCCAGATCGCCGGGGGTGGGGGGGGGCCCGGTGGTCTGGGAGTCCTCCCCCATGAAATGTTTAAATGCCAGATCGCCGCAGATGCGATTTCCTGACACCTAGGCCACGAAAAAAGACATCCAATTATTCGAGTATTGTAGATTTTCTTAATTGTTTTGATTGCCGGGATCAGGGGGGGGGGGGGGGGTGGGGGGGGGGTGTAGTCCTTGACCAGACTGAGAATTCAGTTATGTGCTATATATAGAATCAACAAGTAGTTATTTACAAGATGGGAAACAGTGTAGATCCTGATCAGACTGTGAGTGCAAATTCCCATATATCTATAGCATCATGTATGAGGTGTAATAGAAATGCATTTCATTATTCATTCGGCTCATATTTCATTTCATTAATTAACAGCTTAGCTTTATGTATTTAATTTGCCGCGAACATCGCTCATAGTATAAACATCAAAAGGAGCAATTAGTAGTTTAAACAATTTCATTAATTAACAGCTTAGCTTTATGTATTTACTTTGTCGCGAATATCGTTTTACCTTAATTATTACTTCAAAAACACACTTGTAGTATAAACATCAAAAGGAGCAATTAGTAGTTTAAACATTTTAGCCGCAATACTATCCCACCCATCGATAATTGGATTAATCCTGCTACGCAATCAATAAAAAAATAATTAACCATCATTCTAGTGACAACGCGTAACGATTTGCACGAAAATTATGAAAAGTATTGGAACGATTACGGATAAAATAGGGTAATATAACACAATTTTTGTTTTGTTTTATCAAATTATATTATTTATAATTATTATTCATTATACTACATTATACTGGCTATATACTATCCAAAACTCTGAAAAATACATAAAATACAAATTATACCTCATTTTTGGGCGGGGGGCCGTTTTGACCAAATATGGGCCGTTTTGACCATTTATTTTGGACGGGGGGGCCGTTTTGACCAATTTAGGCGGGCCGTTTTGACCACGCACCGGCCGTTTTGACTGTAATCCATGACAACCGACGACTTAGAGAAGGCAGATTTCGCCAGGAAATCTTCATTGCGCATTCTCAAAATGCACAATCTTGTGTGCCGGGAACAAGTCACGAAGTCCGCATTTACTACAACAACAACAACAAGAATATTTCACAACTGGTAAATACCACCAAGTGGAGAAGAGCGTAACGTAAATATTTTGGCTGTCCCACTGATCCATCCGCAGTTTTGGCCAATTTTCGACTCTGAAAATATTATTTTGTTCCTTGTTCGGCTAACTACTTCTACAGGGATCCTCTAGATTATCGGACAAAAATGGCTGTTTTTTTATGATATTTTTCTTAAAATAGCAGCTACGGGCATAACATTTTCACAGAACAATCGTCGGTTCTTGTTTTGTCAACGCATGGAAACTAGGAAACTGTGCCATCTTTCTCACTTAAAATTGGGTCAGATCATCAGTCGTAAGATTGTCCCAAAATTAACATCGACAATCAATTATCCGGACAAATGTATAATCGTAATTTTATCACCTGAAAACCAGTATAAACAGCATTCTGTTGTTTTGCAGAAAAAACAATCACCATTCGCTTCTTGGAAAACATCGTATTTATAGAATTTATTGTATTTATAGAACAACTCTGCAATGACGTAATGGGCGCACTCGATTGAGCTCTTCATAATTTGGTGGAAAATCCGCGGTAATGATCGTTTTGTACACTGGTGTTTTCGCACCTGTCGATTTTACCCACAAATTTATATGGGGCGAAATAGTGTGTAATGGCTTGGGTCCGAAATGGCTTGGGGCGATTTGGCATTGAAACCAGTATTATTTGTTTTTGAATAAGTAGCTCTTCGTTCTTTTTCTATCAGTATCATGATACATTTTCGCATTCCTTCCTATCTGCTCTGTATTGTACATTGTGTATTAAACAGTCTGAAAATTATATTGGAGGAATGCATCGTATCGTCTGCATACTTCACACAACAGAGTATTGAAAAACTCTATAGGGGCCTCAACTTATGCGCATGCGCAGTGACATATACAAGTTCCCGCGCGACGTTTGACGTTGTAAACAACTTGTGGACATAGTTGGGGGAATGTTTTCAGCAAATTTTACTAAAATGTTTACCTTGGCGATATATTATTCACACTGGCATGGAAACAGCAAGCACCTGAGTGACTTAGATGTGTTTGTTGCAAAATCGGATCAAATTAATGCGTTTAATTAACAGCTATTTTGATTTGTCCGATAAATTGATTGTCCGGATAATTGGTAGGACCCCTGTACAGTTTTTGGCTGATTTTCTTCATATTTGATATGCAACCCTAACATGAAGTGCAGGACTGCCAGGAGTGCGTAACTTAAAAATAATTACTGTCCCACTGATACATCCATCTAGTTATGCACCTTTTTCGACTCTGAAAATATTTTGTTTTCCTTCTCCGGCGAACTACTACAGTTTTTGGTAGATTCTCTTCACACACTGTATACATCCCAACCATCAAGTGCAGGAATGCGTAACGTAAAAAATGTTCCCTGTCGCGGAAGCAAGTCAGAACGTCCCCTGGTCAAAACGGCCCGGATTTGGTCATAAACGGCCCCTTGGTTTTGGGAATTTGGTCAAAATGGCCCCCTATTATATGTTTTTATGTTTTTTCTACGTATTATATATACCATTTTTCGTCCCTACCAATTTTCCCGGACTCCCTCGTAAACGCTTAATTCTGCATTTTCATACAAGATTTTTGTTCCTGGTCATTAAGGTGGTCATTTTCAGTTGTCGGGTGTGAAGATTTCCGAGAAAAATGTGTAAAACTATTAAATTGAACTGTTTTCATACCTGCCAACTTCTGTTGACACCTGTATGACGTGGAACTTGATTATCGGGACTGGGCGCTTGTGTTGAAAAGAGGCAAA